>CM039633.1:15039743-15639743 GCA_022457165.1 Juglans mandshurica | reverse complement strand
ATCTTTGGAACCCCATACAGTCTCTGAGGCTATTTCTGATCCCAGATGGCGTGAAGCCATGTCCCTTGAATTAACTGCACTCATGAGTCATGATACATGGCAGCTTGTTCCACCTCCAAAAGAGTGTAATATTATTGGATGCAAATGGGTATTTCGGGTTAAAAGAAATGCAGATGGTTCTATTAATCGGTTCAAAGCCCGACTTGTGGCAAAAGGTTTCAATCAGAGACCTGACTTGGACTACAAAGAGACTTTCAGTCCCGTAATCAAACCTGTAACAATTAGGACTGTTTTATCTCTCGCTGTCATGCAAGGGTGGTCACTTAGACAGTTAGATGTCAACAACGCTTTTTTAAATGGTCATCTCACTGAGCAAGTCTTTATGAAACAGCCCCCAGGTTTTCGGGACTTGGAAAAACCAGATTATGTGTGTTGCCTTAGAAAGGCAATATATGGTCTCAAACAAGCCCCTCGTGCTTGGTACTCTGCCCTCAAACATGCCCTACTTCAGTTTGGGTTTATGAATGCTAAATCGGATTCCTCTTTGTTTGTGTATCACCATGACTCTCTCATTGTTTATTGCTTGGTTTATGTTGATGACTTAGTTATTACTGGCAATAATTCGACATTTGTGGAAAGTATTATTGTTCAGCTTGGAAAAAAATTCTCGCTAAAAGATTTGGGATCTCTAAATTTTTTCCTTGGCATAGAAGTAATACCCACAAGTGATGGACTGTTCTTAAGTCAACACAAATACATCCGAGAGCTACTTGGTAGAACAAGTATGGAAGGTGCCAAAGATGTCACAACACCTTTGTCAACATCTGTGTCATTAAAACTTGATGATGGCACTTCCTCATTTGATGCCACTGAATACAGAAAAGTCATTGGAGGTCTTCAATATCTCTCATTGACTAGGCCTGACATCAGCTTTGCCGTCAACAAACTTTCTCAGTTCATGCATGCTCCCACTACAACTCACTGGACAGCTACCAAGAGGTTGTTGAGATACTTGAAGAATACAATCTTTCATGGCATCACCATACAAAAAGCAGCTGATCCAACTCTTGTATGCTTCTCGGACTCGGACTGGGTAGGAAATCTGGACAATCGAAGTTCTACCTCAGCATACTTAGTTCTCTTTGGTTCAACACCTATATCATGGAGCTCAAAAAAACAGCGTTCGATTGCTCGGTCATCTACTGAAGCGGAATATCGGGCTTTGGCAACAGCTGCTGCTGAATGTGTGTGGATTCTTTCTCTTCTTCAAGAACTGCAGATTCCACTAAAAAACCCTCCACTGTTGTTATGTGATAATTTGGGAGCCACTCATCTTAGCTTCAATCCGGTTCAGCATTCAAGGATGAAACATATTCAAATTGATCTTCATTTTGTTCGTGACTTGATTCAAAAAAATATGCTTATGGTTCGGCATGTTCACACCAATGATCAGCTTGCTGACTTATTGACTAAACCTCTCTCACGGCAACGTACTGATCATCTCAAGAACAAGATCGGTCTTATTGATGGCAGCCCGTTCTTGCGGGGGCGTATTAAGGAGGATCATGCAAATCTGTCACAATCTCAATCAGAGCAATAAATCAGCAGCAAATAAATGAATTAGCTACAAATCTGTCTACCAGTAAATCAAGGGAGCGTTTGAAAAATTATGTGTAAATGCAGTCAGTTTTTGATTTCCTCTATAGTTGCCTTATGCTGTACATTTCCATAGATAGCTCACTAGAAACTTGTATTTAAGGATATATACAATTACAATAGAAATTGTGTTCAGAAAAATAGCAGTACCTTGTCTCTTTATTCCAAGAAACCTGGAGATCAAAACATAAAAGAAATAGGATGATAAAAAACTCACTTAAGTGGACACAACACAACACAACACATCAGAGGATAAAAACGACATAACGCTAGAAAAACGGATGAACAAAGATTACTATTCATCACTATCGATAAGCGATAGAAGCTTTTTATCGTAGAATAGATAATGTAAAATTTTATAATCCTGGAACAATATTCTAGTACTTAATATTGAAATATTCAATTCTAGAGTCCAAGCTGAAATGATCTTCATAACGGAATCCAAAACTTTGCTTATTGGTCTCAATTATGTGGTGCAAATCACTTTAGTGCAAGGTATACATATTGAGGGTTGCTAGAGACACAAAGAAATCTCATACACTGATATGTGCAACGCCTCCCTTCACGATTTTTTCTCTTTTTTTTTTTTTTTTTCTCTTTTTCTCCCCCCTCTCCACGTGTCTCCCCTCCTCCCCCTTTCACTCTCTCTTTCTCCCTCCTTTCCCTCCCACTTTCCCTCCTCGCCGGTGTTGTTTGCCCTCCCAGGGTGTTTTTCGACCACCACTGATGGCCAAAGGACCAAACATCGGTTTAGATCCCGCCACCCCAGCCACCTAGTGGCGCACGGTCGATCACACACACAGTGTGTAAAATTTGGTCCCCAGCCACCAACTTGCACATCAAGCTGCCGTGAGCTCCACTCCTACAGTGCCAGTTAGATGTTCGGTGTCTTCTGCCCACCTTGAGGTGATCTCCGACTACCATGGCTGGCACGGAGAGAGGGCACGAGGAGATGGTAGGGGTGGCAGCACGGGGGGGTGGGGAGAAAGAAAGAGAAAAAAAAAAAAAGGAAAGACGTGACAGACTAGCAGTGTGCCACATCAGTGTGTTAGATCGCTTTGTCAGATTCATTTGTGTCTATATAGTGTTTTCCATACATAGGACGGGGTGTAAAAGTTAACCGAAAAATCGGCTCGAACTGGTGGAACCAGTCCGGTTAGGGATCAATTCCCTTGGTTCCAAAACCTGCTGGTACCTGTCCGGTTCCGATTATATGCTTTTTAGGACCAGACCAGTTCACTATATTATTTTAAATTAATTTTTTTAATATTATATAATTTTTTTATATTATATATAATTTATATATATAGTATATATAATAATATAAATTAGAATTATATATAAGATAATGTTATTATAATTTATAACATAAAATTTTAATCTTAAATATAAAAACTTAATTGATCATATGTTTTAAACAGAAAATATATATATTAATAAAATTTTATGGCCTAACAAATTCCTTTTAATAAATACATAATAGATCAGTATATTAATTACATTTGATGCCATAATACTAATACTACAAAAACTGGAAAACCAGACTGAACTGGACCACAAAGGGTAAAATCGAAAATGCTAATTTAAGAAGATAATCAATTAGTAATTGATTTTCAAAAATATAAAATAGATGCATACCGATTTAATCTTAAATTTTATCAAAAACCGAATGGACCGATTACACCCGTTATCCATACATATTAACTTGTGAAGTCTTCCGAGGTCATAGTTTTTTGTAGCCTTTTAGGCCAAACTTTGCTATTGACCCCTTGTTATTATAATTGATATCAATTGGCTTTCTCCCCCCAGCTCACACAAAACAAAGAGAGGAAAAACTCATCTCTATTACCTGATCTTCTGATCACTTGCTTCTTTTTGCCTCGATGTGGAATTCCTTGCTCCTACCTCCTTTTACACCTCTCTACCTTGTCTTCTTCTTCTTGTTGCACCACCTTATCTGCACGGTCTCCGTTAAATCGTCGTCACCTTACACACCCACCGACCAAATTCTCCTCAATTGTGGCTCCTCTGGCAATTCAATTGCCTCGGATAATCGGATCTGGATCGGAGATGCGAATTTACAATTCCTTCCTCTTCTGAATAACCACCCATCTCTGACCTGTTGGGGTATATGTGGAGACTGATTTGGAGCTGAAAAAGTGTTTGCTGAAAGTTGGCTCGACAGTTGGCTCGAGCCAAGTTCGCTTGACTTCGCTCGACAGACCGCTCGAGTGAAGGCAAGTCAGAGATGTTCGCTCGACATCGCTCGACAGACCGCTCGAGCGAAGGCAAGTCAGAGAGGTTCGCTCGAGTCTCGCTCGACACTCCGCTCGAGCGAGACACAAACCCTAGTGTTCGCTTGACACTCCGCTCGAGCCAATGTTCAATTGGCTGCTCGCTCGAGTCGCGCTCAACAGTCCGCTAGAAGCATATTAGACTTGTGTTGTACGGCTAGAAGCATATTTTTAGAGAGAACAATTGTCTTGTGAGTGCATATTGTGTGAGAGAGCAAAAAGCCTTAGAGAGTTGAGATTGAGTGATTGTAATCTCCTCTAGTTAATAAGATTTCTGCAGCTCCTGTGGACGTAGGCAATTTGCCGAACCACGTAAATATTGTGTTGTGTTCTTGATTTTGTTGCTTTTACTTTATTTGTCATCGTTGATGTGTGTACTTTGCATAGTATTTCACAATATGACCAGTATCGCAGCTAGACAATCCCCCACTGCTGCCCAAGTGCCCTTTGCCACAGCTCGCATCTCTCTCTTCACGTTCTCTTACGATTTCCCCGTCACCGCCGGCCAAAAGTTCATTCGACTATACTTTACCCAACTTAGTACTCCGACTTTGATCGCTCTAATGCCCTCTTCTCCGTCAAAGCTGGTCCTTTTACTCTTCTTAGCAACTTCAACGCTTCACTCACGACAGATGCTGATGGGGATCCGGGAGATACCATATTCAGAGAATACTGTGTCAACATTGAGGAAGATCAGAGGTTGAACATAACCTTCACTCCATCTCAGACCGTTTCTGATTCCTATGCTTTTATCAACGGAATCGAAATCTTATCGATGCCTCCAAATCTCTATTACACTCCGGAGGACGATAAAGGATTTTCTTTTGTCGGCCAGAGCAACTCGTACAGCATCAAGAACAGCGCTGCTCTCGAGACAGTATACAGATTCAATGTTGGAGGGCGCTCCATCTCACCCACTGAAGACACCGGAATGTTCCGGGCTTGGAGCCAGGACGACAAGTACTTGAAAGAATATAAAGTACTGTTTCTACCTCTCAACGATACCATCAATCTAAGCTTTACCACAGCACCTGCGTACGCTGCACCGGAATACGTCTACCGGACTGCCCGAACTCTGGGGAACGACACGGATATCAACCTTAGCTACAATCTAACCTGGGAATTCCCCGTTGATTCTGGGTTTTATTATTTCACAAGGCTACACTTCTGCGAGTTTCAGCCAGAGATTGTCACGGGTGGAGACAGACAGTTCCGTATTTTCATAGCAAATCAAACCGCTGAGGAAGGTGCCGACGTGATTCTCTGGAGTGGGGGAAATGGTGTGCCCGTATATAAAGACTACGCCGTTTCGATGTTCACTAAAGAAAGAGACAAGAAGGTGAACCTCTACATTGCTATAGGAGCAGAACCGCGAAGGTGGATGACTTCTTACCAAGATGCAATCATGAACGGAATCGAAATCTTCAAAGTAAGCGACCCTTCCAACGGCAATCCCGCAGGACCCAACCCCGACCCAATTCTGGTGACCCCTCCGACGAACTCGAAGAATAGTAGAAGAACGACCATCTTCGTTGCTGCT
Source organism: Juglans mandshurica (assembly GCA_022457165.1). Taxonomy (NCBI): domain Eukaryota; kingdom Viridiplantae; phylum Streptophyta; class Magnoliopsida; order Fagales; family Juglandaceae; genus Juglans; species Juglans mandshurica. The sequence goes on along the minus strand of CM039633.1, from coordinate 15,634,253 downwards.
GGTGGAGTAACCGGATTAATTGTGGCGTCGATTTTCGGATTCTTGATTTTCCGGACTGGAAAGAAGGACAAGAATTCGGTCTCCGCCGATATAGGAAAGTCCAAACGGTCAAAGGCCTCGTCGCTGCCGGGAGAACTATGCCGCCACTTCTCACTACAAGAAATGAAAACAGCAACACAACTTCCACGAAGAGTTAATTATCGGCGAGGGAGGTTTTGGCAATGTATATAAGGGTCTCGTTGACGAGGGTACCGAGACTCTGGCGATCAAGCGCTTGAACCCGGAGTCAAAGCAAGGTCTTCACGAGTTCTTGACAGAGATCGAAATGCTCTCTCAGCTTCGCCATGTCCACCTCGTTTCTCTCATCGGATACTGCAACGATGACGGCGAGATGATCCTCGTCTACGACTACATGACCAACGGCACGCTCCGCCACCATCTCTATGACACCAACAATGCCCCCCTCGATTGGAAACAGAGGCTGGAGATTTGCATCGGAGCGGCGTGTGGTCTGAACTACCTGCACACGGGCATGAAGAAGCCAATCATCCACCGTGACGTGAAGACGACCAATATTCTGTTGGACTCGAAATGGGTGGCCAAGGTTTCAGATTTTGGATTGTCCAAAGAGGGTCGAGATAACACCGCAATCAATACCATAGTAAAGGGTACGTGGGGGTATTTGGACCCGGAATACGCAAGACGGCAACAACTGACTGAGAAATCCGATGTATACTCCTTCGGCGTGGTTGTCTTGGAAGTTTTATGCGCCCAAAAAGTAGTAAATATCAAACTGCTGGAGGAGCAATGGAATTTGGCCAATTGGGCCCGAAAATGCATTGAGAATGGGAGCATGGGCGAAATCATAGATCCCTATCTGAAGGGGAAGATAGCTCCCGTGTGTTTCAAGGTGTACTTGGAGGTGGCGGAGAGTTGCGTGCGCGAACAGGGGATCCAACGGCCTACCATGAAAGACGTGATGGAAAGGCTCGTCTTCGCATTGCAACTACAGACGGAAGCAGATGACACGATGGAGAAAACCAATCCCGACGGCAAGCATACCTATACGGAGGTGTTTTCATTCCATGTAGCCGGAGACGCTCGGTTCAATAACGATCTTAGTGGACACGTGATGGAATCGGAGAGTGGGACCGAGTTAACTTGGACTCATGATACTGGGTTGAGCTACCCAAGTCTAGGTTCTGATAGTGTTAATTAAGCTGATGTGCCCTTCTATGCTTTACCAACGTGTGATATATATATATATATATATATATATATATATATATATATCTGCCTTATACTTAAAAGCACGTATAACATCAACAGTAATAAATAGTAATAATAAACAGTAATAAATATTCTTTTGCTTCTCTGTGAGCCGAGAATGGGTTCGCGCATGTGAATGACAGTGTTCGTCGTCCCTTACACTATCTCTTTCTCTCTTCCTTTACAAAGAGCTCGATCGGTTGAGAAAATAGCAAGATCTGGGATGTGCGAGGACTACAACTTCCCTATCGGCATTCTCCCTAAAGGTGTGCGAGTCTATAATCTTGATCCCTCCACGGGAAAATTTTCTGCCTACTTGGGCAGTAGTTGCAGTTTCTGGCTCGAAGGGTCGTATCAGTTGAAGTACAAATCCACTATCAGAGGTTATATTTCACAAGGCAAGTTCTCGAGCTTGGAGGGCGTTAGTGTGGAGCTCTTCTTCTGGGTTGACATTGTTGAGGTACAGAGGAAAGGGGATAGTCTCAGATTCTCGGTTGGGAAAGCTGGTGCGGATTTTTCCATTGATAACTTTGAGGAGTGCCCTCAGTGTGGTTGCAGATTGAATTGCAATGATGGGCAACTAAAGAAGGTCAGATCAATCACAATTGTTTCTTTGATCGGTTGAGAAAAGAGCAAGATCTGGGAATATCTTTGCAAGTATCTCGAGTTTTATAAAATTCTCATTTTGGGTGTCAAGCAATATCGATCATTTTTTCCATCTATATTGATATATAATAATTACACCTATCAAGTAATGGGTTAGTGGAAAACGATGTCACTTTTTCAGGCTACTATCGTTGAGCATAATGGTTGAATAAAAGTAACCTTAGATTTTAATTTCTTGGATATACCAGTACTTGTTACCGACTGTAAAGTCAAATTCGAAGTTGTTCTTGGATATTGGTTTCTCGGCATAAATTTGTCTGAAGCCCTGAGTTTTTTTTTTTTAGAAACCTTCCCTTTTAATGTATTACTGTCTGTTTGTAATGTAAATGTTGAAGGAGAAAGTAAACAAAACGCTGGAAGCCACAAGAAAATGGATGCACAGTCGGTGTTTGATAAAAGTCCTCAAATGGAGTTAAAAAAAAAAAAACCGATTATTTTTACCCAGATTTCAATTAATGAATGATTGGCTAAAAGAAAAAAAAAATTAAATTGAGCATACGTGCCTTAGGCACGTAACATTTTTACTAGTATATATATATATGTATATATGTATATATACATATATGTATATATATGTAAATATATATAGAGAAAAGATGTTTGTAATCGTGAATTGTGCAATCGTCGCGTAATTGCTTTGAAAAAAATGAATAAAACATGAGACCCACATGAAAAAAATTATTTTTTTAATAGTGGACCCCACTTTTTTTCAAAGAGATTACGCGGCAGTTGCACACTTCACGGTTGCATGTAGAATTACTCATATATATATATATGTAACACCCGGATCCAAGATTAGTATAATTGGACTGTAATTTTTTTTTTTTTTTTTTTTTTTTTTTTTTTTTTTTTTTTGTATTTTGGAGATCTATGCCGTGTATTTATTTATTTATTTTTTTTCTCCCCGCTTGTTTTATTTTTTTAGTTTTGTTTTCGTGTCCTTCTCTTTCCGTTTGTAGTATTTCATTCGCACGGTTTTTATTTTTTTTTCTTTTCCGTTGCACAGCATGCTTCACACATGCATTTCGTTCACGGCATGCATGCACACACACGTCTCTCTCGACTCTCTAGGGTTTCACCTCACATATTTATAGATGTTTATTAATTTTCCAAGCACTGAGTTTTTTTTTACCCAACACTGCCGCCGCTAGAAACTCCTCCCCACGCAACGGCAACCCGATTCGTCCAACACCCTCTCGGAAGCCAAACGCGTTCGTCACCACTGCTGCCCGGTTCGTCCTACCCCAACCTCCACCCCCACGTAGAACCGACGCTAGAACAATCCTCGGAAAACACTTCCGACAGCCACGAGAAACAGCAACCCATGCTGTTACCGAATTAAAATCCCCTGTTTTTGCTCCCCGAAACAGAGCAAGTTTCTGCTCAAGCCGTCCATCGAGCCCCCCTTCGTTGGCCTCTCACTGGGCGTTGCACCTCACTGTCGCCTTCGATCTCCACCGTCGATACCTCCCTGAAACCACCGCACGTAGCTCCCGACCAGTCGCACGCCTTCGCGCTGTCCCACGGTGAGCTCCCTCACCTTCCGCATGCCATACTCTCTCAACGTGTTTCTCTCTCTCAACGTGTTTCTCTCTCTCACCGTGTTGTTCTCTCTCTCTCTCTCTCTGTGCTCCGCCGAGTTCACCACCTTCCACCGCACTGTCCGCCGCACGCCTGTTCTCCAGCCACGTCGCCACTGCCTACCCAGTCCAGCCGCACGCTGCCGCTTGTTTTTTTTTTCTTCCGTGAGTATGCCCCTGCCGTGCACATTATTTTGTTTTCCGTAGGTTTTATTGGTTTTCAAAGAAATGAAGGAAATTAAATTAGTGCCCTTTTACTAAGTGTTATATTAATGTGCTTTAAAATTCTTATTATGTATTGGTACACTCTTATATAATTATGATTACAAAAATCGTTTAAATATTTTAATATTTTTTTAAAGTAAAGTTTTATTTTAATAGTAAACATTATTGGTATAATGTTTTTCTTTACATTTTAGATATATTTTAGTCTTTTTAATAATAGTTATGGTTTATTTTAAAATATTTTGGGATAATTATATTACTTAGTATTAACTTCACTAGTTGTTTTCATTAGTAAATAGATCTGACTTCTAAATGTTTTAGTCATAGTATTAAATTAGCATTGGCGATTTTAGAAAAAGGATGATAAATTTTAAGGTTATGAAATTTTAGGTTTTGAGTAATTAAGTAGATTATTTTAGAAAGTTAGGATTAAATATCGAAATAAGTGGTTGATTGGAAATTTACGGGAACTACTTGATTATTTGATAGGTGACGATTGTTAATTGTTCGACATTTTGAGGAAAATTTCTGAAAAGCTAAGAAGTCCAGGTAAGCGGGGTTCCTATGCTAGACTTTGCATTAAATAAAATGAACTGAGGTCCTTTTTGGAAAATATGCATGTTTTGTTATGAAAAGAAATGTGAACAACCTCAGTTATTTGTTCTGCATTACTGATGAGATTCTGTTTAAGAAGAAAGTATTTTCTGTCATAACTAGTGTAGACATGAGCTTACTTTTGACATTTTGTTTCTGAACTTTGAAAAAGAGAGCGAATATGAATTTTGTGCATAAATTATGTTGTGATATGATTTTGTTCTGTTCCGAAGATTTTTGGTTCTGTACTCTGTTTGGATAAGACATGATTTCTGAAAACGTTTGGCATGACTCTCTGATTCTGAGTTTGATTCTGTTTCCGCTCTGTTCAGTTACGGCCCTGCCACGGGTGATAATAGTGGATACGGCCCAACCACGGGTTACAATAGTGGATACGGCCCAACCACGGGTTATAATAGTGGATACGGCCCAACCACGGGTTATAATAGTGGATACGACCCTGCCACGGGTTATAGTAGTGGTCTCTGTTTTGAGTGCACACCTTGGTGACAGAGTGTTTTATGTTCTGCTTGGCTATCCGCAGATGCACAACCCTACCACGGGGGTTATACATGGCATTTGTTCTGATATGATGTTCTGATGATGATGATGATCATTTATGTTATGCCAAAGAATATTTTTAATGAAATTACTTCCAAATCTTCGCTCTGATATTTTGATAACGTGTTCTGCTTCCGCACTCTGTAAATGAAAATGTTTTGTTCTGCATTCTGATTTCTGTAAATGCTCATGTTTACACACTGGTATATGTGCTTTGCTTACTGAGTTGTTGATAACTCACCCCTTATCTCCATATATTTTTCAGATAATTTTGATGGTTCAGCTGGAAAGCAAGAGTAGAAAGTTTAGCAAGGTATGATGATCGTAGTGGAATAAGTGCCTGAGGGTACAAATGCTTATTTGAGAGTCGTAGTTAGTAAACTGATTTATTTTTCGGGTATTTGATTTGATGAGTTGAGGATGGTTTCGAGTTTTTGGAGAATTTCTAATTTATGTTATTGGAGATTTCTTTATTGTCGCCATGGAGGAATTTAGATTTTTGGTTTGATTAAGTGTATTAATAATTTATGGGATTTTCTGGAGTTTATAGTTGTGTTATTTAAGTTAATTTTAAGTATTAAGAGCTAACTCTCCGGACCTCCGGGAACGGGGCGTTACAGTATATATATATATTGTGATTACGTTTTCTACGGAAGTTATTTCAGTCTCTATAAACAGTAGTGGCTCATCGAAAGCTGTTTAATTAAAGAATTAAATTGGGCCATGCCCAGCTTGCACAAAGCATATATACCTCTATATTTTCAGAATCTGGATGGCTAAAATGAAAGTCTAAAAAAACAGTTACTCATGATTTTTTGTTTTTCTTCGATGTGACATCATGAATAGCTTCATGTGGGTCTTAACTGGAAGATATATATCTTTCCTCTGTACATTTTAAGCTCGTCTCCTATACTATATCTACTTATATATAAAGTGCGAATCGCCTATAAACAATATTTTCGTCTAATATTTTTGTTTCACATTTTATCCCTGCTTCTATTCCCAAATTTCAATTTTGCCACTGCCATCTTCCTATTTTGCCCTTGATTTCTCCCGCGCGCGAGGCCCTCCTCCGCTCTCCCCCGTCCGTTTCTTCATCTGCTACGGTGCGCAGCCGCATGCCGTCGTGCTCGACACCGCCGCTCTCATTCTCTTCCCCTCCGACCGGCGTCCATTCTCTTCCAATCTCAACCCCTCTCGTGCCGCCATTGACCGCCACGAGTGAATCCAAGCTGCGGCCCGTCCGATTCTTCGTCGCCTCCTTTGCTTGAGAAATTATTTGTATAGTCTTTATAATATATAGGTTGAGACAAGAATTTTCTACTAATTTTTTCATCCTTTTTCGTTTACATAGTATTTAAGTCATCTAATTCTTTTGTTAACAAAGCTGAAATAAACTAGTTTATGGAAAATTCTAAATTAACTAATTGGATGGTCACATGATATTTGTGTTGAATTGTATGTGGAGACTGTCTTATAAGCAGAAAATCAAGAAACAGAGAGTTAGCTCAACTGTCGCTCTACCTAGTGCTCAAGCGAAATTCAAACCATGAGTTCGCTCGAGGTGCGCTCGACTAAGAGTTTGAGTAAACTTAACTCGTGAGTTCACTCGAGTCTCACGCGACAGTGGGCTCGAGCGAGATACAAACCATAGTGTTCGCTTGAGCTGTACTCGACATTCCACTCGAGCCAATGTTAATTAGTTGTTCGCTCGAGGCACGCTCGACACACCGCTCAAGCGAAGGACATTTTTGTCAGATTACGGTTTCCAACGCCGTTTTCTATAAATATGTAATATTTTGACTTCTTGTGCATGATTTTCAGTAGTTTTCAGTGAGAATCTGTTAGATTGATTGGTTTTGGGAGTTGTTCAGTTGACCCTTTCCAAAACAGTGGCACACAACGTTAGTAAAAAAAGAACCACGACAGATCTCACGGTGGGTTTGTCAGGAATTTATGAAAAGCCGTCGGAAAATAACAAGGTGCGTCTAATGAAGAAGTTGTTCAATCTAAAGATGTCAAAAGGTATGTCTGTGACCCAACACTTGAATGAATTCAATACGATAACAAATCAATTCTCTTCTACAGAGATTGAGTTTGATGATGACATTAGAGCGTTGATTATGTTGGCATCACTGCCAAATAGTTGGGAAGCCATGAGGATGACGGTAAGTAGTTTAGCAGTCAAAATGAAATTGAACTATAATGACGTACATGATACGATCGCTACTGAATAGGTACGTAGAAGAGACTTTGGTGAGTTTTTGAGTTTGGGATCTACCTTGAACATTGACAATCGGGGCAAAAGACATGACAGGTCAAGCTCCAAAAACAGGGGTAAGAGCAAGACCAAATCTGGGCAGTAGATCACTTGCTGGAGTTGTGGCAAGCCGGGCCACATCAAGAGAGACTGCCAGAATCAGGAAAATACTGAGAATGACACTGTGAATACAGTGGCTGAAGAAATTCAGGATGCCCTAATCCTTGCAGTGCATAGTCCGATTGATGATTCGGTGTTGGATTTAGGGGTTTCGTTCCATAGCACCTCACACTGAGAGATCATGCATAACTATGTTGCTGGTGATTTTGGGAATATATACGAGGCTAATGGAGAGGCACTGGATGTAGTGAGAGTGGGTGATATGTGTATCACACTTCCGAACAGGGGCGTGTGGACTTTACAACAACTCAAACACGTCCTAGATCTAAATAAAAACATAATCTTTGTGGGACAGCTTGATGAAAATGGTGACACAATAACGTTTTTTGGAGGGGCTTAGAAGATCACTAAGTGTGCGCTGGTGTTAGCGCATGGTAAGATTTCTAATTCTTTGTTTTTAATATCAAGGTCTAGTGATGTGCAAAGAAATACAGGAGTGCAAAAAAGCAAGCCTTGTCCTGCGAATTAGATGAGGAGACAAAAGTGAGTCAGTTTTGCCATTCCTCATGTAAGCCTAGGAAAGTTGGCTAAGATTGCTAGGTTCAAGACCGAATACTCCTAGTGCAGTGGGTGTTGTGAGTCGCCCAGTGGATGTGCTGACTAAGGATGATGTACGTGAGAGACTAGAGTCGGGCTCGACTTTAGTGCGTTTTCTGGCTTGATGACGGGAGTTGTGAGCTGCAGAGGTGGTAGGGCTTAGTTGAAAACTATGGCTGGCATTTGGAGAACCAGTCTCCAAGTGAGATATTATTGGGTTACATGTGAAAACTAGTTTGTGAGCAGAAAATCAAGAAACATAGAGTTTACTCGATTGTCGATCAACCTAGCACTTGAGTGAAACTCAACCCGTGAGTTCGCTCAAGGTGCGCTCGACGATGGGCTTGAGCGAAGCTCAACCAGTGAATTCGCTCGAGTCTCTCGCTACAGTGGGTTAGAGCGAGTCACAAACCTAAGTGTTCACTCGAGCTGTGCTCGACACATCGCTCAAGTCAATATTGATTGGTTGTTCGCTAGAGGAGTGCTTGACATGCCGCTCGAGCGAATGACGTATGCTTGCCAGATTAGGGCTTCCATCACCGTTTTCTATAAATATTTAATATTTTGACTTCTTGTGCAGATTTTCAGCAATTTTCAGTGAGAACAAAAGAGATAAGGACTGAGTGCACACTGCGAGAGAGAAAAAGCCCTAAAGACAATGAGTTGAGATTGTATGATTGTAATCTCCGTTGATTAATAAAACTTTTGCAGCTCTGTGGACGTAGGCACGTTACTGGATCACGTAATTATGTGTCTTGTGATTTTGATCGTTGCTTTCATTTGTTTGCCTTTGTTGGTGCGTGTTTTTTAGAATAATGTTTAGCTATTAATTAAGGATTGCCAAGTGCACGGCTATGTGCTGGTTGGGGTAAACAATCTTGACCTAATAGTTTCATTTACTTATAATAATAATAAAAAATAGTTAACTTTAGTCTATATTTGAATGAATAGAACTTGGAAGACCAATATATCTGGCCTCTGAGAGAACAATGGATCTGATATCATGATGTTTAAGAGATGGTTGCTTTTCTAAGAGGTTCAAGAGACTAGACCCCTTAATTCTTTACGAAATGAGATCTAACAACAACTAAAAAAAATTGATTGTCCAGACTCCAGAGTAAAATAATTGCTATTTGCTAGGAGTTTTTAACGACACCGACATACAAAAGAGTGAAATATGTTACTTCCACTTTCACTTTGGAGAATGTCATGCACTTGAGGGACTAGATTGTCGCACTACACATGATCTCAGGTGAATGAAAATAATTATTTGGGAGTAATGATTTTTCAAAATATATTTATAGTAACTCCAAAAGAAATTCAATTATATCTCATGAATAGTGACTGACTTAAGCCCTTGTAAGAGTCAAGCTAAGATAACCATTTTAAAGTATATATATATGTGAAGGGGAATTTCCCTCCCAGCCCATGGGTTGGGTCTGTGCAAGACATTGGGGCCCGTCCCAACCCAGGCCTCATCCTCTTGCGGTCCTAGGATCACCAAGGGAACATTGCCTACGAATTGTCCCATCTAAAGGAGTGTGCCTCGGGCAAGAAACCAGACTAAGAGGGACATGTACGACACGTCGACCATGACATCTCCCATGTGACACCTAGCATTAAAGGATCTACGCCAGCAAGTGAACGAGAAGCATGGACAGCCCTCTATTCACTGACAATGGACAGGAAAAATGGTAGCACCAATCATCCACCATCGAGGTGCCTCCAGGGGATCCTGACTGGGACTACTGTGGGGGTGACGTGAACCCTCTAACATAGGGTACGAAATGTCCCTAGAAACCTCGTATAAAAACCATGCTCTAGGTACGAAGAATGCCTCTCAAAACTCAATTATTCTCCCACAATTCCCTAAGACGAAATATTGAGTTGGGTGTCGGAGGGTTCCCCGGACCAATTATACATTCAAACATATCTCAATAGGACTTATAAAATACTATTATTCATAAATCAATTCAGATGATCTGAGATTATAACTTTCGACACAAGAATATTTTGCACAACCACATTAAACAACACTTGAGTTTACTAATCACTACAGTTTTAACTCTCACTCCTTGTTGTATTTCCACTCAAGTATGACCCTACAGTTTAAATATCTTTTTTATATCAAGCTAGGCAAATTTCTATTTTTTATGTTTTAATATTCAATTTTGAGTTTTAGAAAGAGAGTACATGACAAAGTTTAGATTTGTTTTTTTTTTTTTTAGAAAAAATTCCATGGAGACACCGTGTCAGTATCGACAGTATCATTCTTGATCAAAACTGAATGGTCTAGGTCTTTGATTTTTGGCTTTACTAATTGTGCCCAACCAGCTGCCTAGCTCAATCCAAAAACATCACCACCACCAATGTGAGAGCATTGTCATTGACTTAGTGATCAAATGCTTTTTTATTTTTAAATTTAGCTAATATCATTTATATTTGGCCTACATTAAATTAGTCAAATTAATTTCGTCTAAAATATTAGTTACCGTAATTCTAACATTTTTTTTCATATTTGATAAGTATTGTATCAAGTCTAAAATGAATATATGAGATTATTATATATTATAGATATAGGATTTTTATGGATTGTATATATGACATTTTTATTTACATATGAGATAATGCACAAATATGTACATATGAGATTATTATATTATGGATTTTTGGATATTGAAAATGAAAATAAATATGATTGTTGGAGGTTATAGAAGATTATGAAAATGAATATAGATTGTGGGAGGTTATAGAAGATTATGAAAATAAAATAAAAAATTAATTAAAGAAATATAAATAATAATAAAATAATATTTTATTATTATAGAGAATGTAATAATTAATCCAGCGCAGATTTTAAGTGTTTAAGTGAGTAACTAAAAGTTAAAAAGTTACATATTTTTCAAATTTTGAATATTGGAATGACCAATCCAACGACAATGCTATGTGGGGATCGTTTAGATAGTTACGATATCATTTCCGCAAAGGGACCCACGTGAATATTGTCCGACACTATACCAAGGGATGAAGACAAAGGAAAAAAAGAAGAAGAAAAGGAAAGAAAGGGAGCAGATGTTGGGTCATTTATAGTCCTGATGGAAGAAAACCGAGATTACCATAGAACCCTCATTTTGATAACCTCAAATAAAGAAAATCAATTTTGTTTAAAGAAAAAAGACCTCTTAATTAACTAGATAAAGTATATCTATTATCAATTTATTCCGTATTTAAACTATCAACACCCTACTTAGCAAGAAAATCAATCACATCATTATCAATCCACTATGTCAAATGGCAAGCTCTTTGCCTCTCCAAATTCGTTTTTCAAATTCTCAAACAAAATATAATAAATAATTTAACCTTTTTAAATTTTAAAACAATAATCATATTAAAAAATAATATTTTAATAATATTTTATTTAACTTTTAATTTTTATCTCAATACATCTCATTTCAACTCACTATCAAAACCTTCCCAAAATAGCTGAATATAATTTTTAAGAAATTAAGTATTTTATATTTTGCACTCAAAACTATGAAAATAATATATATCTAAAACTTTTAGAAATTGAGAAATGGCACACAGCACCAAGATTTTATAATCAATATCTGCTACTGTGCTGAAAGTGCTACTAAAAAAAGTGATAATTAGACGAATGAGGAATGAGGATTATGTCATCTTACTTTTTTTTTTCTTTTTTTTTTCTCATCTTACTTTTTTTTAATCAACATAAGTATCGAGTATGGTATTAACTAATTTTAAAAAAAATTATTATATTGTCGTATAATGATAAATATGAGATGTAAAGAGTTTGATAAACTGATGACATATGATCCGATTTTCCAAATGAAAAATATGGATTCAAAACCACACCCTCTTATATAAAAAAATGATAAATGTGAGATTTAATCAAACTTTCTATTTCATATAAAATAATATTATATTTCCTTCCTTTTAACTCTCACTTGAGTTTACTAATCACTACAGTTTTAACTCTCACTCCTTATTGTATTTCCACTCAAGTATGACCCTACTGTTTAAATATCCTTTCCATATCAAACTTGTAAGTCCTAGGCAAATTTCTAGTTTTCATGTTTTAATATTCAACTTTGAGTTTTAGAAAGAGAGTACGTGACAAAGTTTAGATTTTTTTTTTTTTAAAAAAAAAAATTCCACGAAGACACCGTGTCACGAAGACACCGTGTCAGTACCGGCAATATCATTTTGGATCAAAACTGAATGGTCTAGGTCTTTGATTTTTGGCTTTACTAATTGTGCCCAACCAGCTGCCTAGCTCAATCCAAAAACCACATCACCACCAATGTGAGAGCATTGTCATTGATTTAGTCAAATGTTTTTTTATTTTTAAATTTAGCTAATATCATTTATATTTAGCCTACATTAAATTAGTCAAATTAATTTCGTCTAAAATATGAGTTACCGTAATTCTATCATTTTTTTTTTTCATATTTGATAAGTATTGTATCAAGTCTAAAAGAAATATTTGAGATTATTATATATTATAGATATAGGATTTTTATGGATTGTATATATGGGATTTTTATTTACATATGAGATAATTATGCATATATATGTACATATGATATTATTATATTATAGATTGTTGGATTCTGAAAATGAAAAATGAATATGATTGTTAGAGGTTATAGAAGATTATGAAAATAAAATAAAAAATTAATTAAAGAAATATAATTAATAAAAAAATAATATTTTATTATTATAAAGAATGTTATAGCAGCTAATCCAATGCATATTTTAAGTGTGTAAGTGATTAACTAAAAGTTAAAAAGTTACATATTTTTCAAATTTTAAATATTAAAATGGCCAATCCAATGCCAATGCTACGAGGGATCGTTTAGATAGTTGGGATAAAAATGCCCTCCATTTTCCTTTGAGATGGATATTTTTATTAACAATTAATTATATTGATAAGTGAAGGAACTAAAACGCTGATAATTTTTTCAACAAAATTATTACTATCCGTTTCAAATGAAATGCAGATAATTATATTCATTCAGACTATTTCTTGACTAATTATCTGATCTGATGATGAGGTGGAATCTAATGTTTGACCAATATTTTAGCCGCACGCCATGCAATGCAATATCTTATCGATGAAGACCCATTTCATTTCAATTACAATCGCAAAGCAAATTAAATAAAACATTTGTCACAGAGGGATTAGCTAAAGGGCTTCAACTGAAGCTTTATAAATCAAAGGGTCGGTCGTATCTGGCGTGACACTATTCATGAATAATCATATATACTTACTGTTCATTTATTTTTATACTAAGCTTGATAATATCATTATCAAAAGTTCTAATTGTTTTATGATTTCATTTAAGCCAATCAAATGAAAGTTCTAATTAGTCTCGCTACTAATAAATTAATTTGTTCATACTGTTCAGTGGGATCCATATTTAGTGAGATATAACTTTCCAACATGGTATGAATATGGTTGTATCCAAAAGTCTTTACTAGCTTATCCACAAAGGGACCCACGTGAATAATGTCCGACACTATACCAAGGGATGAAGACAAAGGAAAAACAGAAGAAGAAGAAAAGGAAAGAAAGCGTGCAGATGTTGGGCCATTTATAGTCCTGGTGGAAGAAAACCGAGATTACAATAGAATCCTCACTTTGATAACTTCAAATAAAGAAAATCAATTTTGTTCAAAGAAAAAAGACCTCTTAATTAATTAGATAAAGTATATCTATTATCAATTTATTTCGTATTTAAACTATCAACACCCTATTTATAGCAAGAAAATCAATCACAGTATTATCAATCCACTATGTCAAATGGCAAGCTATTTGATGTTGGATTAATTTCCATATCACTTTAATTTGTTTTCTATGCTCTTTGCCTCTCCAAATCTGTTTTTCGAATTCTTCCACAAAATATAATAAACAATTTAACATTTTCAACTCTCAAAACAATAATCATATTAAAAAAATAATATTTTAACAATATTTTAACAATAGCATAAATCAGTTCTAAAATACCAACATTCTTCACCGATTGTATAATTTTTTTTTTCTTTGTTTTTTCCAAACATTTTTTTAAATACCTTAAACATTTTTAAATAATAAATAAAATCACAAACTCATTAATCCAAATAGCATAATTCAATTTAGTCATTTTAAAAAAATTGCAGATGAGAGCTCATTTATAGAAAACACAAACCGAACCAAAAAACAGAATCAATAAAAAATATATATATATATATACAAACCCAACAAAATATATAAAACAAAGATACCCACAAATTTTAAAATAAAAAACAGCAAGCCATATTATCAATGCAAAAAACAAAAGTAATCATAAAACAAAAGAGTAAAAGCCATATTATTTTTTTCCAACAAGCCACAAATCAAAACCCAATAACAGACAAGACAGAGGAAACCAAGACACCAAATCAGTAACAAAATATACAAATCCAACAAAATATATATAAAAAAGATACCAACTATTAATGCAACAAAGAATGATAAAAAGAAGCTATTTTTTTCATACCGAATAGAATATCTACCCAAAAAAAAAACTGAAAGATATGTTTTTTTTAACATAAATCTGGAAATTAAAATAATCACATCAAACGATCAAGTTTAAAAACAAAATAAAAATTAAAAGGCATCTTTTTTCTCCATATCTAGAAGAATATCTATTATGAAATACAACCTCAAAGCAGCATAAACCTCAAACCGACAGTCCAAACCTCCTGCAAAAACCAAACCAAGAAATTGGATCATTTAAGGGGAAAAAAAATAGACAGATCAGATGTTGGGTCATCTAAACCCATCTAAGAAATCAGATCATTTAAAGGAAAATAAAAATAAAAAGATCCGATCCTGGATCATCTACCACGACATGCAAAAAAAAACCCATCTATTTTGTTCACAATCAAAGAAATTGGATCTTTCAAAGGAAATAAAAAATAAATAAAAAGATCAGATCTTTCATCATCTACTATGACATGCAAAAAAAAAAAAAAACAAGAAAAAAAGGAACCCCATCTATTTTTTTAAGAAACCTGGTGATCAAACCATGAAAGAAATCGGAATATTTAAAGGAAAAAAATCAAACGAAACCCATATATTTTTTTCACAAATCTGGAGATCAAAACATGCATGCACATCACACAACAACAAAAAGAAACTACAACCCAGTAGATCAAGACAATAAATAAAAAGATCATTTAAAGCAAAAAAAATAAAAAGATCAGATCTTGGATCATTTATCACGACATGCAAACAAAGAAAAAGAAACCCATCTATTTTTTTCACAAGCAAAGAGATCGAATCATTTAAAAGAAAAAAAAATAAAAAGATAAGATCTTGGACCATCTACCAAGACATGAAAAAAAAAAGAAAAAGAAAAAGACTCCTATTTTTTATCCAAGAAACCTGGAGATCAAAACATAAAAGAAATAGGATGACAAAAAACTCACTTAAATGGACACAACACAACACAACACAACACATCATAGGATAAAAACGACATAATGCCAGAAAAACGGATGAACAAAGATTACTGTTCATCACTATCAATAAGCAATAGACGCTTTTTATCATAGAATAGATAATGTAAAATTTTGTAATCCTGGAACAATATTCTGGTACTTAATATTGAAATATTCAATTCTAGAGTCCAAGCTGAAATGATCTTCATAACTGAATCCAAAACTTTGCTTATTGGTCTCAATTATGTGGTGCAAATTACTTTAGTGCAAGGTATACATACGCCTCCCTTCTCTATTTTTTCTCCTTTTTTTTTTCTCTATTTCTCCCCCCACCCCCCTCCACGTGTCTCCCCTCCTCCCCCTTTCACTCTCTCTTTCTCCCTCCTTTCCCTCCCACTTTCCCTCCTTGCCGGTGTTGTCGACCACCACATATGGTCAAAGGACCAGACATCGGTTTAG
The DNA here is from genome assembly GCA_022457165.1 of Juglans mandshurica. Taxonomy (NCBI): domain Eukaryota; kingdom Viridiplantae; phylum Streptophyta; class Magnoliopsida; order Fagales; family Juglandaceae; genus Juglans; species Juglans mandshurica. Next base: position 15,618,437 of record CM039633.1, on the reverse strand, counting down.
ATCCCACCACCCCAGCCACCTAGTGGCGCACGGTCGACCACGCACACAGTGTGCAAAATGTGGTCCCCAGCCACCAACTTGCACAGCAAGCTGCCGTGAGCTCCACTCCGACAGTGCTAGTTGGATGTTCGGTGTCTTCTGCCCACCTTGAGGTGATCTCTAACTACCATGGCTGGCACGGAGAGAGGGCACGAGGAAAGGGCAAGGGTGGCAGCACGGGGGGTGGGGAGAAAGAAAGTGAAAAAAAAAATAGGGAAATACGTGACAGATTAGCAGTGTGCCACATCAGTGTGTAGGATCTATTTGTCAGATTCATTTGTGTCTATATAGTGTTTTCCATACATAGGGCGGGGTGTAAAAGTTAACCGAAAAATCGGCCTGAACTGGTGGAACCAGTCCGGTTCTGATTCTATGCTTTTTAGGACCGGACTAGTTCACTATATTATTTTAAATTAATTTTTTTAATATTATATAATTTTTTTATATTATATATAATTTATATATATTAGTATATATGATAATATAATATAATTATAATTATATATAAGATAATGTTATTATAATTTATTACATAAAATTTTAATCTTAAATATAAAAACTTAATTTATCATATGTTTCATACATAAAATATATATAATAATAAAATTTTATGGCCTAATAAATTCCTTTTAATAAATACATAATAGATCAGTATGTTAATTACATTTTATCAAAAACCGGATGGACCGGTTACACGCGTTATCCATACATATTAACTTGTGAAGTCTTCCGAGGTCATAGTTTTTTGTAGGGGTGGGCTCCGACTCCGACAGAGTCGGAGTTGTCATTTCCGACCTCCGACTCCGACAAAAGTCGGAGCCAAAGTTCCCCTCCGACTCCGACTCCGAACGTAGTCGGAGTCCGATTCTGATCGGATGTCGGAGCTCCGACCTCCGATCGGAACTCCGACTGGAGTTCGGAGGGAGTTCCAAACGGAGGTCGGAGCTCCGACCTCCGTTCGGAGTTCCGAACTCAATTTCAGATTTTTTTATTATTATTATTATTTAAATTTTGTTGTTCAATTTCGTTTCAGATAGTGGGCAACATATATATATTTTTTTAAAAGTGAACCATCTACAAATATTTGGTTTATTCAAGAGTTTTCAATAATTTAAATATTCGTTCTGATTTTGTTACTGAATTTTGATTATATATTTAATTTGTTTTATGTCCGCCTGAAATTTAGCATTAAAAGTGCTCATGACTCATGAGTTGAAAATTACACAAATTTAAAATTTTATAGAAAAGAATGATGGTACGAATTTGTATCACCTGATTAATTTCAGTTGGATAATAAATTATAAACTTTTGAGAGAGGATGGATAAGTACTAATAGAAATTATAGAATAAAGAGTACTTATCCCACGTCTTTGCTCGGGATATAAGTACATAAATATAACTATATAAATAGTTTAAAAAGTAAATAACATGTATGATGCAGCCATAAGTTATAACAGTCTCATTTATAACGTAATAACAATATGACTCAGTCTTGAAATATGACTACATAAAAATTAAACACGGGTTTCACTCAAACCCCAATGTTCCATTGGTCACGCCTGAAATGAAGATAGAAAGTAGCAATCAATAGATGAAAAAAAATTGATAATAAAAAATTATATACGGTAAAAGAATAATTTGATTCTTACCAAGAAATGTGGTTCTCTCAACTCCATCCCAACTCTCAAGTAGCGTCCGTTCCAAACTCTCAATCATCGGTAATTATGTTAGGGTTCACAATTAGATCTATAAAATCATAAAAAGTAGAAGTTAGAAACATTAAAAATAATTAAATCATCATTTAAAAGCATATAAACTTACCCGATTCAAGCCTATAGCTCTCGGCATCAATGCCAACGGTATTTAGTCCAAGGGGCGTTTCACTTATCCAATTCTGTGTGCAAACGAGGGCCTCCACGGTTGACGGTGACAATGAACTCCGATAAGCATCCAACACGCGACCTCCAGTGCTAAATGTCGACTCTGAGGCAACCGTAGTGACAGGAATGGCTAGCACATCTCGGGCCACACGGGAAAGGACTGGATACTTGGTGGAATTAACTTTCCACCAAGTTAATAACTGAAATACATCACTAGGTGCCTCGACAGCTTCCATAAAATATCGTTCAACCTCAGATGTACAATGCATAATATTCCTTGTTGACATGAGTTGATGATACTGCCGTATAACATGATTGCCTCTAACCCCTACAAATGGCTCAGTATCACCTGAGGGAACTGTCGATCCTGTCGGCCTCGAATGTGAGGAGCTACCAACTGCGGATGAAGGCTGAGCACTAGTACTGTAGTGATGATATAAATCATCAACATCATTTTTTAGCAATCTAATAAACTCTCCAGCCTTCACTGCCCCGAGGACGGAATTTACCCAAAATTCTAGAACGGCCAACTTAACTCGGGGGTCAAGGATCACAGCCACAAATAGCAATCTATTTATCTTCTCAATATTCCCCCAATATTTATCATATTTGATCTTCATCCTCGTAGCCATATCAGATAACAATCCAGCAGAGTCAGTACAACTGTTTTTCAACTGGAAGTGAAGCTCCGAGAGCTCACTGAAAAATGAGTTCGCAGTCGTATATTTGGATCCAGATAGTCGCATGGTTATCTCATAAAAAGTTCTTAAAAATTCAACAAAATAACTCACACTGGTCCAATCATGTGTGTCTGGCGCACCGAGCCCCTGTCCTGCTGGCTCCAACAAAGCATACCTCAGGCCCCCATCCTCGACCTCCATCCGCTCGAATGCTTTTTGGTACTTCTGTGCCACATCCAACATCATGTATGTAGAATTCCATCGAGTCGGAACGTCCAAGCACAGCATACTAGAACATTCAATTTTCAAATCTTCTGCTATTGCCTTAAACTTGGCAAGCCTTTGAGGGGAACCCCTCACATATCGTACAATGTTGTGGACTCGGGTTATGGAATCATGAACCTCTTTTAATCCCTCAACAACTATGAGGTTAATGATATGAGCACAGCATCGAACGTGAATAAACTCGTGGGCCTGAATGACATCATCTCTCACCGTCGTGTTCCGCTTAAACCAATCAATTGCTGTTTCATTCGCACTGGCATTGTCAACTGTAATACACAGCACTTTTCGATTTCCCTAGTCCTTTAAACAATTATTCATCTTCGCCCCAATGGATGCACCTTTATGATCCACAATTTCTTTAAAACCAATAATTTTTTTATACAAAATCCACTCACTGTCAATGTAGTGTGCTGTGATACACATGTAGCAGACGTTCTGTATGGAAGTCCATGTGTCAGTCGTAAAAGACACTCTCTGGCCAGTGGTAATAAACATCTTCCTCATCTCCTCCTTGTCCTTCGCATGCCTCTTCATACAATCTCGCATCACTGTATACCGTGATGGAATGGGAAATCGTGGCTCAACAAAATTTAGAAACTTTCGAAAGCCTCTTTTCTCGACTGTGGTAAATGGCATCTCATCAGTAATTATCATCTCTGCAAGCATGTACCTCAACATCTTCTCACTGTATTGAGGGATGACCAATTTCTTAGTCTGTGAACCATCAGTGGCTGTAGAAGTTTGGTAACTGAGGTTGGTCTGATCAGTGGCTTGCAATCCCTTCGCTATCTTATATCGTTGGCAACCATTTAGATGTGCTATTAACACACTGGTACCTTGCTTCTTCGAATGGCATCCACAAAGTGATCCACAGTAATGGCATCTTGCCACTGGGTTCGCAATTTCACCAGGAATTTTGGTGAAATGCTCCCATGTCCACGACCTCTTTTTAGAAGGTCGTGGTGGTTGATCTTGCTCAATGGGCATCTCCTCCTCCTCGTTGAACATATCTTCATCCTCTATATCAACTGGGAGTGGGAGTCGACTACTCGCACAAGATGTAGCTGCTCTAGATGTAGCTGCCCTAGATGTGGCTGCCCTAGATGTGGCTCTAGGGGTGGAAGTACCCACCAGTGTAGGAGTTGTAACATTGGCATCCGCCACATCCCCTTGTAGACGATCATCTCCACTATGTCTACGATCCATATCACAATCAATGAAGCTGAAAAAATTAAATTAGAAGCAAAAAATTAGTTTAAAAATAAACTAGGCTATTGTATTATACAATAGGACATGTATTATTGTATCATAATAATACATATATCGATGTATTATTACATTGAGGTTCGGTTGATGTGCGCTTAACTCAGACGAACCCATCCAAATGAGTTCGCTCGACGTGCGCTCGAGCAGAAGCCATACAGAGAGGTTCGCTCGACGTGCGCTCGACGTAGCGCTCGAGCAGAACCCATCCAGAAAGGTTCGCTCGATGTGCGCTTGAAGTGGCGCTCGAGCAGAACTCATATAGAGAGGTTCGCTCGATGTGCGCTCGACGTGGAGCTCGAGCAGAATCCATCCAGAGAGGTTCGCTCGACGTGCGCTCGACGTGGCGCTCGAGCATAATCCATACAGAGAGGTTCGCTCGACCTGCGCTCGACGTCGCGCTCGAGCAGAATCCATACAGAGAGTTTCGCTCGATGAGCGCTCGACGTAGCGCTCGAGCAGAACTCTTCCAGAGAGGTTCGCTCGATGAGCGCTCGACGTAGCGCTCGAGCAGAACTCTTCCAGAGAGGTTCGCTTGACTTCCGCTCGACATATCGCTCGAGCAATGTTCAATACAACGTGCGCTCGACACCTCCGCTCGAGCGCAAGTCTTCAAAACAGTGTAAAATTCATGTTTTTGAGCGCCGTGTTGGGGACTATATTGAATATTCAATACACAAGAATCACAACTGCTGGCTCCAATTTATAAGAGACATGCTTGAATTAAATTTAGGGCTCACCGTAGGTGGAAGCTGAACAGAGGGACGACAGCAGGGAGGACCAACGACGAACGGTGTTCTGAAGAATGCGAGACGGAGGGTTCACTGGTTCATGCACTGGGACGGGAGACGCGAGAGAGAAGTGAAGGAGGAAGAAGAACTGAAGAAGTGAAGAAGGAAGAAGAAGAAGTGAAAAGGAAGAAGAAGTGACGAAGGAAGGAGAAGAAGAAGTCGTTCTTCAGTGAAGAAGAAGCCCCTTCAAGAAGGAACTTCCGAACGACACCGTTCCATATTAAGTGGAACGGTGTCGTTCAATAATTTTTTTTTTTAAACCCAGTTCCAAAACGACGTCGTTTTGGAGCTGGGTTTAAAAAAAAAAAATCGGAGTCGGAGTTCGGAGCTCCTTCGAGCTCCGAACTCCGACTCCGAATAATTATTCGGAGCTACTACGAAATCCGACTCCGAATTCAGACAACTCCGTCTCCGTCGGAGTCGACATCGGAGCGGAGGTCGGACAGAGTCGGAATTCTCGGAATTCTGCACACCCCTAGTTTTTTGTAGCCTTTTAGGCCAAACTTTGCTATTGACCCCTCGTTATTATAATTGATATCAATTGGCTCACACAAAACAGAGAAAGGAAAAACTCATTTCTATTACCTGATCTTCGGATCACTTGCTTCTTTCTGCCTCGATGTGGAATTCCTTCCTCCTACCTTCTTTTACACCTCTCTACCTTGTCTTCTTCTTCTTGCTGCACCACCTTATCTGCACGGTCTCCGTTAAATCGTCGTCACCTGACACACGCATCGACCAAATTCTCCTCAATTGTGGCTCCTCTGGCAATTCAATTGCCTTGGATAATCGGACCTGGATCGGAGACGCGAATTTAAAATTCCTCCCTCTTCTGAATTACCACCCATCTCTGACCCGTATCGCAGCTAGACAATCCCCCACTGCTGCCCAAGTGCCCTTTGCCACAGCTCGCATCTCTCTCTTCACGTTCACCTACGATTTCCCCGTCACTGCCGGCCAAAAGTTCATTCGACTATACTTTTACCCAACTTCGTACTCCAACTTTGATCGCTCTAAAGCCCTCTTCTCCGTCAAAGCTGGTCCTTTTACTCTTCTTAGCAACTTCAACGCTTCACTCACGGCAGATGCTGATGGGGATCCGGGAGATACCATATTCAGAGAATACTGTGTCAACATTGAGGAAGATCAGAGGTTGAACATAACCTTCACTCCATCTCTGACCGTTTCTCATTCCTATGCTTTTATCAACGGAATCGAAATCTTATCGATGCCTCCAAATCTCTATTACACTCCGGAGGACGATAAAGGATTTTCTTTTGTCGGCCAGAGCAACTCGTACAGCATCAAGAACAGCACTGTTCTCGAGACAGTATACAGATTCAATGTTGGAGGGCGCTTCATCTCACCCACTGAAGACACCGGAATGTTCCGGGCTTGGAGCCAGGACGACAAGTACTTGAAAGAATATAAAGTACTTTTTCTACCTTTCAGCAACACCATCAATCTAAGCTTTACCGCAGTACCTGCGTACGCTGCACCGGAATATGTCTATCGGACTGCCCGAACTCTGGGGAACGACACGGATATCAACCTGAGCTACAATCTAACCTGGGAATTCCCCGTTGATTCTGGGTTTTATTATTTCATAAGGCTACACTTTTGCGAGTTTCAGCCAGAGATTCTCCAGGCCAGTGACAGAAGGTTCCGTATTTTCATAGGAAATCAAACCGCTGAGGAAGGTGCCGACGTGATTCTCTGGAGTGGTGGAAATGGTGTCCCCGTATATAAAGACTACGCCGTTTCGATGGTCACTAAAGAAAGAGACAAGAAGGTGAACCTCTACCTTGCTATAGGAGCAGAACCGCGGAGGTGGATGACTTCTTACCAAGATGCAATCATGAACGGAATCGAAATCTTCAAAGTAAGCGACCCTTCCAACGGCAATCCCGCAGGACCCAACCCCGACCCAATTCTGGTGACCCCTCCGACGAACTCGAAGAATAGTAGAAGAACGACCATCGTCGTTGCTGCTGGTGGAGTAACCGGATTAATTGTGGCGTCGATTTTCGGATTCTTGATTTTCCGGACTGGAAAGAAGGACAAGAATTCGGGCTCCGCCGATATAGGAAAGTCCAAACGGTCAAAGGCCTCGTCGCTGCCGGGAGAACTATGCCGCCACTTCTCACTACAAGAAATCAAAACAGCAACACACAACTTCCACGAAGAGTTAATTATCGGCGAGGGAGGTTTTGGCAATGTATATAAGGGTCTCGTTGACGAAGGTACCGAGACTCTGGCGATCAAGCGCTTGAACCCGGAGTCAAAGCAAGGTCTTCACGAGTTCTTGACAGAGATCGAAATGCTCTCTCAGCTTCGCCATGTCCACCTCGTTTCTCTCATCGGATACTGCAACGATGACGGCGAGATGATCCTCGTCTACGACTACATGACAAACGGCACGCTCCGCCACCATCTCTATGACACCAACAATGCTCCCCTCGATTGGAAACAGAGGCTGGAGATTTGCATCGGAGCGGCGTGTGGTCTGAACTACCTGCACACGGGCATGGAGAAGCCAATCATCCACCGTGACGTGAAGACGACCAATATTCTGTTGGACTCGAAATGGGTGGCCAAGGTTTCAGATTTTGGATTGTCCAAAGAGGGTCTAGATAACACCGCAGTCAGTACCATGGTAAAGGGTACGTGGGGGTATTTGGACCCGGAATACGCAAGACGGCAACAACTGACTGAGAAATCCGATGTGTACTCCTTCGGCGTGGTTCTCTTGGAAGTTTTATGCGCCCGAAAAGCAGTAAATATCAAACTGCAGCAGGAGCAATGGAATTTGGCCTACTGGGCCATAAAATGCATTGAGAAGGGGTGCATGGGCGAAATCATAGATCCCTATCTGAAGGGGAAGATAGCTCCCGTGTGTTTCAAGGTGTACTTGGAGGTGGCGGAGAGTTGCGTGCGCGAACAGGGGATCCAACGGCCTACCATGAAAGACGTGATGGAAAGGCTCGTCTTCGCATTGCAACTACAGACGGAAGCAGATGACACGATGGAGAAAACCAATCCCGACGGCAAGCATACCTATACGGATGTGTTATCATTCCATGTAGCCGGAGACGCTCGGTTCAATAACGATCTTAGTGGACACGTGATGGAATCGGAGAGTGGGACCGAGTTAACTTGGACTCATGATACTGGGTTGAGCTACCCAAGTCTAGGTTCTGATAGTGTTAATTAAGCTGATGTGCCCTTCTATGCTTTACCAACGTGTGATATATATATATATATTGTGATTACGTTTTCTACGGAAGTTATTTCAGTCCCTATAAACAGTAGTGGGTTTTATCTTCAAAGTTCTAAGTCAATAATTTCCCATTATTTCAGTCTCTATAAACAGTAGTGGCCCATCGAAAGCTGTTTAATTAAAGAATTAAATTGGGCCATGCCCAGCTTGCACAAAGCATATATACAGTTTCTCATGATTGGGATTTTCAGAATCTGGATGGCTAAAATTAAAGTCTAAAAAAACAGGTTCTCATGATCTTTTGTTTTTCTTCTCTGTGAGCCGAGAATGAGTTCGCGCATGTGAATGACAGTGTTCGTCGTCCCTTACACTATCTCTTTCTCTCTTCCTTTACAAAGAGCTCGATCGGTTGAGAAAATAGCAAGATCTGGGATGTGCGAGGACTACAACTTCCCTATCGGCATTCTCCCTAAAGGTGTGCGAGGCTATAATCTTGATCCCTCCACGGGAAAATTTTCTGCCTACTTGGGCAGTAGTTGCAGTTTCTCGCTCGAAGGGTCATACCAGTTGAAGTACAAATCCACTATCAGAGGTTATATTTCACAAGGCAAGTTCTCGAGCTTGGAGGGCGTTAGTGTGGAGCTCTTCTTCTGGGTTGACATTGTTGAGGTACAGAGGAAAGGGGATAGTCTCAGATTCTCGGTTGGGAAAGCTGGTGCGGATTTTTTCATTGATAACTTTGAGGAGTGCCCTCAGTGTGGTTGCAGATTGAATTGCAATGATGGGCAACTAAAGAAGGTCAGATCAATCACAATTGTTTCTTTGATCGGTTGAGAAAAGAGCAAGATCTGGGAATATCTTTGCAAGTATCTCGAGTTTTATAAAATTCTCATTTTGGGTGTCAAGCAATATCGATCATTTTTTCCATCTATATTGGTATATAATAATTACACCTATCAAGTAATGGGTTAGTGGAAAACGATGTCACTTTTTCAGGCTACTATCGTTGAGCATGATGGTTGAATAAAAGTAACCTTAGATTTTAATTTCTTGGATATACCAGTACTTGTTACTGACTGTAAAGTCAAATTCGAAGTTGTTCTTGGATATTGGTTTCTCGGCATAAATTTGTCTGAAGCCCTGAGTTTTTTTTTTTGTAGAAACCTTCCCTTTTAATGTATTACTGTCTGTTTGTAATGTAAATGTTGAAGGAGAAAGTAAACAAAACGCTGGAAGCCACAAGAAAATGGATGCATAGTCGGTGTTTGATAAAAGTCCTCAAATGGAGTTAAAAAAAAAAATCCGATTATTTTTACCCAGATTTCAATTAATGAATGATTGCCTAAAAGAAAAAAAAATTAAATTGAGCATACGTGCCTTAGGCACGTAACATTTTTACTAATATATATATATATATATGTATATATACATATATGTATATATATGTAAATATATATAGAGAAAAGATATTTGTAATCGTGAATTATGCAATCGTCGCGTAATTGCTTTGAAAAAAATGAATAAAACATGAGACCCACATGAAAAAAATTATTTTTTTAATAGTGGACCCCACTTTTTTTCAAAGCGATTACGCGGCAGTTGCATACTTCACGGTTGCATGTAGAATTACTTATATATATATATATATATTGTGATTACGTTTTCTACTGAAGTTATTTCAGTCTCTATAAACAGTAGTGGCTCATCGAAAGCTGTTTAATTAAAGAATTAAATTGGGCCATGCCCAGCTTGCACAAAGCATATATACCTCTATATTTTCAGAATCTGGATGGCTAAAATGAAAGTCTAAAAAAACAGTTACTCATGATTTTTTGTTTTTCTTCGATGTGACATCATGAATAGCTTCATGTGGGTCTTAACTGGAAGATATATATCTTTCCTCTGTACATTTTAAGCTCATCTCCTATACTATATATAATATATATATATATATATATATATATATATATATATATATATTAATGTTTAAATATGTGTTTACAAATCAAGGAAAAAAAATAAAAAATCACGTATTAGTTTGTAATGTGGAGATAATGAATATCGTTTGAAATCTAATATATTTATTTTAAATCTAGTCGATGATTTTTAAATTGAGTCAAGTATTCTAAAATCTTTTAAATATTTTACTAAAATCAAGTTCTAGTTTTGCAATATTATAATTAGTTGATGCCAATTTTTCTTTTAAAATCTTATATCAACATTAGAAAATTAATGTAAACTTTTTTAATAACGAATAAATAATCAAATTAAAATTAGAATTAAAATAAATAAAAATGTCAAAATAAATATTTTAATAGAATATGATAGATTTTGAGAGTCTATTATTTAGTGTTGTTGAAAAGTGGCTCGTTAAATTTATAAAAGTGAATTCTCTAGCTAAATGTTGACCAAACTTTGTTGAATCCACTATTAATGCTATTATAGGTGGCTCATTCTTAATATCTATATAGTCTATATTATTTTATGAAAAAAATTTCTCATCAGCTACTATTCACTACCCCACACCCCATACCCTACGAAAAATACCTTCACACCATATGAAAAAATTCCCAAACCCTATAAAAAAGCTATAATATAAAGTATGTGAGCGAATAAAATAGTAGTTGAGCATTCCTCTTAATTTATTTTTGGAGCGATTGAATTTGTTGGGACCATGTGGTCATTAAATTTTGGTATTTTGTAATTGTTTTATAAATATATAATATTTTAGCTTTAAAAAATATAGAAAATTAATGGAGTGCAACGACGTGACCATGTGGGGGAAAGAGAAGGTGGAAGGTCAGAGCACATAGATCGCAACTGTAAAGCATTAATCACAATTAGCAACACAACTGGCATTTCATTTTAAATTTTTCTTCCACTTTTGCCCTTCGCCCATGCATATGCTCATTATTGCTCCCCATACCCGTCCCCTCATCTCTTTCCTTTGAGAGTTTGTCTTCTAATTTTATCTTGTTCCAATCCATCAAAATCCTAAAACTTGTTTTCTTCTTCTCTCTCTTTCCCCTTACTTACCTCCTATGCTGACACCCTCAACAATCTCTCTTTCTCTCTCTCTCTCTCTCCATTACTGGGTCACACTCTCTCTTCTCTCCTCTCTGTTTCATCGCTCCTCCACCAACAATAGTCGCCGACGTCTTTCTCTCCTTCGTATATCTCTATTCGGCCACATGTGGCGTATTCTGAGTTTTGATGCCACCTTATTGAGAAGCAACGGAGTAAGGGAGGTAGAGAGGGGCGGTCGTGTGCTTACTAGCGAAGTGTAAGGTGACGGTGGGTGACTGATAGGGCTGAAAACCGAAATAATCGGTTCGGTTTTCTCATGAAACCGAAACCAACCGACCGGTCGCTTAAGAGGAATCAAACCGATCGAAACCGACCGGCTTAAGGGCTGAAACCAACCGGGTTTTGGGCCGGTCGGTTTCCGGTCGGTTTGATCGGTTTTGGGCTTTTCTTGGGCCCTTCTTTTGGGCCTTTGTTCTATTCTAATTGGGTCAATTCAACAAACTGTTTTGGGCTTTTTTTTTTTTCTTATTTCATTATCCAAGTTCTTTTTGAGCTTTTTTTGAGTTGATTTCATTTTAAATTTTAATAGTAATATCATTTATAATTTTCTAGTCTTAGTATACTATTAACTAACTATATTAATTATTACTTACTACTTAGTACATAATTAAAAAAAATAAAAATAACTTCACTAGAGGTTTAGTATTACTTAATACATATTAAAAAAAAAACAAAAACAAAAACAAATTGTCTTAAGCATAACAAAATGCAACTAAAAAATATAACATAATTAAATGACAACAAATTGGATAATTGCTACTTCTTTCTTCAACTTCACGTTGTCAACCTTCAATCTTCAATACTTGTCACGTTTGATTGTGTGCCCAACTCTATATACAAACATTAATAGATATTAATAATAAAAATAAAACATCAAATGTTAGTGAATTTGGTTTATAAAAACTAAAAAGTACTAAAATTAAATTACAATGAAAACAAATAAAATATTACCTGATTTTACTATGAAGCTCTCCACATTATCCATAGCCTCCCGGATATCAATGGTTGTTGCTGGATGTCTTAACCAATTTTGAGTACAAATCAGTGTCTCAACAGTTCTTGGAGCCAATGAACTCCGAAAAGGGTCAAGCACACGACCTCCATTACTAAATGCTGACTCAGACGCAACCGTGGAAACAGGCATAGCCAATAAGTCTCGTGCAATCCTCGCGAGTATATGATAGTTAGCCTCATTAATTTTCCACCAAGTCAACAAGTCAAACGATGTGGAGAGTGCCTCACAACCATCTGATAAATATCGATCTACTTCTATTTTGGCAATAGTAGATCCCATGGCGGAAGATACTTTATACCACTCATAGAACCATTTGGTCTCACGCTTGCCATCACCATCATTCATGGTTCTAGATGTCGGAGGGGGCACATATTCTTGGCTACTCGTGGTGGAGCCGAATTCCACATTATATTCTGCATACAAATCTTTCAATAATTGTTTCACACTCGACACCAACTCCTCAGCACGAAACTCATCATGAACTTTCTTCAAGTGGAAAGTAAGAAGTCCTAACTTGCTTCGTGGATCAAGCACAACTGCAACTAACAAGAACAAGTTCAGCCTGTCTAATGACCCATCGTGTTTGTACATCAAGACACAACATTTTCTTATAATCAATTTTTTCTTTTTCAGCACATCTCTTAAACTTGTCTAATCTTGCGGGAGATGAACGCACATATCTAACTGCATTTCTCACCATTGTGATGGCGTCATTACACTCCTTCAAACCCTCATTCACAATAAGATTCAATATATGAGCACAACATCTCATGTGCATATACTTACCCCCCAACAAATTTCCACTCAAAAACTGTTTCAAATATGAAATTGCTGTATCATTTGAACTTGCATTATCAACTGTCACAACAAATATTCTATCAATGCCCCAATCATACAAGTATGACTCAACATATCTCCCAATAGTTTCCCCTCGATGATTAGGGATTAAACAAAAGTTAATGATTTTTTTTGCAATTTCCAATCTTGATCAATGAAGTGTGCAGTTAGACACATATAATTCAAATTCTGTATTGATGTCCATGTATCGGTCGTCAACGAAATCCTCATGCCACCATTTTTTAACACTTTTTTCAATTTTTTCTTTTCACTTTCATATAATTTCATACAATCTCTTGCCACTGTGACACGACATGGCACTTTAAACCGAGGTTCAAAAGCCCAACACACTTTCTTAAATCCCTGTCTTTCAACAATTCTAAATGGCAACTCATCGACAATTACCATCTCTGCAATCGCCAACCTCACAACATCTTCACTATATTTATGGGTTACAAGACTCCTTAACATACCATCACTCTCTCCAACCCCCTCCTCAGGTGTTGCCTCACCTGTTAATATTTTTTGGTACCTATCCAAAGGACCACGTTTATGAGGATTTTTAGGACATGAAGGCAAATGGTTTTGCATTGTTGAAGTCTCATTCCTCTTTGAGTGGCAAGCATATGTCTTGCCACAATAATTACATTTAGCCTTTGGATCATCTATACCACAACCCTCTACTTTCGTAAAATGGTCCCAAACAATAGATGGATCCTTCCCTTTTCGTTTCTTAGGTAATGGACAAGTAGTACTAGTAGAGGCACTAGGGGTTTTGATGACTGGGTCTCCCTCACATCATCTCCCAAGTTAATGGTTGGTGTTGATGCATCAACATCAATCGGAGACGACGAAGAATCCATCTAATTATAAAACAAAACATAAATATTACACGTTAATACTTAATACGTTATCACGTACATTATCACAACAGCTAGTTTGCAACATAGCAAACATCACAAGTCTAAGACTCTAATTTAAGTTTAGTTCACTCATCACATTTCATGCTTTAAATTCATTAATTCAAACTTTCAAAGACTGGTAAGAAATAAAATTAACAAACATACCCTACAATCCACAAGTCTATCACAGACACACGCACAAAAATTATCACTAATCATCACAAATTATCACACTGTAAGCACTAAGCAGTGGCACTTCACAGTTCACATTTCAGGCAGAAGTTCATCAACTCATTTTTACAGATTCACAGATTCACACACGACACAAAGTCAATCAACTCATTTTCACAGATTCACATTTCGGACAGAGTCACAGAAGTTCATCAACTCAGATTCACAGATTCACACACAACACAAATTCAATCACAAACCACAATATTTTTACTAACCAAGGCAAAAACAGAGGCAATATTTCTGATTTCATATGTCCTCCCAAAAAATTCCTCAAGAAATTTAACAACAACGTTCAAGAAAATGAAAAGTGAAAATAAAACTTACAGTGAGATGTCGGCCGTGTGGGTCGTCGGCGATGAGAGAGGAGAAAGGGTTGTGCCGTTGTGCCGTTGTGGGTTGTCGGCGACGAGAGAGGGAGTCTGGGTCACGCTGTCACGGGGTCCGGGGACTCGGGGAGAGAGAGAGAGGGAGTCTATGACTCTATATGGCCACAGGGTCCGGGGAGAGGAAGAGGTAGATGGAGTCTGTGACTCTGTATGGCCTATGGGGTCCGCCGTCCGGGGAGAGGGAGAGGGAGAGGGAGGCTGCCGCTGCTGCCTGCTCGGGCTCACGAAGACACAAAATCAAAGGAAGTGGAACAAAGGAGACGAAATGAGAAGGGGGTGCAAATCGGGGTTCTAACCCTAGCCAAAACGACGCCGTTTGGTTTAGACCAAACGGCATCCCGTTTAATTTTTTTTCATAGGTTTAAAAACAAAACGACGCCGTTTCATGTGAAACGGCGTCGTTTTGTATAAGAAATATATTTTAAAATATATATTTAAACTGTCGGCCGGTTCGTCGGTTTAGACCGGGATTGAACCGCAAACGGAACCGGCCGACGTCGATTTCCTTAATTTCCTACCGCCGGCCGACCGGTTCTCTGTCGGTTTTGGCCGGTTCCTGAATCCGGCGGTCGGTTTGAGTCGGCGGCGGTCGGTCCGGCCGGTTTGTGTACAGCCCTAGTGACTGATCATTGATTTTTGTAGCTTTTGGCGTATTCTGTGATGGCTCCAGGTGGTGGCTTCCAGCGAGGGAGAGAAGGGTTAGCATGCTCTATTTTGGAATGGGAAAACATAGTTGTTTTGTGGTGATATTATAGGTTGTTTCAAACAATGGAGACCTTGGATCAAGGAGAGCTGGCATTGGACGAGGATTTGGTGCATCTGTGGCCCGTGGGTTATTGCCTTAGGCTTCAACGCACGGTGAGGAGAAATATGCCATAATGTTGAGAATGGCAATGTGCTACAGTGGTTTGTTGTGGCATGCTTGAAGTCTGGAGGCTTGCGATTTTTTATGTGAGAATAGTTAAAGGACCAAACTGGGAGAAAATGAGAAAATGAGGGACAAAATTGGTAACAAAAATGTTAGACGAAAATATTCTTCCTCTAACATTAAATTGATAGCAAAAATGTTAGAAGAAAATACTGTTCTTCTAACATTCGCATTTATATATATAGTAGATATATTCAAATCCTTTATTCTTGTCTCAACCTATATATTATAAAGACTATACAAATAATTTCTCAAGCACTTACAAACCATGCTAATTGGTATGTACAAAATATTAAGTTCCTTACATTATTTTTTTTTGTGTAAACAGGTGTCAACCTTCATTAAGAGAGGACTTACAAAGTTGATTTGAAAAATAAATCAATTACAAACGTTAATAACTCCCCAGTACACTTTCGTGACTGACATGGTCTAGTCCAGACAGTAAATCTCTAAAGACCTAAATCTTCAGAGAAAATACCCTCTCTGTCCACGACAGAGATTACAAAGCCCCATACCCTGACTAAGTAGGGTAGGGTATATCTACTATATTTGTGTTGAGTTGTATGTGGAGACTGTCTTGTAAGCAGAAAATCGAGAAACAGAGAGTTAGCTCAATTGTCGCTCTACCTAGCGGTCAAGAGAAGTTCAACCCATGAGTTCGCTCGAGGTGCGCTCGACAATGAGTTTGAGTAAAACTTAACCTGTGAGTTCACTCGAGTCTCACACGAAAGTGGGCTCGAGCGAGATACAAACCATAGTGTTCGCTTGAACTGTACTCGACATGCCGCTCGAGCCAATGTTAATTAGTTGTTCGCTCGAGGCACGCTCGACACGCCGCTCGAGCGAAGGACATTTTTGTCAGATTAGGGTTTCCAACGCCGTTTTCTATAAATATGTAATATTTTGACTTCTTGTGCATGATTTTCAGTAGTTTTCAGTGAGAACAAAATAGGCAAAACGTGAGTGCATATTGTGAGAGACAAAAATCCCTAGAGAGAGTTAGTTGAGATTGTGTGGTTGTAATCTCCTCTGATTAATCAAACTTCTGCAGCTTTGTGGACGTAGGCACGTTATCGAATCACGTAATTGTGTGTGTCATGTGATTTCATGTGATTTTGATCGTTGCTTTCATTTGTTTGCCTTCGTTAGTGCTTTCATTTGTTTTCCATTGTTGGTTTGTGTTTTTCACAACAACTGGTATCAAGAGCTAGTGTTCGGGTTTAAAGGAGAATGATGGCTAGAGACAAATTGAAAGCACTAGGGATCGAGAAGTTCTACAGCACTGAATTTGGGTATTGGAGGATGCAAATCGATGACTATCTTTATGGGAAGAAGATTCATCTTTCACTGTTGGAAAAGAAGCCGGAAAGCATGCACGATGCTGAGTGGAATCTGTTAGATTGACTGGTTTTGGGAGTTGTTCGGCTGACCCTTTCCAAAACAGTGGCACACAACGTTAGTAAAGAAAGAACCACGACAGATCTCACGGCGGGTTTGTCAGGAATTTATGAAAAGCCGTCGAAAAATAACAAGGTGCGTCTAATGAAGAAGTTGTTCAATCTAAAGATGTCAAAAGGTATGTCTGTGACCCAACACTATACGATAACAAATCAATTCTCTTCTACAGAGATTGAATTTGATGATGACATTAAAGCGTTGATTCTGTTGGCATCACTGCCAAATAGTTGGGAGGCCATGAGGATGACGGTGAGTATTTTAGCAGTCAAAATGAAACTAAACTATAATGACGTACATGATATGATCCCTACTGAAGAGGTACATAGAAGAGACTCTGGTGTGTTCTTGAGTTTGGGATCTACCCTGAACATTGACAATCGGGGCAAAAGACATGACAGGTCAAGCTCCAAAAACAGGGGCAAGAGCAAGACCAAATCTGGGCAGTAGATCACTTGCTAGAGTTGTGGCAAGCTGGGCCACATCAAGAGGGATTGCCGGAATCAGGAAAGGACTGAGAATGACACTGTGAATGCAGTGGCTGAAGAAATTCAGGATGCCCTAATCCTTGCAGTGCATAGTCCGATTGATGATTCGGTGTTGGATTTAGGGGTTTTGTTCCATAGCACCTCACATTGAGAGATCATGCATAACTATGTTGCTGGTGATTTTGGGAAGATATACGAGACTAATGGAGAGGCACTGGATGTAGAGAGAGTGGGTGATATGTGTATCACACTTCCGAACAGGGGCGTGTGGGCTTTACAACAACTCAAACACGTCCCAGATCTAAATAAAAACATAATCTCTGTGGGACAGCTTGATGAAAAGGGTGACACAATAACGTTTTTTGGAGGGGCTTGGAAGATCACTAAGTGTGCGCTGGTGTTAGCGCATGGTAAGATTTCTAATTCTTTGTTTTTAATATCAAGGTCGAGTGATGTGCAGAGAAATACAGAAGTGCGAAAAAGCAAGCTTTGTCCTGCGAATTAGATGAAGAGGCAAAAGTGAGTCAGTTTTGCCATTCATCATGTAAGCTTAGGAAAGTTGGCTAAGATTGCTAGGTTCAAGACCGAATACTCCTAGTGCAGTGGGTGTTGTGAGTCGCCCAGTAGATGTGCTGACTAAGGGTGATGTACGTGAGAGACTAGAGTCGGACTCGACTTCAGTGCGTCTTCTGGCTTGACGACGGAAGTTGTGAGCTGCAGAGGTGGTAGGGCTTACCTGAAAACTGTGGCTGGCATGTTGAGAACCAGTCTCCAAGTGAGAGATTGTTGGGTTACATGTGAAGACTGGTTTGTGAGTAGAAAATCGAGAAACATAGAGTTCGCTCGATTGTCGCTCAACCTAGCACTTGAGTGAAACTCAACCCGTGAGTTCGCTCAAGGTGCGCTTGACAATGGGCTCGAGCGAAGCTCAACCAGTGAATTCGCTCGAGTCTCTCGCGATAGTGGGCTTGAGCGAGTAACAAACCCAAGTGTTTACTCGAGCTGTGCTCGACACATCGCTCGAGTCAATGTTGATTAGTTGTTCACTCGAGGAGAGCTTGACACGCCGCTCGAGCGAATGACGTATGTTTGCCATATTAGGGCTTCCATCACCGTTGTCTATAAATATTTAATATTTTGACTTCTTGTGCAGATTTTCAACAATTTTCAATGAGAACAAAAGAGATAAGGACTGAGTGCACACTGTGAGAGAGAAAAAGCCCTAAAGAGAATGAGTTGAGATTGTATGATTGTATAATTGTAATCTCCGCTGATTAATAAAACTTTTGCAGCTCTGTGAACGTAGGCACGTTACCGGACCACGTAATTATGTGTCTTGTGATTTTGATCGTTGCTTTCATTTGTTTGCCCTTGTTGGTGTGTGTTTTTTAAAACAATTTTTAGCTATTAATTAAGGATTACCAAGTGCACGACTATGTGCTGGTTGGGGTAAACAATCTTGACCTAATAGTTTCATTTACTTATAATAATAAAAAAAAAAATAGTTAACTTCACTCTGTATTTGAATGAATAGAACTTGGAAGACCAATATATCTGGCCTCTGAGAGAACAGTGGATCTGATATCATGATGTTTAAGAGATGGTTTCTTTTCTAAGAGGTTCAAGAGACCAGACCCCTTAATTCTTTACGAAATGAGATCTAACAACAACTAAAAAAAATTGATTGTCCCGACTCCAGAGTAAAATAATTGCAATTTGCTAGGACTTTTTAACGACACCGACATACAAAAGAGTGAAATATGTTACTTCCACTTTCACTTTGGAGAATGTCATGCACATGAGTGACTAGATTGTCACACTACACATTATCTCATGTGAATGAAAATAATTATTTGGGAGTAAGGAATTTTCAAAATATATGTATAGTAACTCCAAAAGAAATTCAATTATATCTCATGAATAGTGACCGACTTAAGCCCTTGTAAGAGTCATGCTATGATAACCATTTTAAAGTATACATATATATATATATATATATATACACACACACATATGAAGGGGAATTCCCCTCCCAGCCCATGGGTTGGGTCTGTGCAAGACATTGAGGCCCGTCCCGACCCAGACCTCATCCTCTTGCAGTCCTAGGATCACCAAGGGAACACGGCCTACGAATTGTCCCAGCTAAAAGAGTGTGCCTCGCGCAAGAAACCAGACTAAGAGGGACATGTAGGACACGCTGACCTTAACATCCCCCTGTGACACTTAGCATTAAAGGATGTACGCCAGGAAGTGAACAGGAAGCATGGACAGCCCTCCATTCACTGACAATGGACATGAAAAATGGTAGCACCAATCAGCCACCATCGAGGTGCCTCCCGGGGATCCTAACTGGGACTACTGTGGGGGTGACATGAACCCTCTAACATAGGGTACAAAATGTCTCCAGAAACCTCGTATAAAAGCCATGCTCTAGGTACGAAGAATGCCTCTGAAAACTCGATTATTCTCCCAGAATTCCCTAAGACAAAATATTGAGTTGGGTGTCGGAGGAATCCCCGGACCACCATTGAGCACCCCCTTTTTTTTTGTGTCTACAGAAAAGAAGACCTTGATTCGGATTGCTAGAATCTTGCCCAGAAATATGAAATACGATGTTAACATATATATATATATATATATATATATATATATATATATATATATGCAACTGCTGTTAACCCCTAGAAATTGGTTTGATTGGTGAGGATTTTGATTTTTGTGGTATAGTTCCTCTAAATTTAAGATAGCTCTTCATAGCATTCACATTGGCTTAGCCAAATATAAATGCAAACTAAAATTTGACTAACAATCTCTTAAAATGGTCTACATTGAAAGAGGTAAAATGAAATATTTTGCTTTCTAGCTATAATAACTCTCTATATTTGTGTGGTTACTATTCACCCTCGTTTGAATAATTTATATTAATTTCTCTTTCATTTTGTTACTACATAATAGTTACACCACTAATTATTATTTATATATATGTGTGCTTGAGTTCATACAATTTACAATAGATTTGAATTGCAAAATATGAGAAAATAAATTAGATATAAAAATTATACAAAAATATTAAATTAATAATAATCTATTATTTTTTTTAATTGACGATAGTGCAACATAAAAATATATCTTAAATAGAATAAGTAAGAGACAATATATGTGATTTTAACTTTAATTTTACTTGAACAAATGAGAATGCTCAAATCGGTATCGGAATCTTCTTAAATATAAATCATGTTTAGAAATTATTAAATTAACTATTGTAATTTTTTCGAGAATCTCCATTTTCAAATCCGGTGCCAATGACAAAAAAAATTAAGAGTATTGCTATGTTTATAAAAGAATCACATAAAAATAATTCTATAAATTTGATATGATTTTATCTAATTCGTTAGATCTAATTTACAATAAAAATAACTTCTGCCGTTGCTTGTCGGCCTATGTTGTCTCAAAGATTTGTCCAGTTGTCCCTGCCAAAGGCCGCGTGGCCTATTACCAAGCTTATAATATTATTATTCATCATTATTTTATATATTTATCATATAACTTTTGTTCGGGATAATAATTTTTCCTATACCCATGATGATCACAGCCATTTTCGAGTGGAGACGTAGACGGTACCAAAAGAGAATCCTTCATTTTCGTTGTTAACCTGTGGACCTGTGGTCGTATGTTTAAAGGTACTTTAAAGTTTAAACGTATGTGACCACGAGTCAACAACCCTTATAGAAAATGTTTAAAGTATCTTTTTAAGCATACGGACAACAAGACAACAACCCTTCGGAAAATGAGGAGTCTCGCTGTGTTTAAAAGATAAAATTATTTTAATTTAATTATTAATGAGATTTACTATTTTTTAAAATTTTTTATAAAAAATTAATATCTATATCAATTTATTTTATACATTCAAACACATCTCAATAAAACTTATAAAACACTATTATTCACAGATTAATTCAGATCATCTGAGATTATAACTTTTGACACAAGAATAGTTTGCACAACCACATTAAACAACACTTGAGTTTACTAATCACTACAGTTTTAACTCTCACTCCTTGTTGTATTTCCACTCAAGTATGACCCTACTGTTTAAATATGCTTTCTATATCAAACTTGTAAGTCCTAGGCAAATTTCTAGTTTTTATGTTTTAATATTCAATTTTGAGTTTTAGAAAGAGAGTACATGACAAAGTTTAGATTTTTTTTTTAAAAAAAAAAATAATTCCATGGAGACACCGTGTTAGTACCGGCAGTATCATTCTTGATCAAAACTGAATGGTCTAGGTCTTTGATTTTTGGCTTTACTAATTGTGCCCAACCAGCTGCCTAGCTCAATCCAAAAACCACATCACCACCAATGTGAGAGCATTGTCATTGATTTAGTCAAATGTTTTTTTATTTTTAAATTTAGCTAATATCATTTATATTTAGCATATATTAAATTAGTCAAATTAATTTCGTCTAAAATATGAGTTACCGTAATTCTATCATTCTTTTTCATATTTGATAAGTACTGTATCAAGTCTAAAATAAATATTTGAGATTATTATATATTATAGATATAGGATTTTTATGGATTGTATATATGAGATTTTTATTTACATATGAGATAATGCATAAATATGTACATATGAGATTATTATATTATAGATTGTTGGATTCTGAAAATGAAAAATGAATATGATTGTTGGAGATTAGTGAAGATTATGAAAATAAAATTAAAAATTAATTAAAGAAATATAAATAATAAAAAATAATAATATTTTATTATTATAGAGAATGTGATAGCTAATCCAATATAGATTTTAAGTGTTACGTGATTAGCCAAAAGTTAAAAAGTTACATATTTTTAAAATTTTGAAGATTGGAATGACCAAACAAATACCAATGCTATGAGGGGATCGTTTAGATAGTTGGGATAAAGATGCTCTCCATTTCCCTTTGAGATAGATATTTTTATTGAACAATTAATTGTACTGATAATTTTTTCAACTAAATTATTACTATCCGTTTCAAATGAAATGCAGATAATTATATTCATTCGGAGTATTTCTTGACTAATTATCTGACCTGACGATGAGGTGAAGTCTAATGTTTGACCAATAGTTTTTAAGCTCTCTCTTCGTGACAATCCTTTTCTGATCCCACTAGTTATTCACAGTTCATAATTGGACTGGACGGGACTAATTTTAGCCGCACGCCATGCAATGCAATATCTTATCAATGCAATGACAATCGCAAAACAAATTAACGAAAACATTAGTCACAGAAAGCATTCTAAGCATCGCAATTGTGTTTTAGCGTTTCTTGCAAATCGACGCAAGATGATCGGTAATACTAAGTCTAAAAATGTTTGTTGCATTGAAATGAAATATCAACGCAAAAAATCAATTCCATTGCGACCATATTTGTTGATGTTAAAGGAGGACAAGTTCGACGCAAAAGACACTACTCCAAGGAAGGAAAAATGGAAAATGCCCTATTAGCTATGACAAAAATAAAACAGAGCCGCTTCCCAACGGTCCAGCTGTTTTTGTGTGAAAAACAGCCCTCCAATCAAGTAATGAAACGTAAGAAAAAACACACAAAAGGCAATACGGTAGACCACAGAGAATCAAGGTAGTTCCTTTGTCATTTGCACAGCCCAAAAGCATTCGGGTTGCTCGCTGCTTCGTTGGTCTGTGCACCTCCCTCAGTCCGACGCCGACGCCGACGCAAGCATCTCAGTCCGATGCCGACGCCGACGTGTAACGCGATGACTCGAAGGCATGACCAGTGCCCCTCTCTTGCACTAGCACGACGCGATTCTGGGCCAGATTGCACCGCCCCTTTCTTGTGGCACTTGCCAAACATCTCTGAT
Source organism: Juglans mandshurica (assembly GCA_022457165.1). Classification (NCBI taxonomy): domain Eukaryota; kingdom Viridiplantae; phylum Streptophyta; class Magnoliopsida; order Fagales; family Juglandaceae; genus Juglans; species Juglans mandshurica. The sequence goes on along the minus strand of CM039633.1, from coordinate 15,595,084 downwards.
CTCATTTGCACCACCCCAATCTTAGTTTGACGCCGACGAAGCTTAGAAAGTCCGACGCCGACGCAACCAATTGCCCACAAGGATTTCATGGCTGACACTCAGGTATGTGTTTGATTAAATGCCACAAAGGGCTGTAAATGGCTGATACTCAGTTGCCTACAAGGATTTCATGGCTGACTCTCAGGATTTCTAGCTTTGTTAAGCCTTTCTTCTTAATCTTCTAAGTAAATTCAAATTTATTTGCATAAAAGGCTTGCAAACAAAGCCATTCTACCTCTGTCCATTAAACCTGGTTTCAAGAACCATAAAAAATAAATAAATAAATAAATAAAAGATTAATGGCCTATATAAACCATTATTCTGGCTTATGTAAACCATTACCTGGCCTATGTTTGCGACTATGTAATGTCTTGTAGCTAGGTGCTTATCTAGTAGTCAGCCCCTTAATGGCCTAATGAGGACATCTCTTTGCAGAAAAGATCAACTGGACCAACTCTTTGCATGCATGCAGTAGTACTTGCATATTTTGGAAAGACTCGATTTTAGTGCATATGTGGACTTGATATATAGTTTGTGTGAACCTTATTGTCAATAATCTTGCCATCATATTGCGCTTCTCTTTGTTTATTCTAAGTCTATAGTTAATTCTTGACATAAAAAAGGGAACAATTAAGTTTGATGATTTGCTGAACTCTATGTTTGGAGAATATGCAATCTGATTGGTTTGCACCTTTTATTAATTTTAACTATATTATAGCTGCAACTATACTTGTATCAACTATACATTTTAACGCACACAAATGTTTTGTGGAACTACTGAATTTATAATTTCAATGTTTAATGCGGTTGTTTTGAATAACTAATGAATTTATAATGTGGTGGTTTTGTATTGAATGAACAAATTTCTTAGGTTGATAGTGATGAACTTGAGGCTGAAAGTGTAGATGGACAATGTAATGTCAATGTTAAAGATGGGGTGAATGTTGAAGATAACATGAATGTTGAATATTGTGTGAATATTGAAGATGGTTTGAATGTCGAAGATGGGGTTAATGTTGAAGATGGAGTGAATGTTGAATGTGGAAGATTCGAGTAGTAGTACTTTGGAGCCATACATTGGCATGATATTTGATGATGTGGAAGACGCCCAAACATTTTACAATCCATATGCAAGACGGAAATGTTTTGCAATTCGGACCAATCATATTCGGTTGTCGAGAGATGATAAAAAACTTTTTGCAGTAGACTATGTTTGCACAAGGGAAGGATTTCGGCGGGTAAGTCGAAAAGAAAAAGAACGAACAATTCCTGAACTTGCCGAGACAAATATTGGATGTAAAGCAATGATGGGAATAAAAAAATATGGTGAGAAGTGGATAGTGAACAAGTTTGTGGTTGGATATAACCATGTTCTACTTACACCAAGGAGTACTAGTTTACTCCGTGCAAATAGGAAAGTTACTAAAGTCCAAAATTTCGGCCTGTACCTGCCGATATTTTAGCCTTCAATTTTATTTTTTTTCATTTTTTCAAACTACAAGTTTTTTTTTTTACTCCAAATTCAGACTAGGCTATTTATAATTTATATATATATGTATTTTTATATAATTTATTCATATATAAACTATTATTTTGTAATATAATTTAGATATATAATTTATTCATATATCGACTATTCCGAAACGGTACACAAAACGGTATAAGTACTGAAATATTTCGTTTAAGTGCCTTGACCAGTACGACTTCCAGGAGAGTATTCAAAATATTGATGGGAATCTTCTTAAATATAAATAATGTTTAGAAATTATTAAATTAGCTAGTGTAATTTTTTCGAGAATCTCCAACATGAACACATCCATTTTCGAGTCGAGACGTAGACGGTACCAAAAGAGACTCCTTTCATTTTCGTTGTTAACCAGTGGACCGGTGGCCGTATGTTTAAAGGTACTTTAAAGTTCAAACGTATGTGACCACAAGTCAACAACCCTATAGAAAATGTTAAAGTACCTTTTTAAACATACGGACCACAAGACAACAACCCTTCGGAAAATGAGGAGTCTCGCTGTGTTTAAAAGATAAAATTATTTTAATTCATTTTAAATTAATTATTAATGAGATTTATTATTTTTTTAAAATTTTTTATTTAATATCTATATCAACTTATTTGATATATTCAAACACATCTCAGTAAAACTTATAAAATATTATTATTTACAGATCAATTCAGATCATCTGAAGTATAACTTTCAACACAATAATATTTTGCACAACCACATTAAACGTCATATTGAGTTTACTAATCACTACAGTTTTAACTCTCCCTCCTTATTGTATTTCCACTCAAGTATGACCCTACTGTTTAAATATCTTTTTTATATCAAACTTGTAAGTCCTAGGCAAATTTCTAGTTTTCATGTTTTAATATTCAACTTTGAGTTTTAGAAAGAGAGTACATGAAGTTTAGCTTTGTTTTTTTTTTTTAAAAAAAAGATTCCACGAAGACACCGTGTCAGTACCGGCAGTATCATTTTGGATCAAAACTGAATGGTCTAGGTCTTTGATTTTTGGCTTTACTAATTGTGCCCAACCAGTTGCCTAGCTCAATCCAAAAACCACATCACCACCAATGTGAGAGCATTGTCATTGATTTAGTCAAATGTTTTTTTATTTTTAAATTTAGCTAATATCATTTATATTTAGCCTACATTAAATTAGTCAAATTAATTTCGTCTAAAATATGAGTTACCGTAATTCTATCATTCTTTTTCATATTTGATAAGTACTGTATGAAGTCTAAAATAAATATTTGAGATTATTATATATTATAGACATAGGATTTTTATGGATTGTATATATGGGATTTTTATTTACATATGAGATAATGCATAAATATGTACATATGAGATTATTATATTATAGATTGTTGGATTCTAAAAATAAAAAATGAATATGATTGTTAGAAGTTATAGAAGATTATGAAAATAAAAAAAAAAAATTAATTAAAGAAATATAAATAATAAAAAAATAATATTTTATTATTATAAAGAATGTGATAGCAGCTAATCCAATGCATATTTTAAGTGTGTAAGTGATTAACTAAAAGTTAAAAAGTTACATATTTTTCAAATTTTAAATATTAGAATGGCCATTCCAATGCCAATGCTACGAGGAATCGTTTAGATAGTTGGGATAAAAATGGCCTCCATTTTCCTTTGAGATGGATATTTTTATTAAACAACTAATTATATTGATAAGTGAAGGAACTAAAACGCTGTTACTTTATTAAATTAATAATACTAAAATCACAAGAGATACATGAAAATAAAAAAGTGGACTTAAACAATTATATTATTCACATAAACGGATAATATTGTTTTTCGTGTATTTCACCCGATGGAGAGAAATAAAATAAAAAAAAATAAAAAAAAAAAGAAGAAAAAGGAAAGGCCAGTTGGCCTTCCCACGTCATAAGGGAGGGAAAAAGCTCCCTAGTATTTCTCATGATTCAATTTAATTTTTACACACTGTCAAATAGATTATCATAAAAAATTCACGAACCTCACTTGAATCAAAAACTCAAATCATAATTTAGTGTTCAACATGGATTTTTGATGATCAAATGGGCAAGATTCCTAAGAAAAACTCATGACTAAGAATCTAGTTGATTTGTTTTACAATCATAAATAAGTGGCAGTGGAATAAATGTAAGCACAATTGCAAGGTATCAATCATTATACATATAGGCTTAGTAGAAAAAATCTAAGATTGTACATACATCCATATCTACTAATTAAAAATATTGAAGTTTTATTTAGATAAAGAAAACTACACATGCACAAAAAGATGTTCAGGAGTGTTTTTTTCCACATGCATACGAGTCAACTAATGTATCAACATATATACATAGAATATACCGAACACACTACAAATCAAGCAACTTCTTAGTGTTCTTGTGCACAAGCTTCCTACGACATATCATACAGACAACTTCAATATGTGTTATGCACACTACATATGTGGTAAACTACAATATTGGAATCATTTTTTCATTGATACATGGTCAAAATTGCCCAAATAAATTCTATTTGTTGCATCCCATCTTGGAAGGATCACTATCATGTTGCTGATTGCTTTAGTACATTTTTTCTGCGTCAATTTCTTCTTACAATTAAATAAACGAGTATAATTAAATAAACTGAGTATAATTAAACTTGCTATATTTTAAACATACATATATTATGTTTCCTCCTCATATTGTTAAATAAACACTTAATTGCAAATATGTCCATTTATAGGAAAACCTAAAAAAACTAATTGGTTAGAATACCATCACAAGAGCAAATGACTAAGCTACTTGGGAGGGAATATCATTAACACTACTCACTAGCATTCAGCAATGACTATAGTACTTATAACACACCAACTTTCCCTTAGTCTATCTATATATCATTGTAATCTACAATAATATTTTAGACTAGTTTTTAACAATGTAGTATTCAAAGCTGATTGCAAGATGTTAACCCCCAAGGAAACATATGTCAACAGACCATATTAACAACAATAAACAACCCTAAATAATTATTAACCAGCATATGATTAAACAATCCTAGTAGAACACATTTTAGAACACCAGCAGAACACACATCACAAACTAGCCAAACACACTTCACAAACTACACAACCATCCCATCATTTCACATTCACAATTCACAATAATCGACAGAACACATTTCACAACACCATTTAAGCTTTACAACTAATTAGGGGCTGAAAATGTTGTATTATGCTACTGTCTGATGGTTTAGTCGTGCTTGTGATGTACCCTGTGGCTATCCAAGGTAGTGGGAAAAGGTAGAGGAACTATGGTGGAGGCAGAGGAATTATATTTAGAAAAAAATTGTACTACATCACACATTTCTACCGAATTAATATGTGACTTATCATTTTTGTCATTTTATCTTAATACTTAAATATATATGTGTTTAAATAGAAGAACAAAAATGACAAATCATATATTAGTTAAAGAGAAAAGATATTTGCAACCGAGAATTGTGCAACCGCCGCATAATAGTTTTGAAGAAAGTGAATCAAACATGGGATCTACATGAAAAAAATTAATTTTTTAATAGTAGATTCTACTATTTTTCAAAGTAATTACATAACGTTTAAGCACTTCACGATTGTATATAGAATTACTCATACCCCCAAGTGTATCGATGTTCATTTACTGATTAAAAAAAAAAAAACACATACAAACACAAATGCTAAAAAAAATACCATCTTTTAAAATAAATTATAAAAATAAAAATATCTGGTTATTATATTTAGCTATTGGAAAATTTAAAACATGTCTTATACAATCTTGATAAAAAATTTAAAACGTGATTATGTAAAAGATTGTGAAAAAATATTGTATATTTATCATTTTTTTATATTATAATGCGCATGACATTTGTTATACAATCTTGATACTGTTCATTTATTTTTATACTAAGCTTGACAAGTAATTACCTTGATAATATCATTATCAAAAGTTCTAATTGTTTTATGATTTCATTGAAACCAATCAAATGAAAGTTCTAATCAGTCTCGCTACTAATTAATTAATTTGTTCATACTGTTTAGTGGGATCCATATTTAGTGAGATATAACTTCCAACATGGTATGAATCTGGCTGTATCCAATATCTTTACTAGTTTATCCACAAAGGGACCCACGTGAATATTGTCCGACACTATACCAAGGGATGAAGACAAAGGAAAAAAAAAAAAAAAAAAAAAAAAGAAGAAGAAAATGATAGGAAGGGACAGATGTTAGGCCATTTATTTTTTTAAGGACAGTAGCTTAATTTTATAATCAGATATCTCACTTTGATAATTTTAAATAAGGAAAATTAATTATATCCAAATGAGAAAAAGCCTCTTAATTGACTATATAAAATATCTCTATTATTAATCCATTTTGCATTTTAACTCCCAACACCTTGCATAGTAAGAAAATTATTTGAATATGAAAGTTTATTAATCCATTATGTTATTATAATTTATAACATAAAATTTTAATCTTAAATAATAAATATGAAAGTTTATTTGATCAGTTGTTTTAAACATAATATATATATTAATAACATTTTATAGCTTAATAAATTCTCAACATATTTCTTTTAATAAATACATAATATATTAGTATATTTTTTATATTTTATGCCTTAATACTAATACTATTAAAAATGGAAAATCAAACCGAACTGGATCGAAAATAGTAAAATTGGAGATTCTAGTTTAGGAGGATAATCGAGTTTTGAAAATTCAAAATCAATGCATACTGTTCGATCATAAATTTTGTCCAAAACGAGCCGGGTTACACCCGTTATCCATACATATTAACTTGTGAAGTCTTCCGTGGCCATAGTTGTTTTTAGCCTTTTAGGTCAAACTTTGCTATTGACCCCTTGTTATGATAATTGATATTAATTGGCGTTACCCACACAAAACACAGAGAGGAAAAACTAATTTCTATTACCTGATCTTCTCACTTCTTTCTGCCTCGATGTGGAATTCCTTCCTCCTACCTCCTTTTACACCTCTCTACCTTTTCTTCTTCTTGCTGCACCACCTTATCTGCACGGTCCCCGTTAAATCGTCGTCACCTTACACACCCATCGACCAAATTCTCCTCAATTGTGGCTCCTCTGGCAATTCAACTGCCTTGGATAATCGGACCTGGACCGGAGACGCGAATTTAAAATTCCTCCCTCTTGAACAACCGCTGAATAACCACCCATCTCTGACGGGTAACGCAGCTAGACAATCCTCCACTGCTGCCCAAGTGCCCTTTGCCACAGCTCGCATTTCTCTCTTCACGTTCACCTACGATTTCCCCGTCACTGCCGGCCAAAAGTTCATTCGACTATACTTTTACCCAACTTCGTACTCCAACTTTGATCGCTCTAAAGCCCTATTCTCCGTCAAAGCTGGTCCTTTTACTCTTCTTAGCAACTTCAACGCTTCACTCACGGCAGATGCTGATGGGGATCCGGGCGATACCATATTCAGAGAATACTGTGTCAACATTGAGGAAGATCAGAGGTTGAACATAACCTTCACTCCATCTCTGACCGTTTCTGATTCCTATGCTTTTATCAACGGAATCGAAATCTTGTCGATGCCTCCAAATCTCTATTACACTCCGGCGGACGATCAAGGATTTTCTTTTGTCGGCCAGAGCAACTCGTACAGCATCAAGAACATGAGCACTGCTCTCGAGACAGTATACAGAATCAATGTTGGAGGGCGCTTCATCTCACCCACTGAAGACACCGGAATGTTCCGGGCTTGGAGCCAGGACGAGAAGTACTTGAAAGAATATAAAGTACTTTTTCTACCTTTCAACAACACCATCAATCTAAGCTTTACCGCAGTACCTGCGTACGCTGCACCGGAATACGTCTATCGGACTGCCCGAACTCTGGGGAACGACTCGGATATCAACCTGAGCTACAATCTAACCTGGGAATTCCCCGTTGATTCTGGGTTTTATTATTTCATAAGGCTACACTTTTGCGAGTTTCAGCCAGAGATTCTCCAGGCCAGTGACAGAAGGTTCCGTATTTTCATAGCAAATCAAACCGCTGAGGAAGCTGCCGACGTGATTCTCTGGAGTGGTGGAAATGGTGTGCCCGTATATAAAGACTACGCCGTTTCGATGTTCACTAAAGAAAGAGACAAGAAGGTGAACCTCTACATTGCTATAGGAGCAGAACCGCGGAGGTGGAAGACTTCTTACCAAGATGCAATCATGAACGGCATCGAAATCTTCAAAGTAAGCGACCCTTCCAACGGCAATCTCGCAGGACCCAACCCCGACCCAATTCTTGTGACCCCTCCGACGAATGAGCCACCAAGACAATCGACGAACTCGAAGAATGGTAGAAGAACGACCATCTTCGTTGCTGCTGGTGGAGTAACCGGATTAATTGTGGCGTCGATTTTCGGATTCTTGATTTTCCGGACTGGCAAGAAGGACAAGAATTCGGGCTCCGCCGATATAGGAAAGTCCAAACGGTCAAAGGCCTCGTCGCTGCCGGGAGAACTATGCCGCCACTTCTCACTACAAGAAATGAAAACAGCAACACACAACTTCCACGAAGAGTTAATTATCGGCGAGGGAGGTTTTGGCAATGTATATAAGGGTCTCGTTGACGAAGGTACCGAGACTCTGGCGATCAAGCGCTTGAACCCGGAGTCAAAGCAAGGTCTTCACGAGTTCTTGACAGAGATCGAAATGCTCTCTCAGCTTCGCCATGTCCACCTCGTTTCTCTCATCGGATACTGCAACGATGACGGCGAGATGATCCTCGTCTACGACTACATGACCAACGGCACGCTCCGCCACCATCTCTATGACACCAACAATGCCCCCCTCGATTGGAAACAGAGGCTGGAGATTTGCATCGGAGCGGCGTGTGGTCTGAACTACCTGCACACGGGCATGGAGGAGCCAATCATCCACCGTGACGTGAAGACGACCAATATTCTGTTGGACTCGAAATGGGTGGCCAAGGTTTCAGATTTTGGATTGTCCAAAGAGGGTCTAGATAACACCGCAGTCAGTACCATGGTAAAGGGTACGTGGGGGTATTTGGACCCGGAATACGCAAGACGGCGACAACTGACTGAGAAATCCGATGTGTACTCCTTCGGCGTGGTTCTCTTGGAAGTTTTATGCGCCCGGAAAGCAGTAAATATCAAACTGCAGCCGGAGCAATGGAATTTGGCCAACTGGGCCCGAAAATGCATTGAGAAGGGGTGCATGGGCGAAATCATAGATTCCTATCTGAAGGGGAAGATAGCTCCCGTGTGTTTCAAGGTGTACTTGGAGGTGGCGGAGAGTTGCGTGCGCGAACAGGGGATCCAACGGCCTACCATGAAAGACGTGATGGAAAGGCTCGTCTTCGCATTGCAACTACAGACGGAAGCAGATGACAGGATGGAAAAAACCAATCCCGACGGCAAGCATACCTATACGGAGGTGTTATCATTCCATGTAGCCGGAGACGCTCGGTTCAATAACGATCTTAGTGGACACGTGATGGAATCGGACAGTGGGACCGAGTTAACTTGGACTCACGATACTGGGTTGAGCTACCCAAGTCTAGGTTCTGATAGTGTTAATTAAGATGATGTGCTCTTCTATGCTTTACCAACGTGTGATATATATATAAATATATATATATATATATATGGAAAAATATTTGTTGCAGTCTACATCCTCTACACACCAGTGTTGAGTTGAAGAAAAAAAAAAATTCTGAAAAGTGTGTTGCGGATGTAGGTTGCTGCCCAACATTCCTCTATATATATATATATATATATTTTTTCTAGGATGTTATTTCACTTTCTATAAACAGTAGTGGGTTTTATCTTCAAAGTTCTAACTCAATAATTTGCCATTATTTCAAGTCCAATATAGAAATTTCTTGTACAAGAAACCCACATGCCTCTGGGGTTGGCTAGGGGAGGTGGTCAGAGCCTAAGCTTCGAATCCCCTCCACCCAGTGAAAACGAAGGGTTAGTAAACTTCAGAGAGAAAATGTTGGATGAGAGAGAAAGAGAAAAAGTCGGATATGCAGATTATGAGTTGGATCATGATGTGCTTTCCCATTACCTTAAGATATTTTTCTGACAATTCTTGGTGGGATAATATGACGAGTTATGCAAGGTAAAATCTTAAATAAACATGTCTCGTATATGTATATTTTTTTATAAAAAAGTAGATTTCACTAATAAAAAATAATTTTTTTTTATATTTTTATTTTAGATGAGTCAACTTTTTTACAAAAACTAGCTAATTACATAAAATTTATCGATTTAAAACTTGTACAAATCATTTCTCATGACATAACACACGGAAATGACAAGTTTAATTTTACATAATTTTTTATTTTCTAAACAAAGAAATTATTTTAAAAAGTAGAAATAATGAATTATAGAAAAAAAAATTCAACTCAACATCTCCTATACTATATAGTAACATGTGATTTCTCATTTTTACCATTCAAAACATATATATATATATATATTGATGTTTAAATATGTGTGTTTACACATCAAGAAAAAAAAAGGAAATCACATATTAGTGTGTGGTGTAGAGATGATGAATAACATTTCTTTTAAAAAATCATTTTAAATCTAATATATTTTAAATCTAGCCAATGATTTTTAAATTGAGTCAAGTATTCTAAAATCTTCTAAATATTTTACCAAAATCAAGTTCTAGTTCTGCATTATTATGATTAGTTGATGCAAATTTTTTCTTTTAAAATCTAATATCAACATTAAAAAATTAATGTGTACTTTTTTAATAACGAATAAATAATCAAATTAGAATTAGAATTAAAATAAATAAAAATGTCAAAATAAATATTTTAATAGAATATGATAGATTTTGAGAGTTTGTTATTTGGTGTTGTTGAAAAGTGGTTAGCTAAAATTATAAAAGTGAATTCTTTAGCCAAATTTTGATAAAACTTTGTTGAATCCACTATTAATACTCTTATAGGTGGCTCATTTTTAATATCTATATAGTCTATATTATTTTATGAAAAAATTTTCTCATTAGTTACTATTTACTACCCCACACCACATATCCTATGAAAAATACTCTCACACCCTATGAAAAAAATTCTCACACCCTATAAAAAAGCTATAGATATAAAGTATGAGAGTGAATAGTAGTTGAGCATTCCTCTCAATTTATTTTTGGAATGATTGAATTTGTTGGGACCATGTGGTCATTAAATTATGGTATTTTGTAATTGTTTTATAAATATATAATATTTTAGCTTAAAAAAATATAGAAAATTAATGCAACGCAACGACATAACCACGTAGGGGAAAGAGAAGGTGGAATGTCAGAGCAGACAGATTGAAGCCGTAAAGCATCAATTGCAATTAGCAACACAGCTGGCATTTCATTTTGAATTTCTCTTCCACTTTTGCCCTTCGCCCATGCATATGCTCATTATTGCTCCCCATACCCGTCCCCACATCTCTTTCCTTTGAGAGTTTTCCTTCTAATTTTACTCTCGTTTCAATCCACCAAAACCCTAAAATGTATTTTCTTCTTCTCTCTCTTTGCCCTTCCTTACCTCCTGCGCCGACACCCTCAACAATCTCTCACTCTATCTCACTGTCTCTCTCTCCCTCTCTCTCTCTCTCTCTCTCTCTCTCTCTCTCCATTACTGGGTCACGCTCTCTCTTCTAACCTCTCTGTTTCGTCACTCCTCCACCAACAACAGTCGTCGACGTCTTTCTCTCATTCGTATATCTCTGTTTGGCCACGTGCGGCATATTTTGAGTTTCGATGATGCCTTACTGAGAAGCAACGGAATAAGGGAGGTAGAGAGGGGCGGTCGTGTGCTTACCGGTGAAGCGTAAGGTGACGGTGGGTGACTAGTCATCAATTTTTGTGGCTTTCAGTGTATTCTGTGATGGCTCCAAGTGGTGGCTTCCAGCCAAGAGAGAAGGGTTAGCATGCTCTATTTTGGAATGAGAAAACAGAGTTGTTTTGTGGTGATATTAGGTTGTTTCATGCGGTGGAGACCTTGGATCGAGAAGAGTTGGCTTTCGATATGGATTTGGTGCATCTGTGGCTCGTGGATTATTGCCTTAGGCTTCAACGCACGGTGAGGAGAAATATGTCGTAATGTTGAGAATGGCAATGTGCTACAGTGGTTTGTTGTGGCGTGCTTGAAGCCTGGAGGCTTGCCATTTTTTATGTGAGAATACGTTAAAGGACCAAATTGGGAGAAAATGAGAAAATGAGTGACAAAATTGGTAACAAAAATATTAGACGAAAATTGGGTGATGTAAGTGAGAGACTAGAGTCGGGCTCGATTTCAATGCGTCTTCTGGCAAAGTTGGTGAAAACTGTGGCTGGCATGTGGAGAACCAGTCTCCAAGTGGGAGATTGTTGGGTTACATGTGAAGACTGGTTTGTGAGTAGAAAATCGAGAAACATAGAGATCGCTCGATTGTCACTCGACCTAGCACTTGAGTCTCGCGCGACAGTGTGCTCAAGCGAGTAACAAACCCAAGTGTTCACTCGAGCTGTGCTCGACACACCGCTTGAGCCAATGTTGATTGGTTGTTCGCTCGAGGAGTGCTTGACATGCCAGTGGAGCGAAGAACGTATGTTTGCTAGATTAGGGTTTCCAGCACTGTTTTCTATAAATATTTAATATTTTGACTTCTTGTGCCTGATTTTCAACAATTTTCAGTGAGAACAAAAGAGATAAGGACTGAGTGCATACTATGAGAGAGAAAAAGTCCTAGAGAGAGTGAGTTGAGATTGTATAATTATAATCTCTTTTGATTAATAAAACTTTTGCAGCTTTTTGGACATAGGCACGTTGCCAAACCACATTCTAAGCAAATTTCTAGTTTTTATGTTTTAATATTCAACTTTGAGTTTTAGAAAGAGAGTACACGACAAAGTTTAGATTTTTTTTTTTTAAAAAAAAATTCCACGGGGATGCCGTGTTAGTACTAGCAGTATCATTCTGGATCAAAACTGAATCATCAAGGTCTTTGATTTTTGGCTTTCCTGAATGTGCCCAACCAGCTGTCTAGCTCAGTCCAAAACCACACCACCACCACTATGAAAGTATTGTCATTGATTTGGTCAAATACCTTTCATTTTCAAATTTAGTTAATATCATTCATATTTGGCCTACATTGAATTAGTCAAACTAATTTTATCTAAAATATGAGCTACAATAATTCTATAATTCTTTTTCATATTTGATAAGTACTCTATCAAGTCTCAAATGAATATATGAGGTCATTATATATTATAGATATAGGTAGGGCTGTGCAAACTTCCGAAAATTCCGACTCTGCCTAACTTTTGCTTCGATTCCGACTCCGAAGGAGTTGGAGTGATCGGAAATCGGAGTCGGAGTCCAACTCAGATTTTTTTTTAAAAAAAAAAAAAAAAAAAAGCCATATGTAAAACGACGTCGTTTTACATCTGGACCCCTTCCCTTCTTCCTTCTTCCTTCTTTTTTTCTTTTTTTTTTTCTGAACCAGTGAACCTCTCAGATCTCACTGCCTCGCCACCTCATTCCATCTTTGTTTCCGCCATTCCTCTTTGCGTCTCCATAGTGCGCAACACTCTATTCCCCTTCACTTCTCAGGCCAGCCTTTGTAGCCTATGGTAAGTTTCCGATTTCAAGCCCTAAAATTGATTTAATTTTATGTTTTTTTTTCCATGTTGTTGGGTTGCCTAGAACTAGTTGTTTTTGGATTAATTGTTGTGATTCTTGTGAAGTTGTGTTGTTGAAAGGAAATGTAGTAAAAATTGAATATGGTTGATGGCAACGGACTATGCAAACCAGTATGCATGCAATGTGTTTGATAAATTGTATATGAGATTTTATGAATGATTTGTGTTTTATTGCTTTGTTTATGCTGTCAATGGCTTTGATTTGATCGTCATATGTATACAGTAGTATTCTGTCCTTGTCCAGCTGCCAATTTTGAGTTTTACCAAACTTTGATGATATTCTGAAATGATTGTTGTTAGGTGAGAACTTTGCAAGGGAAAAAAAAACTGTTCTTAATTACCTTCAATTAACTTCCTTTGGGTCAATAATCGAAGAGAAAATCTAAAAAAAGGGACGTGGCGCATATGGGATGAGTTTCAATACTGTGATGCTAAGAATGTCTCATTGGTTGGTGTAAACCTTAGATTTACACTGGGTCCGGTATGAAGAGGGACCCATAATTAAATGGACTTGGGCTGAAAAATCTTATTTTTAAAGCCCAGTTCTTTCAATCGGGCCTTGTTTCTTTCTCAAACCTTTGGAAGTCCAAATTAATAGGTCTTTCAATGATTAATGGTTTGACTTTAATGATCAGAAAACCATACATGATTGAATTTAAGAACATATTGCAATCCAAACCCAATAACATTGCCTGACATATATTATCTAATGAGAACCATTGAATTCTTACCACTAAGGACATGATCATGAGTCTTGCAGCAAACTAAGCCATATGCAATAATTAATGTTTCTAAGTCAAGATGGTTGGCTGGCTGCCATTGTATTCACAAACATCAACTATCATCTTTACAACAAAAACTAGGTGCAATTCTGGCTGAGTTTGCTACAGATTAGCAAGGTTTACGACGACCTGCATATAAATTTCTGTTGTTGCTGGTTTTGGCATTGTACATGGCACGATTTTGCATTTTCTCTCGGCTCTTGAAACGCCCTCATTGTTTCCACATCAAAGCCACCAGCAAACTGGCCATGAACAAGCAAGCACATTACATTTGCATCCCCCATCAATAATGTATTTAAAACAAAAAATAAATATTGGGATAATAATAAATATTTATGTGTAATTATCAGCTAACCGTACTAGACTAATATATATATATATATATATATATATATCCCAGATTCCCAGATAATAAATATTGGTTAATAATCCTTAGAAATTAGAATATTAGATATTTTTTCAGAACTTGCATGTAGATTCTAATACAAGAAATATATATGTGGATTTCCTTTATGGCTACCGCATGCACATACATATATATATATGTATGTGTGTGTAGTAGCATATATGTTATATACTGTTGATCATTTAGTATTAAAACTTGTAAAACGAGTCATATTCAATGGCCCATGGCCTCTTGAAATGACATGTATCATGAATTATATTAATGCAAATGCGTGATCTTTTCCAATGAATATGTGATTGCCTACATGATCATCATAATTATTTGTATATACTACTTGGATTTTGGATTTTTCTCCATTTTAAATGCGTTGATGCCTTTTAATATAGCCTAGTTATTTTTTAAACTTATTTTTTGCTTCTAGTTTATTTTTTCAACTTCTTTAATTGTGATATGAATTCTAGACCTAGTGGAGACGATCGTCCATAAGGAAATGTGGCGGATGCCAATGCTACAGCTCCTACACCGGTGGGTACTTCCACCCCTAGAGCCACATCTAGGGTAGCTACATCTTGTGTGAGTAGTCAACTCCCACTCCCAATAGATATAGAGGATGAAGATATATTCAACAAAGAGGAAGATATGTCCATTGAGCACAATCAACCACTATGGCCTTCTAAAAAAAGGTCGTGGATATGTGAGCATTTCACCAAAATTTCTAGTGATATTGCGAACCCGCTAGCAAGATGCCACCACTATGGGTAACTTTGTGAATGTCATTCGAAGAAGTAAGGCACCAATGTGTTAATAACACATCAAAATGGTTGCCAACAATATAAGATCGCGAAAGGATTGGCGGCCACTGATCAGACTAACCTCAGGTACCAAACTTCTACGGCCACTGATGGTACACAGACTAAGAAATTAGTCATCCCTCAATACAGTGAGAATATGTTGAGGGACATGCTTGCATAGATGATAATTACTGATGAGATGCCACTTTACAAGAGTCGATAAAAGAGGTTTTCGAAAGTTTCCAAACTTTGTTGAGCCACAATTTCTCATTCCATCATGGTATATGGTGATGCAAGATTGTATGAAGAGGCATGCGAAGGACAATGCGGAGATGAAAAATATGTTTATAACCATTGGCCAAAGAATGTAATTTACGACTGACACATGGACGTCCATACAGAATGTCTGCTACATGTGTATCATAGTACACTACGTTGACAGTGAGTGGATTTTGCATAAAAGAATTATTGGTTTTAAAGAAATTGTAGATCATAAAGGTGCATCTATTGGGGCGAAAGTGGATGATTGTATAAAGGACTGGAGAATTCAAAAAGTGTTGTGTACTATAGTTGACAATGCCAGTGCCAATGAAATAACAATTGATTGGTTTAAGTGGAACACGACGGTGAAAGATGATGTCATTTGGGCCCATGAGTTTATTTATGCTCGATATTGTGCTCATATAATCAATCTCATAGTTGTTGAGGGGTTAAAAGAGGTTGATGATTCTATTACCCGAGTTTGCAACATTGTGCGATATGTGAGGGGTTCCCCCCAATGGCTTACCAAGTTTAAGGCAATAACAGAAGATCTTCAGATTGGATGTTCTAGTATGTTGTGCTTATACATTCCGACTCGATGGAACTCTATATACATGATGTTGGATATGGCACAGAAGTACCAAAGAGCGTTCGAGATGATGGAGGTTGAGGATGGGGGTCTGATGTATGCTTTGTTGGAGCCAGCTGGACAGGGGCTCGGTGCGCTAGACGCACATGATTGGACTAGTGTGAGGTACTTTGTTCAATTTTTAAAATTTTTTTATTACATAACCATGCGGATATCTGGATCCAAATATACGACTGCGAACTTGTACTTTAGCGAGCTCTCAGAACTTCATTTCTATTTGCAAAATAGTTGTGCTGACTCTAGGGGATTGTTATCTGCTATGGTTATGAGGATAAAGACTAAATATGATAAATATTGGGGGAATATTGAGAAGATAAATAGATTATTATTTGTGGTTGTGATCCTTGAACCCCAATATAAGTTGGTCGTTCTAGAATTTTGAGTAAATTTCCTCCTCGAGGCAGTAAAGGCTGCAGAGTTTATTAGAGTTCTAAAAAGTGATATTGATGACCTATATAGTCACTGCAGCAATAGTTGTCAACCTTTATCCGCAGCTGGTAGCTCCTCACATTCGAGGCCAACAGGGTCGATAGCTTCCTTAGATGATACCGACCCATCTGTAGGGATTATAGGCCATCGTATTATGTAGCAGTATTATCAAATCATTGCAACGAGAAATATTATGAAGTGTACATCTAAGGTTGAACGATATTTTATGGAAGCTGTCGAGGCATCTAGTGTTGTATTTCAGTTATTAACTTGGTAGAAGGTTAATTCCACCAAGTATCCAGTCATTTCCTGTATAGCCTAAGATGTGCTAGCCATTCTTGTCACTACGGTTGTCGGCGTTTAGCACTGGAGGTCGCGTGTTTGTTGCTTATTGGAGTTCATTGTCACTATCAACTGTGGAGGCCCTCGTTTGCACACATAATTAGATAAGTAAAACGCCCATTGGACTAGATACCGTTGGCGTTGATGCCGAAAGCTATATGCTTGAATCGGGTAATTTTATATGCTTTTAAATGATTATTTAATTATTTTTAATGTTTCTAACTTCTACTTTTTATGATTTTATAGACCTAACTGTGAACCCTAACATAATTACCGATGACTGAGAGTCTGAGATGGACGTCCCTTGAGAGTTGAGATGGAGTTGAGAGACTATAGACTATGGACTATGGAGAATCCCATTTCTTGGTAAGAATTAAATTCTACTTTTACCGTGTTTAATTTTTTATTATCAAATTTTTTTATTTATTGATTGTAACTTTCTATCTTCATTTCAAGCATGATCAATGGATCAATGGACCATTGAGATTTGAGCAGAATCCGTATTTAATATTTATATAATTATCTTTCAAAGCTAAGTCAACGTCGTTATTACGGTATAAATGAGACTGTTTTAACTTATGGCTACATAATACATTGTGACCATATTTGTCAACGCTAAAGGAGAACACTTCGACACAAAAGACACTCCAAGGTAGGAAAACGCCCTATTAGCTACCGCAAAAATAAAATAGTGCCCCAAATAACGTCATTTCTATCAAATATATTCTATCGCAAAAGCATTTGCTTGTCGTAAATGGACTATGTTTTGCGCGTTGTAAATGACATTTCATTTCCGTCCATATATCCCATTGCAAAAGCACTAGCTTGCCATAAATGGATTATTTGCATTGCTCTATATTGTAGCAAATAGCTATTAATCGGCAGCAAAAAATTAAGTTTATTTTCGTCGATAGCTATAAGGTCACAAATACTTTGGACTAATGATGCATTTATTACATTTTCGGTAATAACCAAAATGATGCAAATACACAAGATCTGCCACAATGGAACAATTTTGGTATCTCCTCGCCGCAATATTGCATTTATGCTCGGGAAACATACTGGAAATTAATTGCATTTTAGGAAGATTTCACATTTCAAAAAATGGTTTAAATAAACATTAATGTTTCAATTTAATTTTTACATTCCGTCAAATTGATCATCATAAAAAATTCGTGAACCTCAAATCAATCACTTAATCATCAAAAACTCGAATCAAATATTTAGTGTTCAACATGAATTTGTGATGATCAAATGAGCAAGATTCCGAAGAAAAGCTCATGACTAAGAATCTAGTTGATTTGTTTTACAATCAATAATCAGTGGCAATGGAATAAATGTAAACACAATTGCTAGGTATCAATCATTATGCATATCGGCCTAGTAGAAAAAATCTAAGTTTGTACATAGATCCATATCAACTAATTAAAAATATTGAAGTTTCATTTAGATAGAGAAAACTACATATGCACAAAAAGATGTTCAAGAGTGCTTTTTTCCACATACATATGAGTCAACTAAAGTACCAACATATTTACATAGAATGTACCTAACACACTCCAAATCAAGCAACTTCTTAGTGTTCTTGTACACAAGCTTCCTGCTACATATCATACAGACAACTTCAGTATGTGCTATGCACACCACCTATGTGGTAAACTACAATATTGGAGTCGTTTCTTCATTGATACATGGTCAAAATTGCCCAAGTAAGTTCTATGTGTTGCATCCCATCTTGGAAGGATCATCTATCAGGTTGTTGATTGATTTATCATATTTTTTCTGCATCCATTTCTTCTTACAATTAAATAAACAAGTATAATTAAATAAACTGAATATAATTAAACTTTCTATATTTTAAACATACATATGTTATCTTTCCTCCTCATATTGTTAAATAAACACTTAATTGCAAATATGTCCATGTATAGGAAAACCTAAAAAAAATACTTGGCTAGAATACCATCACAAGAGCAAATGACTAAGCTACTTGGGAGGAAATATCATTAACACTACTCACTAGCATTCAACAATGACTATAGTACTTATAACACACCAACTCTCCCTTAGTCTATCTATATATCATTGTAATATACAATAATCTTTTAGACTAGTTTTTAACAATGCAGTATTCAAAGCTGATTGCAATATGTTAACCCCCAAGGAAACATATCTCAACAAACAATACTAACAACACGCTAAATAATTATTAAACAACATATAATTAAACAACCCTAGTAGAATACCTTTCAGAACACCATAAAGCAGAACACACATCACAAACTACACAACCATCTCATCATTTCACATTCACAGTTCACAACACAGAGCACATTCACAATTCACAATAATTGATAGAACACCTTTCACAACACCATTTAAGCTTCACAAGCATAATAATTCTGGAGATCGAAATTATACCATGATTAAAAGCTGAAAATGTTGTGTGTTGCTACTGTCTGATGGTTTAGCCGTGCTTGTGATGTACCCTGTGGTTGTCCAAAGTAGTGGAAAAAGGCAGAGGGACTATGGTGGAGGCTAGCCATGGGTGGTGGTGCTGGGCTGAGGAGTAGAGGACCGTGATGGTCTCGATTAGTGGCTAGGAAGCTCACGATGGGTTGGATTTCAGTGGTTGTCATGGTGGAGGGTGGGCTATTTGGAGGAGGGTCACAAGGTTCGCCACTAGATGCAGTGGTTGTGGCCATGGGTGAAGGAGATGGCGGGGGCTAGAGGGTTGTGGCATCGCTACAGGTTCTTCATGGTAGCTGGTGGTGGTGGAGATCATTGGGGCGCTCGATGAAGGATAGAAATAGAGAGGGAGACAAACAGTGAGAGAGAGAAGATTTGAGAGGGGGAGGCCGTCGAGAGGAAGGTTTCGTTGGGGGAAGAAACCACGATGGCTTGTGGTAGTGCTGGGAGAGCACGCTAGGTTTAAAACTGTGAGAGAGAGAGAGAGAGAGAGAGAGAGAGAGATCATCACAAGGAGACGGAGAGGAAAGATGTTTGATTTGCAATTGAGATGAGGGAAGATCAAAAGCCAAGCCGTGCCTCGATCTTGCTGGGGTGGCTCCTGGCGGCTCACGGTTGAGCAAGGGCTTGTGAAGAAAACCCTAAGGGAAAAAAGAGAATGGAAGGGAGATGCTGAGGAAAGTAGAGAGACAGAGGGATTTTGGGTTGGGCACGAAGGAGCAAGAGTCTTCAATTATGGGTGTGTGATGGTGGAGGTGTTGGAAGATCCTGGTTGCAACAATTGGGTTGCACTAGGAAGGGCGAGAAAGGTAGAGATTGAGGGAGGGAGGAGACGACTCAGGTTGGGGGGGGGGGGGGGGAGAAGAGAAATTTAGGGCATCAGGGGGAATGGGGAAAAATAGGAGGGAAAATATACTTAAATATCATATAGACCATTTAGTGGCAAATTAATGTCGCCGTAAAAGAAATCAAGGTGTCGGAATCAGTTTTTTCCATTTAGATTATTTGCAACAATTATTTTAATCTGGTCGTCAAAAATTATTTTAGCGATGAATTTTTATGTGTTGGAAATAAAACGACGGGAGTGCAAAAAGTTGACTCTTTACGACCAAATTAAAATTTTCGCAAATGCACTGGTAGCAAAAAAACCATTTTCTTGTAATGGTTTTTGTGGCGACAAAAAAAGGCCTAAAAAACTTAAAATTTTTTCGCAATAAAAAAAAATACTATTAGAATCGCTGTATGGCACCATTTGTGATGAAATTTAGTGGCAAGTTTAATTTCACAGCAAATGATATTTTTTAGTGTCAATTTGAGCGTCGACGGAAATACTCTAGATGCAAAAAACCATTTTTCTTGTAGTGAGTGCAAGAAGACCCCGAATTGGCTTGAAGGGTTTTTGTTTGTGAGTTTTGCTTTTGATGTTCTAGGGTTAATGATTGTTGTTGGATATTTATAATCTTTGAACTTGTTGGTTTTTTATGCATGAAGTTTGGTTCTTGAAGTAGTTCGATATCTATAATCTTTTTTTTTTTCATTATTGGGTATTTATGATCTTTGAACACCCTGATTGCTATTACATTTTCTTGACAGCCAAGTAGAAACTACTGTAGTTCAGTATCTATGTACATTGTATATATTTGTTTGGTTCATTTTCTGGGCATTTCTTGTTCAATTGTTTGGTTCATTATCTCGATTCATTTCTTGGTTAAAGTCATGGTTATTGAAAGGTATTTTCTATGTAATTTCAGAATTGCAATGAAGTAGTTTTTTTTCCTATCAAGGATGTGTCAATTTTTTTTCTCCATTTGACTGAGAATTATTGATCCCTTCCTCGACATTTTGTGTCTTTATTTCAGACTTGAGGTCTCCATTCACACAACAATGTTGCATTTCCTCATTGACAAGGCACTTTTATGTCGAATCTAGGGTAAATTTGAAACCAATTTTCTCTTTTTTTCTCAAGCAATACTTTAATTAAAATTGGTTTATTTTCTCTACAACAACTATCGAGAGCTTAGGGATTTGATTTTCTCAGATTTGTGGTTTTTGTTTGTTGGTGTCCAAAGGTCAGGGATCCTAAATGTTGAAAATCTTGTGATTTTTGTTGAAAACCACTTGGTTTTTGTCGAAATCTTCTTTATGATTTGTGCTCTTAGATTCATGTTAAGCATAATCGATGTTTTTCATGAGTTTTTTGGCTCAATATTTTGCCTTCAATGTTATGCTTACAGGTTTTGAAAAAAAATTGATAACTATTGTAAATTGTGAATTCTCTGAAAAACTGATAAGTATTACATACTTCTCTGTTATACTTTATCACCCTATTCTCTAAAAAATGCAAAGCAACTGCAATAATGAGATGATATAAAACCCAGCCTTGTTGATTGCTTGGATGGGCTTTTGGTTCTTTATGATATGCACTATTCTTGACATGTTCTACATTTGTCCCTAGCATACCTTCATTTGTTATTCAATTGTAGCTATCATGTTCTTCAGTCTTGTATTTTCTATTGTATTTGTTGCTGGTGGACTTGCTGGATTACTTGTGGACTTGGTCTATTGTAATGGAATTACAAAGATAATGAGGCAGCATCTGATTTTTGTTGGTGGCTTATTTTTTGACTTGCTAGTGAACTTACTCTTTTGTATTGTACTTGATAGTTGCTGGTGGAATTGCTTTTTTTACTTGCTTGTGAAATTGCTTTTCTGACTTGCTAGATTGCTGGTGGACTTGGTTTTTTGTAATGGAATTACAAATGTAATAAGACAACATCTATTTTTTGCTGCTGGCTTACAAGTGTAATGAGGCAACATCTATTGTAATGGACTTGTTGGTTGGTTTAGTGATTTTGTAATGGATGTTGATCAATTTCATTAATGAAATCTGTGTAGTTTGTAATAGGTTTTGGAATAGAGTTTGACATACAATGCAAGGACATGTTTTTCTATATTTATGTGGTGAACTTGTTTATTTTTGAATTTGTTGTCTAATATAAGAGAATATCTATACCTATATATAAATATTGATTTTGTAATTTATGCTGTTGTTAATGATCCATATGGCATGAATGCCTGGCTAGAGAAACTTGAAGCCAATGATGTTGTAATTCCATTTGTATCTAATTGCCTTTGAATGTCTCTATGTAGTTAAGTTTCGTGTGTGTGTGTGTGTGTATATATATATATATCACTATAAGAAAACAGGGCTATTACGGCGATTTCAAAGATAGCCCAAAAGAAGTTGCCGTGAAGGTTCTTTTGCGTCGAATTTGTGTTCGTCGCAAACTTCCATCCGGTTTCAATAAGTCTATTATGTGACAGTTTGTTCCAGCGATTTTCATCTTATTGTAATGGCGTTTTCCGTTGTAATTGGTCTCTACTTGTTGCGTCGTTTCTATCCTTCGGTAATCCTTATGTTTTAATGACATAGATGAACAAATAGGGCGCCAAAGCGCACCAAATTGTTTTCGTAAGGGGACACGACTTCGTTTGTTATCTGAATCCCTAATTCCATGGGATGAACTTCTACACTTTCTTCTTCTTCTTCTTTTCAAAATCCCCTTCCAAATAACCGCAACTCCTGCCATTACACGGTTGATCAATCTCGATACGGTGTTCCCTCCTCCATAGAATCCTAGAATCGAATAGTCCTCCACAGGATTTTCCATCCCCGACTTTAAACAGGTCAGTCTCCTCATCTTCCCTTCATTTTCCTATCCATCTTCTCCGATTTTGAACTCTAGATGCACCATTTGAGTATGTTTTCCTATATTGAAAGAGCAAGCAGTTCCAAAAACTGCATATTTACACAACAAGCATCCTCCCCCTCCACCACTCTCCATTCCCAATTCCAAAGAAATCGTGGGGTTTTCCTATCCTAATCCGAACACCAATTTGCAAGCGGGCAGTCCACAAGAGATCCTCAATCTACCTCTTGTAGATTCTCTTGAATGCACCACAGGTACCTCTTCATCTTTGTAGCTATCTCTCCCCTTTCACCCTGGCCTCTGATTTCCAAGAATTGTTAGGCTATTGTACATATTGTGAAGAACACTGAATTCTTTGGTATGTCCTTTATGGGTATTATATCTCCTATTTCTTTTGTTTAATTTTTCCTACCAATACGATAGTTTCATGATTATTGTAGAATAATTTTTCTTCAACTTGTAGAATAATTTACCTGTTTTTTTGTTTATATCTCTACCTTTGTGTGGTGATCTAAGATGTGGGTATTTTATCTAGAGCATTTTGGGCTTTAGGCACACACCAAAATTTTGATTGGTAACTCTGGATGAAACATGAACTCTAGAGAGCATCCATCCCACTTGTGCAAATCTAACATATGTCCCTATTGCATACTGTATTTTTCATATAGACTTGTGTTCTGCGTTGCCCATTTATACTATGTTTTTGTAATTTATGCTAGTAATCAAACAAATGAGTGTCCATATTTGTGTGTTATAGTCTTTAATACCCATATAAAAGTCTAAAAGGCCTACTTACTTCACATCTACTCTGATAAACTCACATAAGAACCCTCAGAAAATTTGGCGGGGTTGTTACAAACAGGATACACTTTGTTTTAAACTCCATCATCCTTTTGCAACCAAGATTAATAAGTTCAATGATTACCAAAATATTAAAGGAAATACCCATAGCAGCCAATTGGACACTAAAATAATACAAAATATGTCTCACAACATCAATACCAAAACTCCATGTTAGTTGGTGTGCTCAAATAGTATCATATATAAAAATTATTATGATTGTTGTCCATTTACTAGTCCATCTATGTACCTGGCCTTTTGAACCTAAACCATCTATTATATATGAACTAGCTACCGTGAAGACCAATAGAAGAAGTACTACTTGTTTATTTTTGTTTTGTAATAAACGAGCTAATTAATTTTGCTAGATTGTGAAGAAACACACATCCACTTGTAGTACTACAGCAGGGGGAAAATATTTACCCACAAAACCTGCTCCACGGTTGACCCGTGACCTTCATACCCATGATATTCTTACCTTTCATTGATGTGAAGACTCACCTGTTCATAAAATGGATCAATCCTAATTACACCCAATAGATATTTCATGGGGAGGAGGAAACACAAAATGTGAATGATGTCGATGACGATCTTGAGCTTAGTGATGACGACGAATACATCGATGACATGAACCATATGTTAGATGACATATGGGCAAGCATATTCCATAATGTTCCCCAAGATAGCCATGACAATACTCTGTTGCCTTCACGCCCCTCAATACCTGAAACTTCTGGGATGCTTTCCTTTGACCATCTACTAGAGGATGCCCAACGTCCACTTTTTAATGGGTGTACAAAATTTTCAAAACTCTCATTCGTTATCAAACTGCTACACATTAAAACCCTTGGTGGTTGGTCAGTTAAGTCATTTGATATGCTTCTTAACTTGTTACGGTCTTCCTTTCCTATTACTGCATTGCCACAGTCATATGAGGAGGCACGATCATTGAAGCGAGGGTTGGGATTCAAGTACAACAAAATTCATGCATGCCTAAATGACTGTATATTATTTTGGAAGGAAAATGCTGAAAAGAATGAGTGCCCAATTTGTAAGGCTTCGAGGTGGATGTCAAATACAGATGGGACACAAGTTATACCTCAAAAGGTGTTGCGTCATTTCCCGTTGATGCCAAGACTGCATTGGTTATATGTGTCTGCAAAGATAGCCGCTGATATGTGATGGCATAAAGAGCAATGAGTGTCAGATGATACTAATATGAGGCATCTTGCAGACTTTGAGTCTTGGAAGACATATGATAAAAACCATAATTGGTTTGCCAATGACGCTCGCAATGTTAGGCTCGGTCTGGCAAGTGACAGCTTCAATCCCTTCAACAATATGGCTAAACCTTATAGCATATGGCCAGTGATCCTCATGCCGTAAGACTTGTCTCCTTGGTCATGCATGAAAGACCAATTCTTTATGACATCCCTAATTATTTATGGTCCTAAATCGTCAGGAAATGACATTGATGTTTACTTGCACCGTTGCTTGATGAATTGATGATGTTTTGGGAGTAAGGGGTGCCTACATATGATGCCTCCACTATGGAAACGGTCATTATGCATGATGCCTTGATGTGGACAACCAATGATTTACCTGCCTACTAGAATCTTTCTAGCTAGTCAACTAAAAGAAAATTGGCATGTCCTTTTTGTAATGCCGGTACAGAGTCAAATTGTGGCTGAAAATAGTGTTATATGCGACATCGTCAATTCTTACAGCCAAATCACATTTAGAGATCAAGAAAAAGGTTGTTCAACAGTAAAGAAGATCACCGCATGCCACCAAGGGTGTTATCTGGATCAGACATTTTAAGTCAACTACAGATGCTTCGGGATGTGCAATTTGGTAAATCCAGTAGGAAGAGAAAACGCACTATTGAAGAGTTGAACTGGACGAAGAGTAGCATATTCTACAAGTTACCTTATTGGTCAACACTTAAGCTTCAACATAATCTAGATGTTATGCATATTGAAAAGAACATTTCTGATAACATCTTCGGTACTTTAATGAATATTCCTGGAAAAATAAAAGATAACATCAATGCACGGCGTGACCTGTAGATTTTGGGTATGAGAAATGAATTAAAGCGTGAAGGTGAACGGTTTACGATGTCACATGCATTGTATACATTATATGGAGATGAAAGGAATAAATTTTGTGAGTGGCTGGCCGAGGTGAAATTTCTCGATGGGTTTGCTACCAATATCGCCCGTTGTGTTTTCGTATGTGATTGCAAAATATCAGAATTTAAAAGCCATGACTGTCATGTATTTTTACAACGACTATTTCCTATCGCAGTTGGGGGGGTTCTTAAGAAATGACAT
Organism: Juglans mandshurica; assembly: GCA_022457165.1. NCBI lineage: Eukaryota > Viridiplantae > Streptophyta > Magnoliopsida > Fagales > Juglandaceae > Juglans > Juglans mandshurica. Next base: position 15,568,785 of record CM039633.1, on the reverse strand, counting down.
TGCCTTGGCGTTGACAGAACTTGCAAGTTTCTTCAAAGAGTTGTATGCACAAACACTTGATATAACTCGCATTTTCAAGCTTCAAAGTAATATTGTCATCATTCTATGTAAATTGGAAATGATGTTCCCTTCATCATTTTTCGATGTCGTGGTCCACTTAGTTGTTCATTTATCCCGTGAGGCGATACTTGGGGGTCCAATAGAATATAGGTGGATGTACCTCTCAGCAAATTCAAGCAGTATGTCAAGAATAAAACACGCCTAGAAGGTTCAATAGCAGAAGCATACATTCACATCAAATACTTGACATTTTGCTCAATGTACCTCCAAGATGATGAAACAAAGTTCAATCGAGTGGACCGCAATATTGAAGGTGGAGATGAGGACACCATAGATGGATTCTCAATTTTCAATCAACATGTTCGTCCCTTGGGTATAGCATCTAATGTGAAATTAGGTTATAAACTCCTTACCTCAGCCCGATGGTACGTGCTTAACAACTGGAATAAGATTAGACCCTACCTAGAGTATGCATCCCTGATATCTCAAATACATTTACTTATATTTTCGCGGGCAGTACCTACTATATGTTATGTCCCCAACGTTTTTACATACATGGCTTTGACTCTTGTGTTTTGTGTGCAGAAAGCAATACAAGAAATGTAAGCTGAATACCCCAAATTCAATTGATCACACGCATCAAAATGAGTTTTCAACTTGGTTTAAGAAATATGTAAGTGCATAATCTCAGTCTACTTAGAAAGTTACCATCACCAAAAGCATCTTCTGAACCAGATGCAACCTCCTCATTATCGATAAAACTTGTGGACTTTCCACCGTGACTCCCCGTATCCATGTCTTCTAGTGCATCAATACGAATAGGTTCTATATCAATCCTACTTAGTGGAGTTTAGACTAGATCATCATCACACTGCATATGAGCATGCTCATATGATGGCCCATTCTCTTGATATGCATCACTATCACTTGATTCGCCATCAATGTCATAAGCAGTGTCTGGATAGACCACCTACTGTGAATGGATGGAAGGTAAACACCATATTATTTTCTTGTAGTCTTTTGTAGCCAATACCATCAACTACATTGCAACATTCACTAAGTTGTAAATGCTCTTTGTAGTTTTGACAGCCTCATATTTTAATGCATTAACTTGTATGTATCGGGTTAACTTAATTGGGGCGGTTGTTTATTCAGGTGTAGGCTTTAAGTGGTGCGAGATCCCAGGAGTAATACATGCAGAAAATATGTACTTAATTTACCCATTCTCTGTTTTTCTGGATAATTTGTGTTGATTCCAACCAAACACCATAACCATTCACTAACCATATGTTTGATGCTTGTGATGTTACTGCAGGCGATAAATTGTCCTTAAAGGTTACACGACAACTTGCTGTTGTAGCTAGAACAGGGCTGGTGACAATAAACAATAAGTTATAATATTGTGCATGTGCTGTATAATATTATAACATCACCCTCAATGTCAAAATGCATGGCATATAGTTCTTCTCATAGTGTTTATAATTATGAGAAGAACTTTGCTCGCAATGTCTATAGAAAACTACTTTTTGGGAGCTACATCTGAAGACTAACACAACATAAAGAGCATGTTTATTATGTTTGGTCATGCATGAAGATGAGATGATTTGGCAACTGATAAGTGTATAGAGACCTTTTGTAATGTGGAAAAGGTAGCAGGTTGGACAAAATGCAATCAACAGCCACCTTATCATGGTTGTTTGGTGCAAAAAATTACAATCTTGGCTGCCCAGACCCATGCATATGCAATCTGTAGGTAGCTTATTAATGCTACTTCCAGTGCCATACACATCAACATAACTGCATATGTGTACCCTGTCTACTAAAATTAATTCCAAGCGAGTTATCCTAACAAGGCAAATTGGTTAATAAACACATATTGGAAGAATACGAAGCTAGGTTAACAATAAAACACTTGTTATTATATTATATGAGTTGTGGAACTGCAAGAGATGAGTTCTTCATATATCCAACAGCTTAGACTTGAACTCCAATAGCCTTGACACTTGGGCAACCACCATAGTAGTTGCAATGCATTGCACTTTCCCATTTTTTTTTTTAATGAACTTTAGATTTTCTGGGTGAGGAGTACTAAGAAGGACGTTTTTGTGGACTTGTTCGAACTAATAAATGGGGTCTTCCTTATATTAGACTCTAGCTTTTGTATTTGTGGCATTCTCCCGCCTAAGTGGGGTTCTTTTTAATAAAAATGGGACTATTGCCTCTTTCAATAAAAAATAAATAAAAAAGAAAAAAGTAAGAAGAAGAAGAAGATGCAAGGGGACAAAAGAACTAGCTAGGTTGGAATCATTTATGCCAATATAAGTGATCTATTAAATTATAACTAAATGCCTCCATTGAGAAAAGTGTAATTCAAGGCAAACTACTGTTTTTCCAATGTAAATGGTAAAAAAGACAGCCTTCTATTAACAAAACATGGTTATATTTACTAGATGTACTTTTGCAAATTGCAACTTTTCTTCCCAGTATTCAATATGCAAAGAGGTTTTGCTGATCAATGTAACCATGAGATAAATTGGTTCCAGATAATAGGTTCTGATTTTCAGTAGAAAACTATAGACCATGATCAATTTAATGTTAACTAAGCTGATGGTTTATTAATCTTAGTTTAATTTAATTTATATTGAAAAAGTTAAGGTTACACTACATGACGTATTAGTACAGTTTTTAGCAGTGGGGTGCCTGCTTAAAGATTAAAGTTAAGGGGTAAATTAGGAAATTATTTTATCAAACTGGAGCTAGCTGCTAACATACAGTACACAAAGTTGGCGCTCATTACATATACACACAGGCAAAAAGTTGGGGACTTCAGTTTTGCATGAGATCAGTTCCTCTCGCTTGCTGGTGCTAAGGAAAGTTGGAAGCTTTTCATCTCCACATTCTCGACAGCTATTGGGAGTATTATAATATCGATGCCTTATCCCAACGTGATTTGATGAATGACAATTATTGGGGAGGTGAGTCATAGGAGACGGTCAAATTATTGCGTATCACTTGGAGTACCAACTGCATGTACTCGTTAAACTACTTTCCCAAAGTTGGGTTGAGATTATTAGACTGCATGGTAGGTCATGATTTCTTGTGCCACCAAAATTACAGTGAGAAAATGCACATGTAGGGCTTGATGCAGCATGAAATGGGTCATTATTCTATGTACATGCTGTAAATTAATATGCATGGAAGCTACAATTATGTTTAGTTTTCAAATAATAGTCACCTATATATAAACGAAGAAGGTTAAGGAAAATGGTGGAATATGTTGTGTAACATTAAAGGTTGTTAGTGAAGAGAGACCCCTGTTAACTAATTATAGTAATTCAGGGCAAACATGGTTATGAGGGTCCACAATGCATTAGCAAATGACAGGTATCATCTATATTTCTCAGTGTGTTCCTCTTTTCTTGTAGTCTTTTGTGGCCATTACCATCAACTACATTGCAACATTCACTAAGTTGTAAATGCTCTTTGTAGTTTTGACAACCTCATATTTTAATGCATTAACTTGTATGTATTGGGTTAACTGGGCGGTTGTTTATTCAGGTGTAGGCTTTAAGTGGTGGGAGATCCCGGGAGTAATACATGCAGAAAATATGTACTTAATTTACCCCTTCCCTGTTTTTCTGGATAATTTGTGTTGATTCCAATCAAACACCATAACCATTCACTAACCATATGTTCGATGTGTGTGATGTTACTACAGGCGATAAATTGTCCTTAAAGGTTACACGACAGCATGCTGTTGTAGCTAGAACAGGGTTGGTGGAAATAAATAATAAGTTATAATATTGTGCATGTGTTGTACAATATTATAAAACCACCCTCAATGTCAAAATGCATGGCATATAGTTATTCTCATAGTATTTATAATTATAAGAAGAACTTCACTCGCAATGTCTATAGAAAACTGCTTTTTGGAAGCTGCATCTGAAGACTAACACAGCTTAAAGAGCATGTTTATTATGTTTGGTCATGCATGAAGATAAGATGATTTAGCAACTGATAGTGTATAAAGACCTTTCGTAATGTGGAAAAGGTAGTAGGTTGGACAAAATGCAATCAACAACCACTTTTTTTTTAAGAGGACGGTATTTTCCAAGTTAATTGATAGCCCTCACTTGTGGCAAAGGAAAACCGTGGTTATAGGCAAACACCTGGAGGTTACAGATAATCATAAAGGACCAAACCTCAGGCATCAAAAAGACCTAATATTAAGCAACAATAGATAAATATTCAAGGTAACAAGTCAATCAACATGAAAGCAAGCCTTAAAAAACTAACAAGTACGACAATCCTACAAAAAAATGTCAGCTCACACTAATAAGAATGATAACAAAGAAAACAGGTGCAAAGTAACACATCTCACTACGACAGCCACAAGTGAGGTATGTTTGGTGTAAAGAATTCCAATCTTGGCTGCCCAGACCCATGCATATGCAATCTGTAGGTAGCTTATTAATGCTACTTCCAGTGCCATACACGTTAACAAAACTACATATGTGTAACATGTCTACTAAAATTAATTCCAAACGAGTTATCTCAACAAGGCAAATTGGTTAATAAACACATATTGGAAGAATAAGAAGCTAGGTTAACAATAAAACACTTGTTATTATATTATATGAGTTTTGGAACTGCTAGAGATAAGCTCTTCATATATCCAACAGCTTAGACTTGAACTGCAGCAACCTTGACACTTGGGCAACCACCCTAGTAGTTGCAATGCATTGCACTTTCCCCCCTTTTTTTTTTTAATGAACTTTAGATTTTCTGGGTGAGGAGTATTGAGAAAGAAGTTTTTGTGGACTTGTTCGAACTGATAAATGGGGTCTTCCTTATACTAGACGCTAGCTTTTGTATATGTGGCTATTGCCTCTTTCATTAAGATAAAAAAAAATAAAAAGATGCTAGGGGACAAAAGAACTAGGTTGGAATCATTTATGCCAATATAAGTAATCTATTAAATTATAACTAAATGTCTCCACTGAGAAAAGTGTAATTCAAGGCAAACTACTATTTCCCCAATGTAAATGGTAAAAAAGACAGCCTTCTATTAACAGAACATGGTTATATTTATTACATTAACTTTTGCAAATTACAACTTTTCTTCCCAGTATTCACCATGCAAAGAAGATTCAGGTGTTTTTTTTTTTTAAATATAAAGAGGTTTTGCTGATCAATGTAACCATGAGATAAATTGATTCCAGATAATAGGTTCTGATTTTCAGTAGAAAACTATAGACCATGATCAATTTAATGTTAACTAAGCTGATGGTGTATTAATCTTACTTCAATTTAATTTATACTAAAATAGTTGAGGCAATACTACATGATGTACTAGTACAGTTTTTTGCAGTGGGGTGCTTGAGACTAAAGTTAAGGGGTAAATTGGGAAATTATCTTATCAAACTGGTGCTAGCTGCTGACATACACTATACAGTACACAAAGTTGGTGCTCAGTACATATACACATAGCAGAAAGTTGGGGACTTCAGTTTTGCACGAGATCAGTTCCTCTCGCCTGCTCTGGTGCTGAGGAAAGTTGGAAGCTTTTCATCTCCACATTCTCGACAGCTACTTGGTATAAGGAGACATATTTCCACCATAGTAGAAAAGGTTCAAAGTCTTGAACCCAGTGAAGGTAAAAAATATTCCTATTGGTTGGAAAAGGTTGGTTGGTGCAACTATCGTGCTATCTGTCCAGGTATTTCTTCCACAATTTTTTTAATTTTTTTTTCTTTGAGATACATCCAGCAATTTCCTACTGGTCTGGGAGAAAGTAGCTTTTTTTTTTCTTTTTTAAGTTCAGTTACCTGGGATGTATTTGGGAAAAGCATAATGGAAAGTGTGGAGTAGAGAGTGATATGCTTGAGTAAAATAAAAAATCTGTAAAGCCAGGTGTAACCCCCCTTCCCGTGACACTTCACGTATTTTTTATAAAAATAAATCCGACAAATGATCTCAAATTTCATAAATGAAAACATGAAATTTATTAAGTAGAAAATGTCTAATAAAATTGTCTTCCAAAAACATTAAATGAAATAAGCTGAATAAATTCATATCATAAAAACATGTTTTATTTTATAAAATCTAAACTAAAAATAAATGCTCGTTCTACTCCTGGTCTGCCTGCTCGTAATCATCATCTTCTCCTGGGTGGTTAAAAACATAAAAACAAACTAAAATGAGTCAATGACTCAGTAAGAAATCTATCACAACGTAAACGTAATAAACATAACATTTTCATGACAAATTTCATGCAGAGCTTAAAATTCATGATTGTTCATACTGATACTTATGCTATGTATGACTGATTTAACTGAATTAACTGACTGATCTATCTAATTTAACTAATTTAACCGATTTATCTGACTGGCCAACACACTTAACCCTGTGTGCAATGTTGTGCACCGGCCCCACATCTCGCTACAACAAGGAGAACCGCTGATAGTATTCTAGCATACTATGGTGGATCATGACTAAGCTCATGGCTTGCACACCACCCTGAAACTGAACTGCATTGGTACCATGCATTTGAATGACCATCTTATTAACTGATCTGATTTTATCTTACACTTGAATTTAATATGGCTTACATGTCTTATACACATGAGATGCATGACATATTACATACATAATCATAATTTCTGAATTTAAACATGATGCGGAATGACATGATCGTATGCTATGCTGGATGACATGCTTGCATATGACATGAGCGGTTCATAAATAATGGTTGTCAATGAACTGGCTTGAATAATACATACATATAGGCTAACTGTGATGATCCTAATTTATGATCAAATTACTTACCTCGCTGCGTTTCTTCTTGAATAACACTTCGTAACTTGAAGCCTATATACAATAATAACTATCACTAAATTTATTTGGAAACAAATAAGTACTAATATCTTACTTAATTAAACTCACAATCTAAAGATAGTCAAACAAATCTTTTGTTTAACACTATAATCAATAAATCCTAGTATTTAAATTACTTAAAATACTAATTACATATTAAAACTTAGTAGAATACTTGAGCTATTTTAAAATAATTCATAAAACTTAAATTCTTAATTAAGTTTCATTTCTTAACATAATTATTAAATCTTATAAGAAACCTAATAAAATCCATTAAATTCTTAACATAGTACTTTTATTAAATTCTTAACATAATAATTTTATTAAATTCTACTAAATAGACAAAAGAACATTAACAAAATATTAGTCTCAAAATATACTTTGAAATATAATTCAATTCTTTAAACACTTCATTAAAAAAATGGTCTTTGACTAATATATTTAATAATTAAAATCTGACCTTTAAAATGTTAAGTTCAATAAAATTACTAAAACAGTTGTTGAAATAAAATAAGATTAAATCTAATTTAAAATACCTTTCAAATTCTTTAACTATTTTCTTATAAAAATGAGCTCATGACCAATATATTTATTTAATAAAATAAACTCAACTAGGAATATTAAACTCAATAAAAATCACTAAAACAATTATTGAAATAAAAAATAAGATGAAACCCAAATTAAAATACAAGTCCATTTAAACCTCATTAGAATTTTGTAAGAGTCAAATCTAGCCCATAAGAATAATACTACATAAATCCATCTACATAAGCCCATTATAAGTACGCACAAAAGGGCCTAGGGCCCATCAAAACTTACGGATTGCTTCTAGAAACATAATATACGGTTAAGCCAAAAAGGAAAACAGAGACTTTGAGAGAGAGAGGGTCTGCGATGGTCCGAAACTCACCAAGGGAGGAAGAAGGTCATTGCGATGGTAGTCTGGGTGGCTAGTAGGGGGTCACGGCGGCGCAACTAAAAGCTCCACTGAGTATGGTGGTGCGATGCAATGAGAGAGAGAGTGTTAAAGAGAAAAACTACTAGATCGAAACAAGAGAGAGAGAGAGAGAGAGAGAGAGAGAGAGAGAGAGAGAGAAGGCTGGTGGCTTACCGGAAAATGAGTGGGCTCGACAGGGAGCTGCGGGTCGGCAGTTTCTTTGTCGTCGGAGAGGGGTTCAGCGCCTCTTGAGATGGCTACAGCGGAAAAGGGGCAACGGCACTGATTCGGACAACAGGGGGTTTTCGCAGGGCTCACAAGTTTCTCCTCTCATGTACAGGTAAGCACATTTTATAATGGTAGATGATAGAGAAAAAAAAATAAGAAACCCTAGAAGAGTAGAGATGTGCACGTGCAAGAGAGTGGAGACGTGCGGAGTGGAGAGAATCACTCAACAATAAAGTCAGTTCCCACTAGTATTTGAATTTACTAAACCAGAGATGAGGATGAAATATGAGTATGAGGTTAGGGTTTCAAATTTGAAACAATAGGGATGAAGTTTACGGGTTTGGTGATTTGAAGTGTTTAAAATTAGAGGCTAAAAACAGAGATGGGGTTCGGTGGCTAGAGGGAAATTAAACCTTAAATTTTAAACCACACTCTAATAAACGTAATCTGATACACTTTAGGAATCTCTATTAAAAAAAAACTCTAGCAAATTTTAAATAACAATTATAATATAAATTATAAAAATAAAGTAAATATAAATTCTGATAAAATTATAATCATAATAATAATAATTTTAAAAAAACTAAAAAGTTTACTAGAAAAATTATTTATATACCCTAAAACCAAGACTGGTATGTTCCACCAGGGCAGATTTGTTTTCCAAGATTGCAAAGCACTGCACCCACTACACTTATGAAAGAATAGGATCAGTTACCCTTGTGCTGCAACAAAAGGCCAGCCTTTGTAAAACAGATTTGAGTTACATTTTTGTATATTTCAGAGTAAAATATGCTTCCTAATGACTAGATTATCGTTGCTGGGAGTATTATAATATCGATGCCTTATCCCAGCGTGATTTGATGAATGACTGTTAAGGATCAAATTCCAGCTGCAACCACTGACAGAGGAATCACGTAAATAATTGTCATGCACGGTACTGCTATCTTCATTATCTGCTGCATCCACCTACTAAGAGCATCATCTGCTCTGCTGCTGCTACGTACATGCGCCGCTCCACTCATCTAGTTGTTCTCTGCTCCCTGCTGCATACATAGCCTGCTGCTACAACTCTGATACGCCGCTCCACTCATCTAGTATTCCTTATTCTTGTCTGTACATAGTCCTATAAAAGGAGTCCTTGTAATACATTTTACGTTGAATGAGAACAGAGCATGTTTTCAATACTGCCTTCTTCAAAAATGACAATTATTGGGCAGGTGATTCTATGCCCAGTAACCTGCCAAAGCGTCATAGGAGACAGTCAAATTGCCCATCACTTGGATTACCAACTGCAGTGGGGTGTCACGAGCAGCAGCATTAGCCTAGGTAAAACTGTACTCGTTAAACTACTTTCCCAAAGTTGGGTTGAGATTATTACACTGCATGGTAGGTCATGATTTCTTGTACCACCAAAATTACAGTGAGGAAATGCACATGTAGGACTTGATGCAGCATGAAATGGGTCATTCTATGTACATGCTGTAAATTAATATGCATGGAAGCTGCAATAATGTTTAGTTTTCAAATAATAGTCACTTATATATAAACGAAGCTGAAGGAAAATGGTGGAATACGTGGTGTAACATTAAAGGTTGTTGGTGTAGAGAGACCCCTGTTAAAAATAAATAGTGGAGAGTTATGTCTAATAGAATCAGTTATGCTTTAATTCAGTCATTTCTTCCTATTTTTATACATGACCTGATCACGTGGTTCAAGCGTTCTAATGTAATACGGTTGTTTCCAGTAAATAATTTACTGACTTGTTTATCAACTAATGTGGAGATAAAGTCGGGTAACCAGAACAACAGCACAATGAAGTGTTATGAAGTATCAGGGAAGCCAACAACAGCACAATGAAGTGTTATGGCCCCATCCGAACCAGAAGCCCTATTAACATCAGCACGACCAGTTACATGTATGTGCTTTAACATGTTGGGTTGTATGTGGAGCCTGATCTTTTAGTAGAAAAGGCACAGACAGAGAGTTCGCTCAATTGTCGCTCAAGCGAACTCACGGGAGCGAAACTCAACCCGTGAGTTCGCTCAAGGTGCACTCGACAGTGGAATGGAGTGAAGGAAAAACAAAGAGTTTTCCCAATTGTCGCTCGACCTTGGTTTGAGTGAAGCTTAACCCGTGAATTTGCTCGAAGTGTGCTCGAAAGTGGGCTCGAGCGAAGCACTGAACTTAGTGTTCACTCAAGCAACACTTGACAAATTGCTTGAGCTAATATTCAATTGGTTGTTCGCTCAAGGTGTGCTCGACACCCACTCGAGCGAATAATGCCCAGTTTTTCCGTTTAGGGTTTCCAACATGATTTTCGCTATATATATATATGTAATATTTGTTCACTTGTGTGTACAATTCAGCAAATCATAGTGAACAAAGAGAGGTAAAGGTGTGAGAGCATATTAAGAGAGAAAAAGTCCTAGAGAGAGAAACTCCTGCAGTTCTGTAGATGTAGCCACGTTGCCAAATCACGTTAAATTTTGTTTCGTGTGCGCTTAGTTCTTGTATTTTTGCATTTATTTCACGGCTCGTCTCGATATTGCTATATGTGGGTGTGGTGACTTTGGTGTTTATACCACAACATAACACACTGTAGCTTCCAAACATGGCAGCAATCATGAGGGGTGTTCTCTCCTCAAATGCACTTTAACACACTCAAGGGATTTTTTATAGTGTTATCAGATGATGCCATTTAAGTAGTTAAATTCTTAAAAGAGCACAAAACCAGAGTAGGTGTAGATATAGACAATTGATCGAAGACTCCAAATATGGGAATGTATAACATGTTTAAAAGGAGATAAAGATAATGGAGCTGCACATATTCTAACTACTGAAGCTTTACGATGTCACGATGTTTCCCGAACAATAGAATTTGAACGACTGATTGAAAAAAAAAAAAAAAAAAAAAAAAAAAAAAGAAACAGATAGTATCGTCAAAAATTTTTTATAAGGACAAATATTAAATATTATAAGGCTCATGTTGTGTCTAACTCTTTATCTATCTAAAAATTTTATAAAAATAAATTTATAAAATAAAGTAATTTAAATTAATGATACGTTAATCTAATTTATAATAAAAATATTTTATAATATAACATATCACATCAAGTAACGTAACGTTATTTATAAATTTATTAAATTTGAAAAAGAGAGAAAAGTTGAACCATCTTGAAGCGATATCATACGGGCCGGCAGAGAGAGCGATGCCATTATTTTGCTTAGTTCCGCAATATGTCTCGCGTTTTGGGCACCTTAAGTTCATCAGCCAATCCTAAGTCTGAATTTTTTTTTTTTTCTTGGTTTGATAATATTATCATTTTCAAAAGAAAAGAATGATGGACCAAAGGGTTTGTTTGGAGAACAGGTAGAAAATTATACATTATATTTGCTGATAGCATACATGACGCTTTACAACGTACACAATGGTTGCCCAAAAAAATTACTAGGATTTTAGCTGTAGCCAAACAAAGCTTTACAGAAGCCGGAAGATATATGCTAAGAGCTACAGTATACATACATATACTTACAAGAAGCATGGTGAGCAAAAAATCACTTCAAATTAATTCTTGCAGGAAGGCACATTCCAGGAGGCTTCCCTTCCACAAAACAGCCTTCACAAGTGACTAGTTTCATAACAGACCGAGCAGAGAGGTTGTACTTCTGCCGGGCCTCGGCAAAGCTCCGGCAGAGAACCTGCTCAACCCATTCCTCCACTGCTTTATTCCTGTCTGATAACCAAGCAGCTGCAAGTAATTGTACCATGACTTCATAATCAATCTCCAGCATAGCATCGGATCCAAACATTCTCCGAAATTGTTGGCTTATATCCTTCACTATTTTCCCAGCATGTGCATCAAAATTAAACGGTTTGAAGACCACCTTTTCAGTTACTTGTTCAAGGAACTCCTCTAACCAAGCTTCCGAGTTTTCGGGGGTAGAGTCACTGTCAGAGTCTCCGTTATCAACGTCCTCCCCCAGATCATCTACAGGCAGATTCAAATCCAAATAGGATCTGGACATGTGTACCCGTTTCTGCATCTCAAAGGTTTCTTCCCGATTCACAGAGTCACAGGTCTCAGTGAGCTTCCTTTTATTTACAGAAGAGGGACTTGACATTCCTTTTTGTGGGGTTACTCTCACATTCATGCCATTGCTTCTACTGGCATCCCCGGCAGCATATTCAGTCAAAATTTGCATTTGATATCTCTTGGCTTTGAGTATTCTTTCCTCAGGAAATTCCACAGGTTCCTTACTTGAAAGGGAAGTTCTATTGTGCTTTGTTAACATTGAGGTTACCACAAAGATCATATTGTTGATGCTGATTTCTCTCCCATAAGAGTCTGTAAATTTACCTATCCTGATTGCCTGAGACAAGCTCCTTTGCACCAAATTATTAGCCTTATCTACATTTTGAAGGAAGACAACCGAGTGAGGTTTCTTTCTTAACTCCCCAGCAATGTAATCAACAACAGTCTTTCCTCTAAACTCCATATCAGAACACTCTAGTTCTTGCTGTTCAAAGATTGAGTTTGATTTGTGAACCGACTCTCGGAAACCCAAATCCACAGAGATTAGGCTTTCCCTGGTGCCAAATGCTACCTCAGCTAGTGCTGAAGCAATTCTCTTCTTTCCAACTTTGTCCGGTCCAAGGAAAGTAAGCCAAATGTCTCCTCTGAGACTTGAGCTACAATGCCTTCCATTACCAGATCTGCAGTGGGATATAGCTTTACTAATAGAGCATATGGCGTCATCTTGCCAGCAAACCTTTTCTGCAAGAAACCTCCAAAGCAACTTAAAATCTCTTAGATCAGACTGCCCTCCCATATTAGGACCAGAGGAGGAAGAGGAATAGGCAATCTGATGCAAAGTACTTTCCCTCACTGCATCAACCCTGGTAGAAATGGAACCTGAAATGTGCTGAAGACATTCTTTGTGAGCTGATAACTCTGGACTGTCTGGCTCAGAACTTGTTGATGCATAAAGTGTTCCCAGCCCCAAGTCTGTGGTCACAGAAGTGACTGATGAAGATGGTGTGCAGTTGGGGGGCAGATTTATATTGGGTATAGAGTACGTAGAAAACTGAAAATTACAATTTTCAGCATCAGAAGCCACAGGTAATTGAATGTTCTGTTCTAATGGAAAAACTTTTTGCAATTCTGTTGGCATACAGGGGCTTGGGCTTGCATATTGGTTTTCACTTGTAGAAGAATCTTTACTGCTTCCCTCCTTCCTATTTGCAGCATAATGGAAGCCCTGAGTAGATGGGACTTGGGAGCTGGCATGGGAAGTATCCAATTTAGGTTGTCCTTGATGGAGACGCTGACAGATATCATTCCATTTCTTTTGCAGCCCTAAAATATTGGCATTCAATGTTGCTGGATCATCTTTGGTCTGCACTGAATGAACATACTCTAATATAAACATTGTCTTAATTTAATTGATGAAATACAGCCATCCAAGAATTTTTAAACCAGTAGCAACACAAGCATTAAACTGTCCATGTGGGTGTGAGAGCACATACATGTGAATTCCTGCATCATAGAAATCAAACTTTGAAGAGTTACACACCTTTGTCACATCCACTCCCTTTCCTGTGTCAAGTTCAGCCATTCTCAACCAAGGAACACTTTCTGAGCACTGATCAACAACAGAAATAGTCGATCCTCCCTTCCGAACAACAGCAGCTTCTCGCTCATAATTTTCAGTGCATAGTTTACAACGTGTAAAAGATTGATTTATGCGGCTTAATGGAAGTTGGAAATCAGATGTTGTAGAAAAGAACCCACCAAATGGAACAAAGGATCCCATCAAGCTGTAAGTATATCATGAGGATAAAACTGTTAGATCCAACGGGCACAGAAAAGTCATAAGCTAGAGTACATATACTAGCTAATACATGCACAAATATTCATTTGATTGGAATAACACCAGCCACGAATATATTAGCTAATACATGCACAAATAAACTCTGCTCTAAGCATCACATAAGGTGACCTCACCTAGGTGCCCCATTGGCTTGGCAACTAAAGTACTAAACACTATCTCTAGCTAGACCAAAGAACAAGCAAACACAATAGTATTGTAACAGAACCACGGTAGCCCACACAAGATTAAAACAAGTACTCATGAACTTTAGACAGAAACCCATCTTCTAGGGCTGAAAATGTTGAGCACAGTCATCGCAAGCAAGAACAAATATAAAAGTATGGCCGAGCTTTGATACTCAATCACAATCCACAGCGCAAAAATAATAGAGATAAGTCCATCCAAATTAACATTGCAAATAAAGCATACCGTGCGGTCATGCTATCCTTTCTTCTTCTTCTTCCTGTCTTTATTTTATTTTTATCTTCTATCTTTTATCTTTTATCTTTTATTTTGTTTTTCTCCTCTTTTGTTTGGTCTGGGGGAGAGGTGGTTGGTATCCCTTTCCATCAACAAATGTAATATCTTCTATCGTGTCAAGCATTGTTTTAAGTTCAGGGGGGAAACCATTGTTCTAAAAAATAAAATAAAAAGAGAAAACAAAGGCTGATTATCTAAAGTATTAAAACTAGGCACGAATCTCATCATTAAAAAGTTTTGAAGTTAAAGAAATATCTATTCAACCCCAAATGCAATTTAAAAAAAAAAAACAACAACAATCCAAAGGGTAAGGAAAGAGCAAGAACATGATGTCTTTATTTCCTTGCATGACGCATCTAATAAACGTAAGAGGAAATTTCATAACACGGACATCACAGGAAAAAACTTGCCTTCAGCTGTTTCAATCGCAAGTCGTGAATCCAAAAACCGACTGCAATATTAGTAAGTTTCCACAAAACCTATCTTTTTCTAAGCAAACATCCAATTATGCATAATCAACTCATCGTCTATTATTTCCCTCCTAATAAAAATCCATCAATCCAAGTATTTTAAAACACGTGAGGAAGAAAACAGAGGAACAAAGGACTACTCACCCAGACTTTAAAGGCAACGAAGTGATGGGTAAGGGATGCAAATCCCAGTCTTTCTCTATGCTCGGAAACCGACCCAGAAGCTTAAGGTAAGTCTCGTACGTCCCCGCCGCACCCATCAACCACAATTTCTCACAGTTAAGCACCAAAAGCCTCGTCAATTGCGAAACCACAAAGCCCACAGCTTCACCGGACGCACCGTCTTCGATCAGCTCCTTCAAATCGCCGAAATTCACGATGATTCCGGGGCCCGAGGATTGCTCAACAGCATTACCCAACTCCTTAAACTTCGACCCCATCTTGTCCTCGCTCACACCTCCATTGACGAAGCCGGAAATCTCCTTCTCTGCGCTGATTACACACAACCCAGCTAGTTCAGATGGCAAAGCACTCCCTTTACCTTTGTTTATACACTCGGTAAAGCTCCGAAGCGCGTCGTTAGCGCAAACTCCGACAAGTAACGGGTTTTTCCCACTCTTTTTCAGTAATACCTGGCCGATCCTTTTAGAATTCTCGTCCCCAGAAACCTCCAAGCTGAAACTACGCCTTCCCGGGTCCGAATCCGTCAAGTTACAGAGGAAAACGGGCGGGAACCGCGTCCGGGAAAACCGGGAGACCGGCGGGTGGATAATCGCTAACTTGAGATCACAGCTCCGGAAACCCGCTTCCCCCAAAACCCGACTAACGATCGGGTCATCGAGAATGGAGAGTATAAAGTGCTTGAGTTCGACTTTCAAAAGCGACGTTGTTTGCTGCTGGCCATGAACGATTTGGTGATGCAAGTGAAAGCTCTCGGGGTGGCGCCTCTGGTTCGCCTGGGACCGCTTGATCGCGGCCATGAGGGAGTTTGAGACCGGGGGCTCGTCCAGGGCTTTCGATGAAGAGGGCAAGCGGTCCAGGGAGACCCCAACGGAAAGCTCCAGCGCTCGATACTGTAGCCGTGGCGAATACGCGCCGGTACGTGTTCGTGCGCAGGCCTCCCGGAGAGTTGAGGAGGGAAGAGCCAGCAAGGCCGAGACGGCATGGAGCGACGTCGTCTGCGCGTGGCTACGCCGACGCGCTACGGCCACCGCGTCTTCCAGAGCACGCACGGCCTCCTCCGTTAAGCATTGTCTCGCCGCGCTGACCGGCGTCGGCATCGCCGGCGAGCATATACTATGCTTTACACCCGCTTTTTATATACCCGTAGTCGCAAGGGAAAAAAATGAATGCTTATTTGAGATTACGATCTATAATAAAAAATTTCCAAAGAAGGGTTTACTTCAGAAACTTTTGGGTATAGTTTATTGAGGTAGGCCAAGACAAATAGCAAGGCAGTTGAGTTGTTCAATAAAAAAATGAAAGAAAAGAAATGCACACACCCAAAAAAAAACTTTAGAACTCAACTAGAAAAAGAGATATAAGAGAGAGATTGTTAATGCTGTGGCTGTTTGTGGTCGCTAATTTGATTTGTCTGGGTGTGTGTGTGGGTCCAGTCTCATTGGCAACAGAACAAACACATGGCGAGCAAGCATAGATTCTCTGATCTTCCCCGACTAATAAAGAAAGATCTCCCTGCGTATTTGGGTCTTTTTACTTTCATTGCTCCACTTGGGAACAACTCTTTTTTTCGAATATAGAAAGAGAAAGGGCGAGACAAAGAGAGAGAGGGATAGATGCCGCGCCCACTGAAGCAAAATGGGCCAAACATGCTGCTACTCGGGATCAGTGTCATGCTGCGAGAAGGATGCGCTCATGTGACAAAGGCCAAGGTGTGTGTGAAATCAGGAACCCAGTAGTATCTATCGTTAGAGAGAGGGCTGACGCTGCCCCCCGTGCACCCACCACCACACGTACAGCAATAGCTAGCGTTATCAGAAACTTTTTGCTATCCCTTGCTTTCTCGCTCGAGCACCATTCAACCTCCCTCTGCACTTCTAAATATCCGACCGCATCACATTATTAACCCAACATCTTCTTTTTCTCTGCACTGTTTTTGTGAGCTCCTATTTCTGTCTTTTTATGTCATGTTAATAATGGTAATTGGACACGTTTCTCAATCTCAATCCATTTAATTCTAATTTTGCTTTTAGAGTCTTTGTTAGAAAAAATAATTTTATCCATATTACGTTAAGATTAATTTTGAACAGTGAGTTGAAATGAAAATTAAAAGTTATATAAAATATTATTAAAATATTATTTTAAGATTTAAAAAAATTAAATTATTTATTATATTTTATGTAAAAATTTATAAAAATTATATGATGAGATGAGATGGATTAAGAGTATTTATCAATCCAAACTAAGTCTATGTTACGTCAGTTTATAAATTTATTCTTATTAAATATCTTTTTAGCTAAAGCATTTTTCTTTAAGTATTTGAGAGATATGCTTCCACAACTTGAAAAATAGTAGTGGTGGGTTTGAAAAGACGTCAATAAGTGCATATTAGCGGTGGGTTTATAATATCTAATTCTATCAAATGAAAAGTACAACTAGATTGGGATATTTAGATTTGTTATATATCAATATTCAAGGCTATAAAAATCTTATTCATCACCTTATTTTCTTCACTCTTTACTCTTTTTTGTTTCTTTTTTTTTAATTTTTTGTTTTTAGAATACCTCAATTTGTTATTGCCTTGAAAAAAGAAAAATAGAGACGGTTTAAAATAGAGTAATGATTTGTACAAGTCTCAAATAAATAAATTTCACATAGTCCCTTTGCAAAAAGGTAGACCACATCATTAAAAAATGTTTAAAAAAAACATTTTTTTTAATGAAACTCCATCTTTTTTACAAAGAATCTGTGTAAAGCTAATCTATTTGAAACTTGTACGTAGTACTACTCTTTCTAATATATTTAGATGTATTCTAAAACAACAATTTGATATTACCATGTAGTTGAGGATTGGGTTGAATATGGATAATTCATCATCTTGTAATATTAGGATAACTAAGGAAATAAGCCTAACAATCCATCATTTGCCGACTCAAATGGCATTCCTATAGATTTGGCCTGCCTTTTCTTTTTGTCTCGTTGTCTCTATTCCCCTCCTCCCCCCAAAAAAGCCCTTTACGCTATCGTTATCTTTTGCATTATCAATCATAAAGATAGATATTGTAGAATATATTAATAATAATGATAGAATATAATGTCATTTGAAACTTGACATTAGATTTGCATATCTATAAGTTAATTAAAAGCACTATTTTTTTTAAAATATATCTTTTAACATTGACCCCAAATTTAAAACAAGAATATTTTGTTTCAAGTCACGTGATAATGAGAAATAAATAATATATCGTATTCTTTAGCACTTGTCTTTGGTTGTTCCATCCTTTTAATTAAAGAAAACTTTTATTTACCGATCCGAATAGATAACACACTTAACAAAGCGCTTACATAGTATGATTATTTAGTTTTGAAAATAAATTTTAAAATTTAAGTTATACAAATCAAATATTATCATATAAATGATGTAAATAGTGTGTTCTACTTAATGATTTGCAAACAGAACAACTCTTTGACTTGACAAATAATGCTAAGTACAAGTTTTAGTTATATAAATATCGCACAAATCTTTTATAAAAAATAAATAAATAAAAGTGAACCCCACCGGGATAAAATGAATTTTTTTTTATTCTTTTTCTTAGTGGCCGGGGTACTTCACTCTTTTAACAAGTGGTATGCGCTAGACTTATATATATGAGATTTGTACAAATCATTACTCTTAATTAAACTTTTTGCAAATTCAATTCTTTTGAAGTGTTGAATCCTTGGACTTATCTTTAATATAAGGAGTAAACTTTAAAAAATTAAAATCATTAATAAGATATAAACCTATTTGCATCCATGTTAAAAAGATATAAGGAAATTCTCACAAAATATATATTATAACTATCGATTTTTTTATTATAATTTTTGTTGCCTTTTTTTTTCGACCTTATTGGTATCATTATTTGTATTATCAATTTATTCAAATTTAATTTCATTTGTTGATGAACAAATCTTGTCAAAAAAAACAAAACGTAAGATGTATTAGATATATATGGTGTCAAATCTATCAATAAAAGAATATTAAAAGCAAATTAATACTCTATATTTCCCAATGACACTTCAATGACTTCATCTTCATTCTTCTTTATTTTCACTTGAGTTGGGGGGAGCTAAGGGGTAGAAGAACGTCTTTCTTATGGACTACGGTCCAAAGAAGAACTATTTCAAAGTTTAATTATCGAAGAAGCATAATCGTGGTCCTATGAGATGTTGGCTTAATTTATGCTCAAAAGCAAAATCATGATTCGTAAGCTTTATGTGAATACGATTGGAGGTGGAAAAAAAAAAACAAAGCAAAAAAAGTTGACCACGTACCCCTCTCTCTCTCTCATAATGTTTAGTTTTGATGGCTATGGAACTTGGATCCTATCTTCCATCACTTTCATGCAAGAGTACCCTCTCAAAACCCTAAAGGGTCAAATGTAAATGCACTCTCCAAAAAGCTCTTTGCTCTTGACAGCTTCTTTTGGACTTGCATGAACCAACTTGCAAACTAAGCACTCAATAATGGAGATATGGGTCCGAGATGTGTATCTGCCTCGTGTATGAATCTCACTTTCTATAAATAAATAATTAAAATAAAGTAGCCTATATATCTATATATATATATATATATATGAGATTTACTATACATCAGCCATTATTTACTCTCACACCCTATACATATAACTTTTTCATAAGGTGTAAGGGTGTTTTTCATAAGATATGAGAGTGTTTTTCATAAGGTATATAGAGTGTGAAGTGGTGAATAGTGACTGATCAGAAAATTTTATATATATATATATAAATATATTAAATTTGTCATTCATGGGAATTCTTCCAATCTAATTATAGCTCCCCCCTAGTCTAGTATTCTTCTCCTTTAAGCTCATACCAAAGGGGTCATGCTTTGGGACAATGTTATTGTGCCTTTTCCTTCCCTCGTGGAGATCAATTTTATGATTAATTGCAAAATTAGTACTTCTAGTTTTTACATTTTAATGATCAAAGCCACAATTTGTAATTTTTGCAATATTGAAACGTGAAATTTAAAAAGTTGGCAAGTAGATACATTCATCAATCTCCCATTTATAAATTAAAGGCATGGCACGTGCCGGTCTTTAATTAGTTGACATATGACATCGAGATGCAATGTGGCAATCCTACAGAGATTTTAATGAAACAAAAATTATAGGGACAACCGCATGTGTCCCTGTTGCGGCCCCAAGGCTGACGTGGCATACGATCACGTCAGCTGCCTTATTTAAAAAAAAAAAAAAAAAAAAAACAGAAACAAAATCAAAAGCGGGAAATGAAAATAAACGTTGTCAGCTTCATCTTCGAGTTGCAGAATCCCGAGCTTCGTCTTCTCCTCGTCTTGGCCTGAAGATCGTCTTCTCCCGAGCTTCATCGAGTTCCAGAGTTTGTCTTTCTGCCACGGGTTAAGTTCAGTTTTTGTGTGGGAGTGGGTGGGAGCGAAACAAACACTCCCCCGTCCACCTCGCTCTCTCTGTCACATATTTTTCTCTCTGATCGCTCAATCCAAAACCCAAAAGGAAAATTCGAAACACCCATAAAGAGATTTTTTTTATGGGTGTTCGAACCCTGATTCTTCTTGGTGTAGTATTTGTTAGTTTTCTCGTGTTGATTTGGGTGCTTCTATTCAAACCGGGGTTGATTTATGTCGTGAAGAAATGGTGGAGATGGATCGAAGATTGCTTTCATATTCACCAGTTCCTCAAAGTCCCCAAATTCAATGAAAGTATGCAAGAGAATCAGCTTTATCGAAGAGTTTCCCTCTACCTTAACTCCTTGTCTAGTCTCGAAGACTTTGATTTCACCAACCTTGTCACGGGCAAGAAGCCTAACGACGTCGTTCTTAGCCTCGACCCCAACCAGACTGTCGAGGATAACTTTATTGACGTCGTATTAACATGGACCAACGCTGACAAGATGCTACGAAACGACTGCAGAAGCTTTGTGCTGAAGGTCCAAAAGGCGGACAAGCACAGAATCTTCCGGCCGTATCTCCAGCACATCCACTCTGTGGCTGATGACATTGAGCTGAGAAAACAGCGAGACCTGAAGCTGTACATGAATATCAAGTGTGGTGAAGAGGACGACGATCATCACCATCATCATCATCGTAGCAGGGGTGGTGACGGAAGGTGGAGATCCGCTCCCTTTACGCACCCTTCCACCTTTGATACCATCACTATGGAAGACGACCTCAAAAACAAAGTGAAGTCCGATCTCGAGTCCTTCGTCAAATCCAAACAGTATTATCACCGTCTTGGTCACATTTGGAAGCAAAGCTTTCTCTTATACGGTCCATCCGAAACTGGGAAATCAAGCTTTGTGGCTGCCATGGCGAATTTCATATCCTACGATATTTACGTTATTGATCTGTCCAAGGTTTTGAATGATTCGGATCTGAATTTGCTTTTTTTTACAGACAACGAGCAAGTTTCATGGATGGGGTATTAAACTTGTGCTGCGCCGAAGGGAGAGTGATGGTTTTCACAATGATGAACAGCAAGGATCATGTCGAAGGAGATTTGGGGGGAAGAAGGAATTGGAGGAGGAAATGAAGGGGGTTTGGAAAGGGGGAATGAAATCGAAGGTGGGGAGGGAAATCGAATGGGAAAAGGAAACGAAGGGAATGAAAAATATACAAAATGGCCTCGTTGCGGAGAGCCACGAAGAAGAAAAGAAACTTTTTACCTGCCACGTGGGAACCGGTTGGCGGGAACACGGGGGTAGTTGTCCATAGAATTTTTGTTAATGAAATTAGCTAATTAAGAATAATAAAATCTATAATAAATAATAGTGTTCCTCTTTATAAATTATCCTTTATAATTCATTTTATATACTTAACACTTTTTTATAATTTTTTTTTTTAGAAAACACAATAAAATAAAAAATGAACAGTTAGAATTTAGGAGTGTACAATGAAACTGCATGGCTGACTCGGCCCGAAATTCCAACCTGACTCAACTCAATAAGAGGAGGGCAGAAATAAGAAAAGCTTCGATTATATTTTGAAAACTATCAGGCCGATCCGACTCGATTATCAATTCGAATTATTTGAAATATGTGTTAAATATCGTCGTTAAATTTTGATTACAATAAACGTAAGTAACAAATAAAATCGAAAACGGGTTAGATTGAAAAATCCGATTTCATTTGAAATGATAATCCGATTATAAATTCATTTCTTTCGACTCGAATTTACTGTTTGAATGGGGATAAAAAGTAGGGATGGCAATATGTGACATGATTTGTTAACCCAACATGAACACAATACGATAATAACGAGTTTGAGTTTAGTTTTAACAGGTTCGGATCAAAATGGGTTGACCCGTTAAGACACGATTGCTTAACAGATTGATAACGGGTCAATCCATTTTAACCCGTTATGACTCATTAAGAAAGTTAAAGTTACAATTATACCCTTATACCTAAAAGTAAAATTGTTGAAATTTTAATTTCGATATTTTTATTGTTTAGAATGTAATTTTGAACTTGTAGTTAGTTTAATATTTTTTTATAGATATTATGATTTTTACATTTATATAAAATTATGCTAAACTTAATCAGGTCAAACGGGTTAATTTCGGATCTGTTCAACCCATTTACATAAACAAGTTGAAATAAGTCGGGTCGTGTTAACATATTTTATAGTATTCACTAACGAGTTATGTCTTGTCAATCTGTTATGTTAATGGGTCATATTAGAATTTAATATTTTGACAAGATAAACTTAACAGGTCATGTTTGAATTGATCTATATAATATAATATACATATCTTGACATTATATAAATATGATCTGCTAACACGATTTCACACCCAGCCCTAAACTGTGGAGGGAGTTAGGTCGCAAGTTGGTCATTTTTGTGGTGTTTGATTGGATGAGGGTGACAAAGATCTAACTTGGATTGTCATTTTGACTCGCCTTCATCTAATACGAATTAGTGAATTGATCTGTTGATTAGAGAAAATAATAGTGATTTGATTGGTTGCAATTTGCGTAGTGATAATGTTGACTCCATGAAAGAAGTGGAGGGAGGAGAATGGATGGAGAGGAGATGGAGATGGTGACGGTGATGGGCACATATTCTTCTCTCACTTCCAAATATATATATATATATATATAATATTACTATTATTATTATCATTATTAGTACTGATAGCTACATGTTCATGCGATGTTGTTACATTAAATAACAACACTTCTGTCCATTGTTTTAACTCTATTTAAATAGGGCAGTTTAGATCAAAGATTTTTCTTGAGTTTTTTTTCTTTTTTTTCCTAAAAGGGAAAATTTATTTATAAATCTTATTTTTTACGCATACAATACACTGCTGATGTGAAAGGTTTTTACCTCAACTATACTAAAAAATGTTTAGTGTTTTGATTTTTTTAAGTTATAATGGATATAGTTATAAGTGGTGTGTTAATACACTGGTTTATGTATAACAAAACTCTTTTTAAAACTAGTTTTATTAAATATAAATAGTTTAGCCATAAAACGATTATACAAAAATAAATATACAAGCTGACGTGACTTGATATGGTATATTAAATTGTAAAGTTATTTTTATTATAAAATAGATCTAACATATCATATAAAGTAATGTCAATTCATGAATTTATTTTTATGAAATTTCTTTATGGTTGTAGTACTTCTTTATGGTTGTAGCACTTCTTTTTATTAAGGTTTGTAAAATTCATATATGATGCATTAAAAATACATTCATATTGACAAGTATTTGAAGAGATGCTTTTATTGAGTAGTAATACTCAATAAAAATATGGAAAGTAGTGTTATATAATTATTTATTACAAAAAATTAATGGATGGAAAGAGATGTATTTAATTAATTATATTATGTTATTAATATTTTTCTTAATAAATTAATAGTAGTGATGTAGAGTTATAGTTCAAATTCAGGAATTCTATTTTAATACCATGTTAAATCACTAATTATAAAAATTTAAACTGATAAGAATACATAAATTTAAATTTGTATATTATATTCTTAATAAGAAGAGAAATCTCATGAATAAATTTATTGAGTTTTGTAAATTCTGTTTTGAAATATGATCTTAACTCAATTTAACAACTACCTAATGTTCTATTTATATCATCTTAACTCATTACTATTTATAAAAAAATTAATTGATCTTAACTCAGTTTAACATCTACCTAACGTTATATATATAATAAAATAAAGATAATATTACTCTTACTATTATATTCTACCACTTTATTCTATGGTTTTGATTTTTTAATTTTTTTTAATTTAATGATTAAGAAAATATTTTTAATAATATTATAATTTTTTAAAAAATATATTAAAAAATACATATATAAAAAAATAAAAAAGTAAAAAATTTCTATAACTAACGGTAGCTATAGATGGAAGTGGTAACTGTTGCATGATCTATAAAATAAAAGTAATTGGATGGTAACTTTTAAAGGAGAAGCAAATGTGTGTGGGTTTATTCCACTACAGGTTTAGAAACTTTATGGAACGATAAGACAGGGCAGTTGATGATGACATTGATGTGACACCATTCCACGTATAAAAAAGTGAATGGTGTGATGAGAGTGATAGAAAGGGAGAGATAAATTATGAAAATAAAAAGTGGGCCGGGTCGGCCAGTAGGGGACCGATTGCCATTTAATAATTTCATTCATGTTTCAATTCCGATTTTCTAAAAGATTCTCGTTAACATATTCAACCTTCCACTCACTTTTATTTCTGAAAACTACTTTACCACTTTGCCTTTCCTAACCATTTCAATTCCATCTTTCCGTTCTATCTATAAATAAATTTAAAATAATTCTAGATACAATTTTAACATATATAAATTATTTATATTTTTTTAAATAAAGTTAATTTTTGTGAAAAATATATATATAATTTACACACTCTAAAACTATAAATATCATTTTTCATAAATTTATCTGATGGACATAACAAGCATAATGTAGAAGCATAATGTAGAAGTCTACCACTTCAATACATAACAAAATATTACTATTTTTATAAACATAATGAGTCTTACAATAAGTGATATTTTATACAGTTAATTTCTAAATAGTATTGTAAGGAGATTTTCCCCTCAAGCCCTAAGAGGCCCAAGAGGCCAAATTGAGCCCGGCCCAAAGCAGAGTCATTTACTCGGCCCACTAAGAGGCTCATCTGTACATGACCTATAGGAAGGATGATGCTGCAGAGGATCAGACTCATCGATTTGAGGACCTCTCGGAGAGTGTCCAGTTTTCAAGTTCCCGCCCGCACAGCAGGCATAATAAATGGGGAACCGTTGATTTATTGATAAAGAAAGCTTGAACGGACTAGAAGGAAGACAGACTGAAAGAACGAGATTGGAGAACCATGCCACATTAATGGTTCCGCCACTTGGACAACACGTCACATTAATGACCCCGTCCCAGAGCCACGCCGCATTTTAAGATTCTGACAAAAGGAAAAATACGGGGAACGCGTACTTCATGAAAAAAGGCATAGTCTGCTCCTTAGCCTTGTAGTATAAATAGCAAATCACAAGTACCTGAGTTGTACAAGTTTGGTCCAAAGGTGTGCGAAACACGACGTTAACAGTGGCGCTGTTTTTGGGATCGTAATAGATCTTGCGTAACTTTCTCATGTCTGCGACAACTTGTTCTGAACAACTTAAGAGAAATATGGGAGACACCATGGAAGCAAGATTGAAAACCATGGAGGAGTGAGTGACGAAACTAATTGGCGAAGTGGAAACATTCCGCAAAGAGAACACGGAACTCAAAAAACCCCAATGGGAGCAAGTTGGCAGGGCGGGATCCAGCGAACCTGAGCACATGGGATCTCGAATCACACAAGTGGGACTTAACAAGGGAGATGAGCAGAAAAACATGCAGGACGAGCTTCTCAGCCTCAAAGGGAAGTACGAGGAAATAATAAGGAAAGTGGACACGTTGTCAAAGGTAGACCAACTGCTCACAAGCACGGGTCTACTCTATATTTGAAGAAGTAATGATTGTTCCTTTGCCACCAAAATTTAGAGTTCCCGCCATGGAGATGAATGATGGAGGAAGGACCCCCTTGAGCACCTGAAAACTTTTAGGGCTCACATGACGCTGCATGGTTTCCCTAGCAAAATAGCTTGCAGGGCATTTCTGTTCACCCTGAAGGGGTCAGCGCGTATATGGTTTGGGTCACTAGCACCTAAATCGGTGGACAGCTTCGGCGAGCTAGCCAGGCTGTTCCTAACCCGGTTCATGTCTAGTCGGAGGAGGTGGCATCCGGCTACGTACCTCCTCACTATCAAACAAATGGAGGACGAAAGCCTGAAGTTTTACTTGGCCCGGTTCAAAAAAGAGCGCATGACCACCGATGACCAAGACGAGAAGATAACCTTGGAGGTGCTCTTTGGAGGCATCTAACCGCACTCCCAGATTATGGCAGAGCTAGCCAGACGGACTCCCGTGACATTACGAGAATTCATGGACCAGGC
This sequence comes from Juglans mandshurica, assembly GCA_022457165.1. Lineage (NCBI taxonomy): Eukaryota > Viridiplantae > Streptophyta > Magnoliopsida > Fagales > Juglandaceae > Juglans > Juglans mandshurica. The sequence continues at coordinate 15,542,179 of CM039633.1, read as the reverse complement.
CGACAACTTCATCAACGCAGAAGACACTCTTCGGGCGTTGACAAAGCCACGAATGAAGGAAATAAAGCGCGTGGAGAGAAAAGAGAAGGCCCTAACCAAGGCCAAGCTCCACGAGAAATGGGAGAAGGGCTCCCAGGAGAAGCGACTGGAGGAAGTCCTGGCAAAAGGACCCGGACCACAGTACGACCGGCCCATGTTCATCATTCAAAATGAGGACGATCGGAGAACAATGTGCCGCTACTGCATGTACTATCGGTTTACCTCACACAACACTAAAGACTGCTTCTCCCCAGGAGGAAAGAAGGAATATACAGAACAATAGAGGCACTGCCGCTCCTTGCCAGCACAAAAGGGTGAACAACCCTCAACGACTGGCAATAAGAGGGCCACCACCTGGTCGCCCTCATTCTTCACCAAGGCAGCAGCCCCTTGGGGAAATTCAAACCATAGCTGGAGGGTTCGCAGGCGGGGGCATCACCTCGTCGAGCAGGAAAGCACATGCCAGGCGGGCATGATACTACGAGGTATACTCGGCTGAGTATCATCCCACCAAACAAAGAAGGGGTGACCTTACTCCCGTAATCTCGTTCACGGAGGCCGAAAAAGAAGGGGCCCTGTACCCTCACGACGACGCCCTAGTGGTCATGATGCTCATCGCCAACTTTACCACCCATAGAATCCTCATTGACAACAGGAGCTCCACAGACATCATGTTCTGGGAGGCCATCGTCAAGTTGGGTATTGAGGCCTCCCGGCTACTGCTCGCCCCCATGGCTTTAAAAGGTTTCTCCGGAAGCATTATCTGGCTGGTGGGAACCATCGCCCTATCTGTCCTGGTGGGGAGTAGCCCCTGCAAGGCCCCTGTTATGGTCGACTTTCTGGTGGTGAAAACTCTGTCGGCATACAGCGCCATTATCGGGAGGCCCACCCTCAACAACTTAAGGGCTGTCACGTCGACCTACCATTTCAAAATGAAGTTCCCAACTTCCCAGGGAGTAGGGGAAGTTCGTGGAGAGTAGGTATCGGTGAAAGAATACTACGTCCAGGAGTTGAAGCAGAAAGATGAAGGGCTCGCCTTAAACGGCAACAACAGAGCAAGGTAGGCCGAACACCATTAAAGAAACTACGGCAGGCCTCCGACTACATCTCGTCCTGCCAGTTTCATGCAGGGAAGGGATGGTGTGCGGTTTTGGAGAGAAGGATGGAAGACGACCTCCCCAAAGCAGGATTATGTGTCCCTTAATTTTGTAACATCTCTTCACCTAGCTTGTACTTTCCTTTTTATTTAATAAAGACGTGACCTTTTAGGAATATGCAGAACACCTGCTCCACGATTTCATATTACCAATAAGGCGCCAACATTAAAATAAGCGGCCAACGAAATCTACGGCAACAAAATCATTAACAAATTACCTCACCGCGGGGCACTATAGGCAAAGGTAGGCATAAGGGTTACCTTATCCCTCCCACGGCGGAGTGTGGGTTAGCCTTTGGTGGCCCAAAAATGAAAATGTACCTTCCTTGCGGACATCAATAGGCGGGTGAGGATCTGGTCACAAACTGCTCGAAAAACTTACCTCCCTACGGAATATTATAGGAAAATGTCAGTCTAAAGGTGGCCTTATCCCTCCCATGGAGGAAGGCAGGATCGGCCTCACGGCCCCCCGAATAAACTATCCTGACCTCCGCTGCTACGAAGAGTAAGATCAGCACCAGTCTGACCCAACATTTACATTTTCTGTGATATCAATGAGCGGGAGTGGGTCTAGTAACAGACTGCTCGAACAACTTATCTCCATGTGGGACTCAACAGGGAAATGTCGGCCTAAAGGCGACCTTATCCCTCCCGCAGAAGAGAGCGGGTCCTACCTTCAACGCAGCCCGAAGAACTTTCCCGTCTACTATCACGGTGAAAAGTGGTCAGCTGTCCAAACTTACCTCCCCGTGGGATACCACAGGAAAAGGTAGGCCTTAAGGTTGCCTTGTCACTCCCGCGACAGAGTGCGGGTTAGTCCTCAACTACCACAAATCAAAAAATGTACCTTCCTCGTAAGTATCAATAGGCGGGAGTGAGTACAGTAACAAACTGCCCGAATAACTTACCTCCTCGAAAAATACAAGGGGAAAGGTCGGCCCAAGGGTGGCTTTATCCCCCTATAGAGGAGAGCGGGATTGGCCCTTGCGAAAACTTGAAAACTTACCCCGACCTCCATTACGAGTGAAGAGTGGGTCTAGCATCAGCCTGGCTCAAAATGTTACATTTTCCTATGATATCAAAGAGCGGGAGCAGGTCCAGTAACAGACTCTCCGAACCACTTACCCCCTACAGGACTCAACAAGGAAAGACCTGCCTAAAGGCAGTCTTATCACTCCCGCAGAGGACAGAGGGTCCTGCCCTCAAGGCGGCCCAAAGAACTTACCCCGACTCCTATCATGGCGAAAGAGTAGATTGCCCCAATTGCAGCCAGAAGAAGTTACCACCTTAGGAAACCAAAAGGGACTGGCTAATTTGAGGTAGTCTGGCCTCTCCCCAATAGAGTGTGGGTCTTAGTCTTACGATTGCTCGAAGTAAGAAAAATCTACAGAAAAAAAAGTAAATTATCACAAAAAGGCCGCACAAGCATTAGCAAGCAAGAAATAGATCGATGTTATAAACTCTCCAAATACCAAGACAAAATATGCAAGCAAGAGCAATAGAAGCACACAACAGAAGGTAATAAACGCAAAAAAAATAATAATAATAATATAGGGAGAGAAAAAGTACGAAAAGAAATACAGCAAGAAAATGCAAAAAAGATATAGCAAGAAAAATATGAAAATAATACAATCGGATACACAACCATTTTATTAATTATGCAAGACTACAAGGAACAAATTACATCATGGAGTCGCAAAACTACAAGGAACAAATTACATCATGGAGTCACAAAACTACAAGGAACAAATTACATCATGAAGTCGCAAAACTACAAGGAACAAATTACAACATAAGGCTGCAGGACTACAAAGAACAAGTTACTCTGTAAAAGCCAGGAAACCTAGACCGTAAAAGGGCTAGGGATACTCCAAAGGAGCCAAAAGACCTCATTGTTCTCAGACCCATCTGAAACGGGACAAGTAGTTCTTGAAGCAACGACGAAGATAACACCAAGAATCAGAACATTTCAGAGTTAATTTCTACGTTAAGAACCACTTACCGGACAAAAGCCCTTCTCCATTACAACCAAGCAAGCAGCGAGTTCGGTGTAGGCAGCGAGCGAGGAGAAGAGTTTTGAAGTCAAACCCTATATGCAAAAGGGTGAGAACGAGTGAGGCACAATAAGCAAAAGGACAAGAACAAAAACAAAGGGTCCTGGACCCAAACAACGAAGGATTGGCGATTCCACCCTTTGACCCTCTAGCAGCAGCCTAAGCGCCACCAGAGGACTTGTCACCCACTAGGGTGTAAAGGATCCATCAGAACCATGAAAGATAGAAGAAAGTACAAAGGAACTTTAGAAGGAAAGCATAGAAGAACAATGGAACTGGGAACTCAGGCAGTAAAGCAAGAGTCACAGAACATAAGAAAAAGACAAAAGTGACTATAATGAAATTTCTAATGGGGAGAAGGGCCCTTATATAGGCAGCGAGGATGCTTGGCCTGCCAAGGCATCATAACACCGCGAATCATCTTGAGGCGCCACGCGTCCCCCCCAGAGAACCTGATTTATTTCCATTACTCAGAACCCGCTGGGTTTTTAACCATTACCCGGCCTGAGGGTGCTGAATAGTCAACAAATTAGGTCGGCCTAACAATTCACGGCCGCTTTCAGAACCCAGAAATTGCACACAAAAAAATGGAAGCAGAAATAAAACAGCAAGGAAGGAAGGGAAAATCAAACAACAGCGGGCAAAAAATCAGTCGCAGGAGCTAAACACTCAGGTTTGTCTCCTTAAAAAATTGTGTGAATTCTGTTTGACTAACACAATTATTTTCTGTGGAACGAAAATCAACTTGTTTCAATCGGCAAAGTCAACTCCACTAAACGGGAACTCCATCAAAAACTTACCTCTCAGCGAGGAAAAAAAGGGAAAGTTAGGCCTAAAAGGTTTCCTTATCTCTCTCGTGGAAGAGTGCGGGTTGGCCCTTGGCCACCCGAAAATAAAATCTTCATCAGCGAAATCTCCACCAACGAAATCTTTAACAACGAAATCTCCATCTGAGGAATCTTCACCAATAGAAACTAACACTTAGACTATGCAGGAAACAACAAACAGAAAGAAAAGAAAAAAGAAAAAAGAAACGAAGGAAGCCAGCGGGGTGGGCCGAGAAACTTCAAAAGCTAAGCAGCTTGCGGGGTCGAAAAGGTCAGACTGGATGCCAACGGGGTAAGCCAGGGAAGCTTCGAAGGTACGGTTGGACATGGTCGTCCGAATAAAAATTAAAACGGTGGTTGTACTCCGAGAAAGACTATCCATAGAGGATAAGCAAGCACAGCATGGCTGGCCAGCGGGGTAGGTAGGAGCTCTATGGACCCCTTTACCACGTTTCCCTAGGCCGACCACACAAAAATAAAAGAAGAAAGGAAAAAGGAGGCAAAGACGAGACATGATGAACAAGATATGTACATTAGTCAGTGCGTATGTATATACAAACTGCTGAGCAACAAAATGCAGATACATGTGTGAAAACAAAAAAGGGGGGGTATAACAAACAAATAAAATCTAAGTCTCAGTGCCATGAGCATCGGTCTCTGCAGCAAAAATAGTAAGGTTGGCCGGCTCAGCGGTAGCGAGAACAAGGTCGGCCTATTCCACTAACACTGGCTCAGCGATAGAGGGATTGAGGTCGGCCGGCTCCACTAATGCCGGCATAGGTATGGCGGGACCAGGGAAAGAATTCGGCATCTCTTTCTTTCCCAGTTTGTAGTTGGCTTCAAAGGATGCCTCATCGATGGGAGTTTTGGCAAGGGCGAGCCGTTGACGGTACTTGGTGAAAGATCTCGAACGCAGCTCCAGACTCTCCAGAAGGAATGACCTATTGATCTATGACCTTCAATGACCCTGCATCCTCACGCCTTATCGCGAAACTTCGGGAACCACCTTAGCTGCCCTTGTAAAGAGAGAGAGGCGCCTTGGAGACTTTGGTTCAGCTGCTCCAACTGTTCCCTCTCCTCCCGCGCTTGGGATAAGTCGCCTTGGAGACTTGGTTCAACTACTCCAATCGGTCCCTCTCTTCCCGCACTCGAGATAACTCACCTTGGAGACTTTGATTAAGCGGTTCCAGTTGGGTTCTCTCATCTTCGCATTTCTGCTTGTGCTTCCTCTGGCGGCGCTCCAACTTCTTCACTCTCTTGCGCTCACCCGATGGGTTGAGTCTCGTCCTCTCGAGTTCACGCTTCAACTGTTCTCTCTCCTCCAAGCTTTCCTGAATGACTGCCTTGTGATCATGCACAATGGAGGCCGCAAGATGAGAGGTGCCCTGACAACATAAAGAAAAGGCTAAGAAAAAGGAAAAAAAGAAGAAAGTAAAGGGCGGGAAAGAAGCTGTCAAACCTTGTGAAAAAAGCCCTATAAGTACTCAACAACACGACCAATGGCTTCCTCTAGGCTCCCCTCCAGGGCCAGCTGAAACATAAAAGGAAGTGTCTCTGCAAGGCCTGCAGACTCAGGTGGGTCACTGCTCGAAACCCCCTGGCGGGAGCCGATCACAGCATTCGAAAGAAAGTCGTCCCCCTCTGGACACTGACCCGAGTGAGGGGTTCGTCATTTGGACCCTCACCGGCTACATCACCTACGGAGCCAACACCTTTAGAGAACTCCACTTGGATGGGTGGGTCGATGATTGGGCTCCCCGAACTCCCCCTCTCTAGGAATACGGCCTGGACAGAAGAATCCACAGCAGGACTCTTCGGGATCCCAAGGATGGCAATGTTTGGGGGAGACTTACTTCCTGTATGATCTCCTGCCTCTGCGCGATTGCTAGAAGTAACCTCCACCCCTTCATCAGCCACCTCAAGAGAATGACTCTTGACAACCGAGTAGGACAACAAGGGAGGGGAGATCTGTGAAGAAGAATGTTATCCCTCATTAGGAGCGGTAGATTAAAAAATGCTTTGAAGGAGGGCGTCCATCCCGACCTCGCCCTCGGACGCCTCAATAGTGACCACCAGTAGCTGCACCACGGAAAAATTGCTCCCCTGCCGCAACTGGCGCTGGGACCGCCATTGTAAGGGGATCTTATCTCCAAAGTAGCGATTCTCGCATTAAAGGGTCCTATACCCCGAGAAGAGGTCAATCATCGGCCTGAACACTCTCCCAACGAGCTTTCTTCCCCTTATCCGGCAAAGGAAGGTCCGAGGAACACTTCTGGAGCAGTGCGACTTGGGGTCTCGTAACAATCGGCCTGTCATCAGAAGGAAGGTGTCTCAGGGAAGGCAAAGAGCTCCTAAGACTCTCCTAAGAAATGAGAATCTCAGAAAAAACACTGTCGGGATGGTTTTACACCCATTTCTGCACGATTGCAAGACGCATCACTTCATAAGGAGTGGCTGTCAGACGCATAGCCTTATCTTCCGGAATTTCCCTCCAGTTTATCCTTATGGGAAACTCCCAGCGATTCACCTAGTCCACCAGAAACTCCCATCCGCAGCCAGATACAAAGAAGAACTTGGGAGACTAGTCTTTCACCTTGCTGTATCGCAGCTCCAAGGTAACCAGAGCATGAGATACCTTGAAGCTGCATACATTCCCCTTTACGCGTAGCACCCTGTAGGCAAGAAGAAACTCACGGCTAGTAAGCTCTGCGTCGTCCAAAAAGGATTCCAACAAAACCCATCGCCAGATAATGTTGCAGCAAATCAATAATCTCCAGGCGTTTGGATGAAGTTGGGAAGGGGCCAAGCTGAGGCGGTCCTGAAGATCACGAATTGGGCAAGGGAACAGCAATCTCAAGCCGCATGAAAACATGGAAGGGTATATGGCTACCTTATTGGAATGGCCTTCTGCATCGACGGCGCCCTTGTTGGGGCTAGGAACTTCGAAAGAAACAGACTCTAATACTTGGAAGGTAAGGGCTAAGGAGGCCAGCGTTGATTTGTTGGTAGTCAAACGTCATCCGCTACCCAATAACAATGACCCAGTGTCGGCAAAGCCCTCGTCGGACACGTTAGGTTGAACATATTTTCCAGAAACCATCACTGCCAGAACACGAAGTAGCAAAGAAGATTGATCGAAGAGAAGAAAAATCAAGGGAACTAGAATGGTGGGACAATCACAGCATAGTGGGCGGAAATCAGGTCTCACTCCCATGTTATATGAAAGAAGGTGAGGGTTAGACTCCCATGAATCTTAGCGACGAGGATACTCGCCGTTTTGATTTTGGAGAATGTGGTTTACGAAGCGACGCTGATGTGAACAACCGCCTGACACCTCTTCATTAATGAGATGTTATGAAAAGGTGAGTCCATCACGGAAGATAGGAACGCCGCCAGAAATGCCAACCCGCAGAAGCCTCTCAGACCTTAGAAAACCTAAGTAAGGTCCTGGCCTTTGTAAGAAGACGAGATCAAATCATGATAAATTCCCACCATACTTGTCCGGTGAGAATTAGCAGGGTAACTGTAAGGAATTTTTCCCTCAAGGCCCAAGAGGCCCAATTGAGCCCGGCTCGGAGTAGAAAGCCATTTACTGGGCCCACTAGGAGGCTCCTCTATACATGACTTGTATGAATGATGGTGCTGCAGAGGATGAGACTCGTTGATTTGAGGACCGATCGGGGAGTGTCCAGTCCTTAAGTTCCCACCCGCACAATAGGCATAATAAACGGGGAACTGTTGATCTACTGACAAATAAGGTATGAACCGACCAGAAGAAAGGCAAACAGAAAAGAAGGAGGTTGGAGAACCACGCCGCATTAATGGTTTCACCACCCGAACAACACGTCACATTAATGACGTCGTCGCAAAACCACACTGCATTTGAAGATTCTGATAAAAGGAACAGTACGGGGAACGCAAACTTCATGAAAGAAGGTACGGTCTACTTCTCAGACCTGTAGTATAAATAGCATATCTCAAGTACAAGAATATCTCTCTGGTCTTAGACTCTCTTACTTATTTACTACAATCTAAGAATATTTACTAACTTTGATATCAGACGTTCCCCGACCCGAAGGCCGACCTCTCAAAGCTGCAGTATTTTCTACGTTGTGCAGGGCTTGTTTTTTAAGACCTGAGTTGTCGAAGTATGTCTTAAAGGTGTGCGAAACACAACGTTGACAAGTACAACTCTATAAGTATATAACCAAACTAAAAACGAGTAATGTTGTTGCCATTAAAACTGTTGAAAAACTGTATATTATATTATATAATAATATGAATATGGATAAAAGTCGTAGTTTTTTTTAATTTGAAAAATAAGATACATGTTTTTAAGAAAAATAAGATATTTTACATTCATAGTCTCTCGTTAGAAACTGACCAATATTACAGATTTGGATCTCTTATAGTTTAAACTTTAACATCTAGACTAAGATAAATATAAACATGTAAAGTATGACCTACAATATTTATAACTACCCAAGTGGCACGAGAAGTGGACCCAAAAAATTGCACTTAAATAGTTTTTTTTATTATTGGCACCAGGTGTCTGAAAATAAAGTTTCGACTAATCTTAGAGCGCACATGTCCTTGATAAAGAATTTATCGCAAATGCATTTCGGATAATTCAACGAAAATTCCTTAATCCGATGAACCCTAAAAATTATTTGTAGACAGATTTTCGTACCTTTAACTTGAAAGGAAGCATGTCACCAACACAAGTACTCTTACCATTTGTGTCAACCCTTAGGGATTTAAAAAAATTATAAACAATATAGAGTTTCTCTCAAGTCTCATGCCTTATAATTCCAATAAAAATTCTAGAAACTTTAGTATCCTTTTTTCTATTTGCGCCATATAAGTGTCAATGTATAACAAGAGTAGGCCTTAAAAGAAAGGTCCAAAATATGCATTAAGCCTGATGAACAACGTGTGCACAGTGCTTCCCCTCTCCCAAAACCCTAAAATTCATTTCATTTCCTAATACTATATCCAAATACTATATTTGTGACTTGAGAGCACACTTCAAAAGAGATGAAAATAGTTTTCATATAAAAAAAAAGAGATGAAAATTGTTCGTCTCGCGGTTCATTCCTGTCGAAATGGCTTGTCGCTTCGATTGCCACGACACTATATTGCTCTAACGCTCTCTACAAATGCAACGTCAGGTAATTTTTTATGTATTCTATTTGAAAAATTTTATACACTATAATACTATCTCACTTTCATTCATTATGTAAAATGTGACATATTTATCACTATTAAATAATTCTTACATTTTATATAGTGAGATGAGAGTATGGTATAAGATTACTCGTACCAATTACTGTATCGGTATATTGCTTGCTACTGTTTCTTTTTCTTTTGGGTGTAGAATTTTATAAATTAGTGTGTTATGTGTCAACGAGGAAAGTCGTAGCTTTTCGTGATGGGTTATGGTGTTCCGAGGTGTATGATAATTGGTTCTAAGTATTGCCGTTTCTATTAGATTGTTTTTTAGCTTTTCGTGATGAGGTTACGTTGTTACGAGGTTTACCCTTGTCGGTTATATTCTGTGGTCCTTGAGTTTTCTTGGTACAACCTTTGAGCTTCTCAGTTTGTTATTTTGGTGTCTTGGACCGTTTGAACAGATGGTGGGATTGATTTTAGTAAGCAATCAAATTCATTTGAGTCGCTGATATAACATCCCAATAGAATGCCCTAACCACATAGTTTATATTTTAAAAAGACTAGTCAATGATACAATTGAAATCCTATTGAAACATTATAAAGAGCAATAACTTCTCCCTCACAAGTAATGTGGAATCACATACACCATCTACCATTTTCCTTATTATATAGGGTATTACGACCATTTGTAACATTATAATAAAATGCATAAACCACATGGTCTATATTCCAAAAGAACTAATCAATGATATAATTGGAACCTAATTGAAATATTATAAAGAGCAAGAACTTCTCATTCTTAAGCAATGTGTGATCTCATACACCACCTACCCTCATCTTTATCATATAGGGTATCACAATCTACCTCACTTAAAAATTTTCGACATCCTCATCGAGCCTGTCCATTATAAGTGGCACAGCTCAAGTGCTACATTTATGATCGGGATAGGCTTTGATAGAATTGGAAGGCCTAGTCAATGGAAGGTTCAAATCGCATGACCTATACTCCAAAAGGACTAGTCAATGATACAATTGAAGCCACATTGGAACATTATAAAGAGCAATAACTTCTCATTGCTAACCAATGTATGATCTCATACATCACATACCCTAATCCTTATCATATTATCACACGACATCGGTATATCTACAAGGATGGACTAGAAGTCTTTGTAGGCTTTGGTTTGGGGTAATAAAGAATTAGAGGGTTGGGCTCAATGGCTTCAATGGGCTTGGATAGCTAATGTCTTTTGCTTAGTTTTATTGTATTTCTTAATATGGGTCAGGGTTGTGTTAGTTAAGCCCAATTGCTTATATTCTCACTTATGTTTAATTGTTGTTAGTTTGAACTTAAAGGGCCCATAGCCTTTTATTGGCTTTATATAAGGTCTTCATGTGAGTATATATATATTCAGCTAGATAATGTAAGAAATTAATCTAGAATGATATAGAAACTTTTTTGGTCTTTTTCTCATTTTCCCTCGTTTTCTTAGAGGAGCTCCCCTCGAAGAGAGCAAATCAATATTATCTTATTTTAATTCTTGAGGTGTGTTACACATATGGGGTATCACAGCTAATGAGTTTGAGCAGTGGATTTTCTAGGGGCATTTGCCCGGTTTGGATTCAAGAATAACTCCAACTCATATAATAAATTCCCATCATTATAATTTTTTCAAATTTTCACACAAAATATAATAAACATTCAACTTTTTCAAATCTCAAAACAATAATAATATTAAAAAATAATATTCTAATAATATTTTATTCAAATTTTAACTTTTATCTAAAATCATTTCATATCATCTCACCATCCAAACCTCACCTAAATCCGATGCCATTTTTGAGAAGCTTAATAGACTTGGAAAGGTTCGCGACAGATTGAACTATAGAGTGAACGAAGGAATTAGTAATTCTCAGATATTGGATGAGAGCTTCAACACATTATCTGATGGGATGGATGGGAAGTTGAAGAAGGCAGCCACATATTTTCAGTTTGATGGGAAATAACGAAGATGATTATAAGTTTAGACCAGATATGAATTTTAAAGAGGGAATGACTTGTGAAATCAAGGTATTGTAGCATGCCCAGCCGTGGCCTCTGTTATTTGACCAGTCCGTTTTTCCGTATGGTTTTACATTATTTGGAAAAGCTAAAGCATACTTTTGATCGGATACTGTTTGTTCAGAGTGTATACTGTATTTTATGAAGAAATGTTGAGAAATAATCTCAAATTGTCTGTAAATAAGGTCTTGGATATATTTATAAAGAATAAATAATCATCTCTTATAAAATCGATTTTATGAGATTGGTTAGACTTGTGAGTTTCTTCAAGACATAAGTTCAAATTAAGATTTATGAAACGACATATCTTTTTGGATCACTTGTTTTCTATCTTTATTTTTTTTAATGCTTTTGTACGATTAATTGAGAGGTTAAAACATCAAATTCAGTTGTTATTTATTTAATTTTTTTTGTTTTGCAATGATAATTCTCCCTGAAATATATAACAGGGCATCACCGTAGGGAATTTTCTATAATTTCCTTTGTTATATCTACTATATATATAAATGCGAATGTTGGATAAACAATATTTTTGCTTAACATTTTCATTTTCAATTTTATCCTTCCTTGTATTCCAAAATTTCGTTTTCGTTTCCCTTCGCTGCTTAACTATTATTGTCTTTTTACATTTATGATCTTATCTCTTCCTCTGACAAATTGAAACCGACTCAAGAATTTAATATTTTCCTTCCACTATGCTCATCTCTATTCTCACTTTCTTCGCAGAAGAATCTTGGTGTGTTTCGAATTAATCCTCCTCCTGAATCTCAGCATTCCTGATTCTTTGTTCTTTAAGTGCATTGTGTGTGAATTATTATACCATGCACATATAAGAAGAATTTCTTACACCGCATATATATTTAACCAAAAAAACAATCAAATATAGAAAGAGAGAAATAGGAAAAAAATAGAGAAAATATATTTGCATTCTTGAATTATGCAATCTCCACGTAATCGTTTTGAAAAAGTGAATAAAATATTAAGACCTACATTAAAAAAAATTAATTTTTTAATAATCAACCCCACTCTTTTTTAAAGCGATTATACAGCATTTACGCATTTCACGATTGTATGTAGAATTCTTAAAAAAATATCGCTTAGATCTAAAAAGTATGCTAATTTTAGATTTGTTGCAACTCGAAAAAAAAAATCATCTAAGAAAGAATGAAATAAAAGAAGATACATGTCGAAGCAAACAAAAAATAAGCACAACCCAATATACAGCAACAAGAAAAAAAGAAATTTCCCTTCTGCTTGAAATGCGTCAGGCTTCGAACCCAATTTCATAAACTTCATGACCACAAATCACAAGGAAACGTCCAACCTTTTCACACAAAACCACACATTTACTTGTAGCAAAGCTACCCACGCTCAAAACCCCGACTTTGTCAATCTGAAATGACGGATTATAAGACAAACCCAATAAAATGAACCAAAATCCCAGTCTAGAAATGGTGGTTCTTCACAGACTTTCTCTATCTAAAAACTTCACGCCTCCAACAGCTCATATGAACACCTGACCGAGCAGTCCCCGCCCTTAGACCACCGCCACGGTCTTCGAGTTGTTCCCATCGGTTTCCAGGCTCTATGACGAAGTAGATGACGCTTGAAGAGAGAGAAAATGAGAGAATGGAATGAATATGATAGGGCAAGAAAAATCCAAGAGAGGAAATATGAGTGCTTGTAAGCAGAGACCAAACACAGAGATATTGATATTATCGACAGTGATGATCGTAATATTGATGATTGTGATTGATAATAAATTCCATGAGAAAAATTTAATAATAAGACGTATATATATGATAACATGAAAGTTATATTTTTTTAAAAAATAATTAATTAAAATACAATAATACCTCGTGTTTAATAAATTATAAGTGCAGAGTATAAAACCGATCAATCAAACATCTTCGTGTTAACTTTTCCAAGAAAAATGATATATAAATTTATGGTTTTGGTCCAAATTAGCCACTTAAGTCTGAGGAAGTACATGCATGCATGTTTACCGTTGTAAGTGCAGTATTATATGATCACAGGCTGATTTAATTAATGACTTTAGTAATAAATAACCAAAGGTCGACGTAGACTTAAAACACATTTCTTTGCATACACGGGTCCAGTACTTAGTACCATTGTTTCCAAACTTTGGTGGCAAAATTCCAAAAACTTGATAAACAGTAGCTTATTAGTAGAAAGACTATAACAAAAACCAAAAAAAAATAAAGTAGTGTTTTCAATGTTTTTCAGTTTTTTGGTTCTTTTACAGCCTTTTATTTTCTTTTTCTTTTTCTTATATGTTTTATTAAAAATAGTATTGATAATAAATTTCATTTAATGTATTATTTTTTTCCTTCTAAATTTTTTTCCTATAAATATTGAATTTGCTTATTTCATCTGTTATTATTGTTAGAATATTTGCTCTTACTTTACTGTTCATCAATCCGGTTGTTATCAATTTTCTTTCTGATCTATTTGCACTGTTCTTTTGTTTGTCCTCTACTTTCTAGTATGTTCTTTTTTATCTCATCTGAAAAAATATTATTCAATTTTTTTTATATTTATATAAATGCACCTGCATGTAATCAAGATAAATTGTTGACATTATATGTTTGTTGTATGAATATTTCATTTTCGCATGAATATTTATATAAATCCATCAAGTTGTTTATATCTTTACGAGTAATTAAAATTTAAATTTTACAAATCAAATTATAAATATGAATGGTGTGTGGTGTAATGATCTTTAAATAATACTACTACTCATCTTTATAATTCGGATCTTTGAACATCTTTGATCTTATTTGTTGTACATAGTTTTGGTACTTAGATTATTACCTAAATAATATAATATTTGCAATGCTTCAAAACATTCGGTAAATTAAGGTAGCTGTCACGTGTTTTATTTTGAAAAAAAAAAAAAAACACTTTGATAACTCTGATATTGAAAGATGAATACAGTTAATAAAAGATCATTCAATAAATAAGTATAGATTATTTCAAAAGAAATAAATAAATAAAGATAGAAATAATGATTTAATCACAACACAAATGGTGAGTACTTTACATGGTCCTTTACGAACTTGCTTTGGGAACATATATTCCTTTTTTATTTTTTAAATCCAATGTCAAGTTGCACAAACTCCTAACATCGGTGGAGGGATCAAAGACAAAGTCCCCCGAATTTCTGTCTAAATTTCTCCAATTTAAGATTATGAATTGAACAAATATCAAACACATAAAAAAAAAATCTTATAATATTTACTGATTACATAATACTGTTCAAAATATTTATATGATAAACAATAGGCAAATAATATAATACAGATAATTAAATCTATCACTTCTAATTAGTTTAAACTTTTGAGACAAATGATGATTCCACACGATATCATAGCAAGGATCATGAGTTGAAATCTTGACTCTACACTCTACTTATTTAATTAAATACTTTACTTGTTGGGCCCCGTTCATTAGATGGGAATCAATGGCAAATATTAAAAAAATAGTATTACAAAACATCTCTTTAATGTAAAGGATGAGATTTTTTATTATAATTATATGATCAAATTATGTAATATTTATCATTGTATTTTTGAATTTTAAAATTTAAGCGTTATATGTTTATTCTGGAAATAACAAACATAAAACATACGCATTCGATTTTAGATGTTAAGAGTAGTAATAATAAGTGGAATAGTATATTTACAAATTTTCATAAAAAAATAAATTGTAACTTCTTAATATTTTAAACATATAAAATTTGGTTTTTACTATTTTACTTAGACAAGTGTGAGAATGTTAAATCAGTTACTTTTTTAATTTTTAATATTTCTTATACTGTCATAGAAAAATTGAAATCATTAAGAAATTTTTGAGTATTTCATTAAAAAAAGTTGTGAAAATTCTTGAAGTAAATTAGGATGATATGGTTTTTATTATTAAAGTAAGAGTTAAACAGCCTTTGGAGAGATGCAATGATGAAATTATTATCTGTAGTACTAAATAACAAGGTGTAGAATATGTTAATATATATATACTATAACATTTGTAATCGTTTATTTTTTTGAAAATTTATATAATGGTGAAATTGTTTTATACATATTTATAAATAAATGTTTGATTATTACTGAGAAATTATCTTCTCACAAAGAAGACAAGATTTAATAACATTCTTCAATAATCTGTTAGTATAGTCCATAATTGAAAAATATTTTCTCCCATATAAATATGAAATAGATTCATTTTTTTAATATAGAAATATAATAAAATTACCATTAATTTTATTTCTAACTGGGCACACGTGTACTATTTTTATTGATTTTTTTAAAAAAAATTCTTTTCTTACCTTCTTATTTACTATTTTGTACCTTTTTTTTTTTTTTTTACTTTTCATATGACAATTGCATTCCTTGTTTTGATAAGTACAAATGCATTCGGTGTATTAATTTGTCTTTAGTTTCAGTTTACTGTGTTGCTATATTGGTTTTCTCTGTATTTATCCCTGATCTTAGATTTGTCTCTCTTTTAAGCACTGCATGGATTTGTGCAGGATCTTGATCTTAGAAAGCCAGGAGTATGGAAACCTGCCAAAAGGCCTGAGTTTCAAGTTACTACTGAGGAAGTTCTAAGAAAAGCTGATATTAGGGTGAGCTTTTCTGGATTTAATAAATTGCATCTGGTACGATGTGATTATAGAAGTGCATTATATAAAATTCATGTTTTTTCTAATGCAATCGTGGACGTAGGATGACTATTGCTTTACACCGCTAGGTCTAATTTTTGTATGATCAGTAAAACAAGGATTTTATTGATGTTATGAATAGGAATAGCCCCACGGGTAGGTCTAATTGGATTCCATGCTTATTGTCAAAAAGAGAATAACTACTTTCCATACTTACCAATGATATTGATCAATATCTAAATAATAGTGATGAATTTCTGATTTTTGGGTTTCCCATGATCAAATCATGTAGGAAACCCTTAGGGGTTGGCTCAAGTGGTAAAAGTCTTGGGTTTGAGGGTATGCTCTCCCCAGGTCTAAAGTTCAAATCTCCTTGGATTCAAATCATCTTTAGGAGCTATCGAACTGTGAGATTTTGATCTCCTTGAATTAACCGATGTGTACTCGCAGAAAACTTATTGTCGAGGGCTTGTGTATCCCCAGGATTAGTCACGGTGCCAATAAAAAAAAAAAATCATGTAGGAGCTATTCACTAGCAACAATGATCACTGAATTGGAGTGATAGTCCGACTCATGAATTTACCAATACAAAGCTATATGATAGCACCCAATTTTTCGAATTTACCATTTTATTTAAAATGTCGGCTAGGTTTTCTGTATCAGTTATAATTTTTATTGCCACATTTATTTTATCAAATTATAGTGCATACTTCTGTATTTTGATTGTTTAATTAAGCTATGTCTAGCCATTGTGATCTTTGTTATGCAGAATGTCAGATTCCTTGCAAACTTCATTACAGAGGCTGGAATTATTATCAAGAGAATCGAAGCAAGGTAATATTGAAAGCAAGTACAAGTAAGTATTGTGAACTTCATGTAGCTTTCTTTTATTTAGTTTGGTTGGACTTTTCTTGACATGTGAGAAATTTCCTTTTATTTTCCTTGTTTAATTTTGCAGACTGGCGTTAGTGCCAAGGCCCAGATCAGGAACGTTGCTAGGCAGATCAAAACGGCTCGAGCTTTTGGTTTAATGCCTTCCAGGACCATGGGGACAAAATCGTTTGTTTTTGGACATACTCGATGAAGATTTTGAATACGAAACTTACGATGCAGATGCAGGGTAAAGACCCTCTGTGAGCCAGCCTAGACCGCAAGGTGAATGTCAAATCTCTACATTCTTTTGTCAAGAGCACTATTGAAAACCTTTCTTGGGAAGAAAAATGTGGGAAAAGATATTGGATGATGGATTTGTTGATTAATCCTTTGACAGAATGGTCTTGTTGGTATGTTGTGTAAATTAATTTGAATCACATTTGCCAAAGTATATCCCACGAAAGGATTCATCATTGGATTCAAATGAACAATATTTACGCCTGCGGATACTTATGTTCATCTCATTTAATCATTACAAAACTTCTCAATTCATCTTATCTCATCTAATCATTACAATTTTTTTAAATTCCTATATAAAATAAAATAAACAATTCAACTTTTTCAAATCTCAAAATAAAAATAATATTAAAAAAATATATTCTAACAATATTTTATTCAACTTTTAACTTTTATCTCAACTCATCTCATTTTATCTACGAAAACAAACAAGGCCTAATCATCAAAACTTGCAAAACAGTACTAGAATCTTAGATAGTAGCATTTTCTACCAAACCAAGCTACAATTTTTTCGTTTAATAATGAGAAAAGATATTTACAATCTTGAATTGTGTAACTGCCGCGTAATCGCTTTAAAAAAATTGAATAAAACATAAGACTCATATGAAAAAAAAAATTATTTTTTTAATAGTGGACCCCACTCTCCACTCTTTTTTAAAACGATTACACGACGTTTACGCACTTTACGATTGTATGTTAAATTAGTACTCTTTAATAATAGAGAACTGCTATAGCCACACAAAAAATCTATAAAAGTAAACTCATAAACTGACATGGCTTCATGTGATATGTTAGATCTATTTTACAATAAAAGTACATTTACAATCTGACATATCACATCAAGTCACACCAGTTGATAGATTTATTTTTATAGAATTTTTTTGTGGCTAAAATATTTATCTTAATAATATACCACTGTGATTCACAATATAGGCATGCAGTACGTGCATGAATTTTTATGGCAATAATATTTTACCAATTTAAAATGCACTCCTTTACCTATACCTATATAGTATATATGTATATTCAAATTTTAGGCAACTTTTTAGTTTGTACCGTTAAAGGAAAATTATAGTATGTCCAGCTATTAAATATGTCCATTCATATATTTTTATTTTTTTATTTTTTTTAATAGTTAAGGAAGTGACTATTTATTTGTTAAATAATATATATTTTTTATTTTTTTTAAATGGTTATGAATGTTTAAAAAATTCTTAAAAAAAGAAAAAAAAAATTTATTTGTACTAACGTGCACATCTGTTAGACATATTTAGTAGGCACCCTAGCTAGCATTGTCATTTAGAAATAATGGTTGAGAAAAACATCTTGGTAAGCTGACAAGTACTCTTGCCCATTGTGCTGGGAAATTTTCCATGGGGTTTCACAGTTTTTAGGTCCGTTCTACCTTGGGTCCCGCCTGTTAATTAAATAATTACCAATTAAATTTATCATTTTAAGGACAGGTTATTAAAGAAAATATATCTTTAATAAGTCAATATCACAGCCCATCTGATCAAGTTAGGTAACGAAATCCATATAGGAAAAATACGTCCACAAAAATCCATTTGAAACCAAATGACCTAACGCTCAAAACAAGGAATTAGAGATTTCCCGTGATTTAACAGACCTACTCCTAAAATGCGTTGGCAATAGATACGAAAACAGCACATGACCCTTTTTTCAAATTTTCATCAAATCTAGAGAAGGAAATAGAAACCAAAAATAGAAACCAAATAGAACTTTATTTGCAAACTTGCTTATTGACACATCTTTTTGGATTCGGCATCGGGTTTCCAAGAACAAAATTCCGGCTAATTCCATAAGTGCACAGGCTCTCGACAAGAAGTTTTCTGCAAGTGCACCTCAAATAATTTAAGAGAGAGTTCCTCCAGTTCGATTATCTCTAAAAATTATTTGCACCCAAAAGAATTAGAACCTTATACCTTGAGGGAGTATCCCACCAAAACTATAGTTTTTACCACTTAAACCAACCCCTCGGGGTTTATTGACACATCTTACGTGTGGAAGTCTCCAGATTTGAGCATTTGCATATCCTCAAACTTCCTAATCATCCAATATATATAAACAGGGTTGGTCTCCAACGAGGTTTCCTGCATTTTTCATGCAGCAACTTCATAACCCTAATAGAACATTGACTAATTCCACTGGCATTTTGCTGGCTAACACTAAAGACTTAGCCAACAACCAGTTTTAAGCTCAAGAAAACAAAAAGGACATAAAAGTTTAAAGCCACCACCTCTCACTGTCTGTCTGTTAATTAATTTATTGGTATACTTTTATTTTGTATATTGTCTATGAACATTTTCTTCTCTCTGCATTGTTACTATATACATAAGTTAATATCACGTCTTTAACTTCCATTCAAAAATTTATCCATCACTTTTGCCATTCCCTATTCTCTCTCCCTCTCGATGAAGAAGAAGAAGAAGCCACAAGTGTGTCAATCTTTCAAATGACAATTCCATCTTCTTTTCTCGCCATCACCGTCACTCTCATTCTCATCTACCCCATATTTCTTTTGCATCCAACTGTCGTTAACGGCCTCGGGTCGGCGTCCACCACCGCTGTCACCTACGGCACTGCCACAGTCTGCGGTATCGTGGCCGCCGAGCCCGCCCAGGGAATCCAATGCTATCAAAACGGCCAAATCATTTCAGTCGAACCGAATACCTCCTTTGAAGCCATCTCAGGTGGCGGCAGCTTCTTCTGCGGCCTCAAGTCCGGTGGCCTCAGCCTCCTCTGCTGGGACACTGCTTCATCCAACTCGAGCTTTAAACCAAAACGTATATATAATAGTGACACGGTCAGACTGACTGATCTAACGGTTGGTGATGCTCAGGTTTGTGCCAGAGAGGTCAACTCCGGCATGGCCAAGTGCTGGAGAGGAAATAAGAATGCTGGGCCTAAATTTCCACCACCTTGGGCAGTATTGAGGTTTCAGGCAATCACATCGGGGATTGGGTTTTCATGTGGGATTTTGCAGAACAATAGCAGAGTTTTATGTTGGGGCAGTGATTATCTCGGAGACGATATTCAGAAACAGTTTGCCAATTTGTCATTGTTAACCTTAGTTGCTGGAGAGTCCCATGCCTGTGGTTTGACAACAACTGGGAGGGTGGTTTGCAAAGGTAACAACACTTCGGGTCAACTGGATGTTCCTTTTAGCTCTGCTCATAACGAGTTTTCTGGTTTGGCATTGGGAGCAAATTTTACATGTGCCATTAGGGTAAGAAATGGAATGGTGGTATGTTGGGGAGGAAATAAAAGGTTTGAATTTGGGAGCAATGTGATTGACAATATTTCATTTGAGTCTATTGTTGCGGGTTTGGATTTTGTTTGCGGGTTGACGTCAAGAAATCTATCCATGATTTGTTGGGGACCAGGGTGGTCTAACATGCCAAGGGAGCTTCCATTGAAAATGATGATTCCGGGTCCGTGTGTTCAGGCTTCTTGCAGCACTTGTGGCATATATCCAGATTCTGAGACTCTGTGTTATGGTTCTGGAAATATATGCAGGTCTTGCCAGATTGAGCTTCCAGTTGCAGTGCCAGTGCCACCAGTAGCATCATCTCCAGTTTCTCCAGAAACCAAAGCCTGGAACAAGGTTTCATTAGCGTTTGTGATTGTTGGATCAGTTGGATCTTTTGCAGGCATTTGTGCAATTGTCTTTTGCTTTTGGGCTGGTTTATGTGGCCTCCTGCTCAAGAATGCTCGGAATTCTTTGCAACCAACAAGTACAGATGCCAATGTTGATACTGCCGCTATGCCTCAGATTGGTTCTAGTGACCCAACTTCGAGATCATATTCTATCAAGCGCGAAGGCTCCTTGAGATCAAGGATGCAGAGAAGTGGGTCATCAACATCATCCAAACATGCGGACAAGACCCAGATGTTTTCTTTCTCTGAGCTTTCCACTGCCACCAACAACTTCTCGTTGGAAAACAAAATTGGTGCTGGAAGCTTTGGCAGTGTTTACAAAGGCAGGCTCGCGGATGGCCGCGAAGTGGCCATCAAAAGGGGAGAAGCTTCTGTCAAAACAAAGAAATTTCGGGAAAAAGAAATCGCATTTGATTCTGAATTGGCATTGTTATCTCGGCTCCACCACAGGCATTTGGTGGTGTTATTCGGATTCTGTGAAGAAAAGGACGAGAGGCTTTTGGTTTACGAGTATATGAGCAATGGCGCTCTGCATGACCATTTGCATTACAAGAACAATGTTGAAAAAAGTAGCAGCATTTTGAATTCTTGGAAAATGAGGATCAAAATAGCATTAGATGCCGCGAGGGGAATCGAGTATCTGCACAATTATGCAGTGCCACCAATAATTCATAGAGACATCAAGTCCTCAAACATACTTCTAGATGTAAATTGGGTTGCGAGAGTGTCTGATTTTGGGTTGTCATTGATATTGGAGCCACAATCTGAACATGAAACCATGTCAAGCAAGGCTGTTGGAACAGTTGGCTACATAGATCCAGAATACTATGTGTTAAACGTCTTGACAGCAAAGAGTGATGTCTATGGTTTTGGGGTGGTCTTGTTTGAGCTTTTGACAGGGAAGAAAGCTGTGTTCAGGAATGATCAAGATAATGGGACAGGTCCAATTAGCCTGGTGGAGCATGCCGGGCCACTAATATTGGCGGGGCAGCTGCAAAAGGTGTTGGATAGAAGGGTTGGGCTGCCTGAAATGAACGAGTCCGAGGCAGTTCAGCTGTTGGCTTACACTGCTAATTGCTGTGTGAAGTTGGAGGGAAAGGAGAGGCCTAGCATGAGTGACATTGTTGCCAATTTGGAGAGGGCACTGTCTCTCTGTGAGGACAACCTCGGTAGCATTTCTCCTGCTACATTGTGCATTCATTCAGACTGAAATTACTGACCCAAAAAAAAGAACTTGATTGAAATTATTTCTTCTTTATACAATTATTCTTGTAAGGCTATTTGGTCTGGACTCTGCACTCATATCTTCCATGTCCTACACAATTCTTGTACATGCTGATTCCTACTGCATTTTGGACCTTGGTGATCACTAACGCATTCATTTGTCCCCATTATCTTGTTTTTGGCATGAAAAAAGGTATTCTTCTTTTGAACCTAAAAGTTGTATTATCTTGTTTGTTGGTCTGGGAAACCTGGGGGCCATGATGATTTCTTGGAGATTCCAAGCACACCCATCAATATTATAGCTGTTTCATTGGATCTATTGGCCTCAAATATCACGTTCATCCAAATCAGATCTATCAGATTTACAGTAAAACAGCTTGAGTCATGTTGTTTAGCTAAAAAATAAAACTCCATGAAATATTATTGCTCAAAGTGGATCAAAGATCTGACCTTGGTTGGCGCACATTGAGGAATTTTCAATTCTTTTTGAAGATGAGCATGTGGGTGGGATGACTTGAAATCTTGTGGGTAGATCAATTACAGGCTGTTAGATTAGCTGTTGGGTGTAGTTAACACTGTGGTGAACGTGGGGATTTAAAATAGTTGCCTACTAAGCATGAAAATAAAGTTTCAACCATAGGTTTTTGCGCGGCGTCCTTGGATTGTCTCTAGTTCACTTCACAATTCAAAATCTTTGGTGCGTGAGTCATCTGCACCACTTTAAAGTATGCGCTGATCTCATCCCCCACTATTGAATACAATAAATTTACAACTTGACTTTATTTTCCTGTCTCTTTTTTTTTGGGAACTTTCATGCTTCATCTACCATTAGCCTAACTATAGCTTCAACTAAGGCCCAAGTCTTTATTGTCATCATGAGCCAATATTTCATTGAAATCACCCACCACACACCATCCATAGTTTCCTGTGGGTTTCAGTGAGGCAAGCATGCTTCTTCCCTCCTACAAGTGTCAGGTAACCCACAGAAACCCGTCAGCAACCATTTCTCATTCCCCTCCTCATTTGTCATCCAGACACTAATATGTCTCTCTGAATAATTCAGTATCTCTGCTTTCATCGACTGGTCCCACAACAGTATTAAAACCCCCTTCTTCCAGCTGGCTCAACCATGAAGCACCCTTCACATTTAAGCCTCTTCTTTAATCTGTCACATTTTCCACTCTTCATCTTAGTCTCCTTTACCATTTGGCAAAGGTTTTGAATTGTTCGAGGTTTCCCAAGCTCTCGGCAATTCCAACTAAGTATTTTCATTGTGATTGGCAGGACTGTTTAACAGCTTCCACCAATTTATCTGTTTGTGCCTCCACCACATCATTGTCATTCCTTTTAACCTTTTTACTGTCCCTCTCCTCCTCCTTTCTATCCACCTCAACACTCAATATTCTTTTTGATGGAATTAACATAGTCGATAATTCATCCAGCTTTTCTGTCAACTTCCACATAATATGTACCTTTAATTGAGAATAGTCCCTTCTTAGATGGACCCCACACAATTTTATCTTCTACATCCTTTCTGCTCAAAGGTATGCTGAAAATCTGGTCTGCTTCCTCCTCATTGAATATTCTTCTAATCAGTTCCTCATTCTACTCCCCACTATGCTGCATTATAAGCTCCCTAACCTTTGCCTCTCTGTTCGGTATCAACACTAGTGATTGTACACTAAAAGTTGTTGGGGGGTAGAAAGCCACTTGCGACCCCAAATCTTTATGCTTTTTCAATTACCAACCCTCCATCTTTGGCCCTCTTTGAATAAATCCACTACATTCCACACACCCCTCCATATTAGAGAAGGTCAGTAACCCAATTTAAGTAAGGATGTTGATCTCAAATATTTCTCTTTATAAATTATGGCTACCAAGCTACTCGAATTCTGAATAAATCTCCACCTCTGCTTGGCCAACAAGGCCAAATTAAAACTTTCTAGATCCCGGAACCCGAGCCCTCCTTTCCCTTTTTGCTTTCCCATATTTTTCCAACTTCTCTATTGCACATTGCTATTTTTTTTGTTGATTTCCCCACTAGAATTTTGCAAACATTACATTCAGCTCTTTACATAAATTCTTAGGGTGCTTGAACACACTCATGGTGTAGGTTGAAATTGCTTGAAGTACAGCCTTTATCAAGATTTCCTTACCTAATGAGGACAGAAATGTATTTTTCTAATTGTTAACTTTTTGTCATACTCTCTCCTTTATACATCTAAAATCCTAGCCATGTGATAAGAACAACAAGGGATGGATTACAAGAGTTTCAGTTGGCTCAACAGTCTTTAATGAAGAACCAAGGAAGCAATGAAGAAAGGAGTACCCTGAAGTGGAAAAAGCCAATAGAGAACTATGTGAGGGTCAATTGGGCTACAGCATTGGACCAAAAAGACAGGAAGATGGGGTTAGGGATTATCATCAGAGATGAGGAAGGGGAAGTTTTGGCAGCCATCTATGGTCAAAGAAACAATGTATATCAACTAGCCTTGGCAGAAAGTTATGCCTTTTGGAGAGCAATGGAAGTATGCAGGATCCCAACTTCAATAAGGTAATATTCGAAGGTGATGCAAGTCATTATTAATGCAGTCAATGATGAGAAATAAGAACTCTCCTATCATGGGAGTGTTACAGAAGATGCAAAGAAACTTTTGAAGAGAAGAAGTGATTGGCAGGTGCAATTTGTATATAGAAACATAAATGAGGTAGCATACATTTTAGCAGAGGCAGCTAGCTTTACAGGAGTTAGAATCTGAGATAGTTTGGATAGAAGAGGCTCCATATTGCATAAAATTTCATCTGGAGAAGGTAAGAATTGTAATGAGTGATGATATGGTTATAATGAATACAAAGTCTTTTATTAAAAAAAAAAATACAAGTATTCTTCGATATTTTCAGATATTTCATTCCCAAAAATCGCTCAAATATAAAACACTTTTTAATTTCAAATATCTAATTTTTTTCATATAATCATTACGATTTTTCCAAACTTTCAAACAAAACACAAAAAAACAATACAACATTTTCAAATTTTAAAAAAACTATATATTTAAAAAAAATTAATTTTATAATATTTTTATTCAACTTTTCATCTCTCATTTCTCGAAATCTAATAAAATATCTTAACTCAAATCATTTTATAACTATTCATAGACAAATTTATTACTATTCACAGATATTATATTCAAATGAGACCTAAGTCATTTATAGTGCACTTCATTCTACTATGGCTTCCCAGTTTTGTAGCGATCATGGTAGAAGATCATGTACAAAAGTCAATTTGATATGCTATTCCATGGGTCTGGGCCAACTTATAGGCATCATTTTCCTGCTTTACTTGCCTTTTTTTTTATAGCTCAGTTTGGTTTTGGAAGTATTCTTATCCCACAATTTGTATTCTGATCGATATGAATTATTGGGAACAAAACCTGCTTTAGACAAGACATATACAGTAATCAACGAAAGAAGAGACAATGACATCTTCTACAAATCATCCGACCAACTAATCATCATTGAGTTCAAAAATGACATAAATATCAATAAACTATAATTCACAATTTTAAAAATTTATATATATTTAGCATCTTTAAACTACTAAAAAGTCATATAGTGCATTTTATAAGACTCGAAGTCTCCCAAATTCCTTACCCAAGAAACTTATAAAATAGATCATTTTTTTTTTTAATATTTCAAATCTCAAAAAGAGTGCACATAATTTATTTATTTTTTAATAATTTAAAAGTATAAAAAGTCATGTGAGAAGCAATGTTTTGAATACCGTATCGGAGACCGTTTCGGTCGAAGCATTGAATTGAGAATATTTCGATAGCGGTACCGTTTCGGATACTGTTTCAGAATAGTTTATATATAAATATATATATATAAATTATAAATAGTCTAGTCTGAATTGAATGGTCAAAAACTGAACTTGCAGTTTGAACAAATGAAAAAAATAAAATAAAATAAAGGCCGAAATATCAGTCGGTATTCTGACCGGTACGAAACTATACCCTTCTTTGCATTGGCTACGCTATAGAAACGGTATATTTTAGCTGACTGGTACCAGCCGATATGGTACGAAATTCAAAACTTTGGTCAAAAGTATATATAAAGCATAATTTTCTCAAACTGTATGTTGGAATAGTTGTTAGTTTAATTGAAAATAAGGTAATTTATATAACAAGCTGACCAATTCCAATATATATGTTACATTATTTTGAAACATATGAATAATAGCTATGAAAATTGAACAACACATAATAATATTAATACAAAGTTATAACTACCCTCTATATACATATTTTTTAAGCTCCTAACATTCCATATATATGTGCCTGTTTCTCATGCTATGACAATGACTAAATTGTTGTCATTTAGACTAATTACAAAAGAAATAGAATAAATAAAAATATATTTTGAGAACGAAATTCGAAATTGATCAGCTTTGAACTATTCAAAGTATATTACTGTAGTTTTCTCTGCTAGCTGTCTAGCAAAGAAATAAATAATGGTATTTTTCCCCATTTTCTATATTTTCTGCTTAGCAGTCTCAGTAGCTAATTATATATATAAGGGAGTTCTTATAATGGATAGACAAGTAGTGCAATATAAATCATAATATAATCGAGCTCTGGGTTGTTGCTCGAATGTGAAAACTTCAAGTGAGAGAAAGATAGACATACTAAGCATATCCTACTATATAAATATTGTTCATATTCATATAAATATTACAGACAACATAAAATAAGCAATAGATGTAGTAAGACTCACTTGACGTGTCTATCTCTTTTCTACTTGAGATGTTATTTGAAAGATAAATGATAATTATAGTCGTGAGTATGTAAATGTCGTGTAATCACTTTAAAAAAAGTAAATAAATATAGGATATAAATGAAAAAAAAATTAATTTTTTAATAATTGACTCTATTATTTTTTTAAATAACTGTACGATATTTATACACCCTATGAATGCATACAACATTACTCTTTTATTTTTTACTTAATATTTATGATGACGCAGCAGCACGCCGTACACACATATCCTCTTTTGATTAGTTATGACATGACAATTAATACTATTATGAAAATCATTTTCCAATCTTTCATTATAAGGAATTAAGACTATTGTAGATTATTTTTTTTTGGAGGAAAAGCCTAGTGTAGATCTAGACTTTCGTTGGACTACGCCTAGCAACTTAGGCCCATTAACTTGAGAATGGTAAATAATGAGCGAAGGAGTTTCAATTGTGACACATTTTGTTTGGAATTATTAAGATTGAAATGAATTAAATTCTTTATAAATAGTAGCGAGTTAAAATTATAAAGTGAGTTTTATAAAGTCCACTTAATATGAGTTTAAATATATTTAGATGTTAAAATGAGTTTAGATGTATTTATAAAAAATTGAAAAAAGTTATGAGTCTCACGTGTAAAGAAGTATTAAATTGAAAAGGGTTATGGGTCACACGTGTAAAAAGGTTTTGAGTTGAGATGAGTTTAATAATTTGAAAGTTAAGTGTTTGGATGTTAGACTTAACTTAAAATTAGATTGAACTAAACTGAACTCGAATGAATTTTACAACCAAACGGGGCCTAAGAGGTATCTGGTTATATTTGAAGACAAACAGAATTGAATGCTTGAATCCATGAATCACATAGACCATATAAGAATAACAGCTTGATAAGCATGGAAAACAAAAGAACCAAAAGATCAGAGGAAGAAAGAATGGGATTGTAATACATCTGTACGTGGTAATAGCAGACATTAGATCGATGGAAAAACTCGACCAATACAGTTTTACAGAAGCAGAAAACCATTTTCTTAGACAAACGCAAACCGCATAAGAAGCCTTACTGAGTTGTATTTCTCTCCTCTACGGTTAAAAAGGGGGACTGCACGGATCCCTGGCCTTAATTCCCACACTGGCAAACAAGTTTGGCCGCCAAAATCACCCTTTCCGGACATGTCATACTCATGCACTACAACTCTAAGCAAGGCCAGTTCAGGAACAGTCAATGGAAATGTAAACTCTTCATCCCAAACTGGAGTCCAGTCGTCCTCTATTTTCTTTGTTTTCTTCATTATGGTATCAGCTGGGACTCCTGCTATGCCAACCTGCAGTAGAAATCGAGGGATAAATCTACACAAGAACTTAGAAAAAAAAAATCCTCAGTGCTCATATATTATTGTGCAATGTGCATGCTTGGCTGTTAAATGCAAGTTGCAGAGTAAGGGGGGGACCGGGCTTTGCTGGCATAATGTTTGTCATGGTCAGAAACACTGATATACATCCCACAAAATATGAGAGGTTGTCCCTTGGGTGATAAAGCAGTAGGTTGTTTGAAGACAACAGGAACTAGGAAGCATGAGATGAATATTTTATGATGCAGCTAGTGCACACAAACTTACCTTGGTGTAAAAATCTGGGGGTGAAAACTGATCGAAGTGTGTGTGTTTAAAATCCAAATGCCATCCATCTCCCATATATACTTTCACCTGTGGGGGATGATGAGTCTTGAGTAAAAAGGAAGAAGTTATCAAGAAAGTGCAGAACTGATTTTAGTCTAACAGGAGCCCACCTTCAAAGTCTTCTTCACTTGCAAATTTGCTTTAGGATCAAACACTTCATTGTTGGGGCCTACTTTCATTAGAAGATCAGGCTTTCTCACATAACCACAACCCCCATTGGATCTAAACATCCCATGCATCAACCATAGATATTTGCCATATCCCTGCAATTGTAGTTGATTAATGACATGACAACTAGTCTACACTGATACTCAGGTAACAAGAATACTGAAGAAGAATTTTGTCCCCCTTACACTAATCTTACTTGTTTGCTCTAATGCAACTCTGCTGACCAGAAAACATTTGACAACAGGGGAATTGAGGAAAACCTTTACCAAAGCACTAGATGTCTCAATGACCTTAAAATTTTAGATTTGAATACAACGACGTCAAAAGGAACAGAAAATCTCTAAAAGGAATACCAGTTCAAGAAAATACTCAATGTCTTGATCTCAATCTAATCACAGGCAATCTTTTGATATTTCTAATATGCTCATTATAGGATAGCACAGATTAGCAAGCAAAGAAGTGAGGAATGAAACAAAAATTGAACACCTCGAGACATAAGAAAAGTAAACAAGTAATGTGATGTGTGCAATTAGAGAAAGATGAACAATGAACCAAACCTGCATATTAAATGCTACCATTTGAGCCCCATGCGTCCAACCAATTAATGGGTTGTAGTTGGAGGAGTTAAACCGAGTACCCTTGGGGTACACTCTCAGGAAATTGCTCTGGGTAAATCTAAATATCCAGGGGAATTGCTAGCATCAATTTATAAAAACTTCGTAGAAACAACAAAAAAAAAAAAAAATATGAGAGAATTGTTTTGACAGCTTATCCTAGAAATTTGTTTAGTACCTAACAACATCCGTTCCATTAGATGAAACAGCCTTTTCAAGTGCTTGTTCACTCAAACTAAGGCGTCTAACTTTGTTGAGTTCAACTTTTAACGCCTCCTTTAGACCACCCTTTGGTTTTCCAGCGTGAATAGCAATTAGACACTTGTAAGGACATGGACCTGGTGGACATGAATCATGATCAGAGTCATCATGATCCTCAACATCCTGATTGTGCTGACTTGAATCACTATCACTCTGCAATCGAATTGAGCAAGATTTATATAACTAAAAACCTAAAAGGCAGGAAACCAGATAGGAATGAAGTTCTTATGTGGTGAATTTTCTTTCTCAGCGCACCGTATCATCATCTTGTTCATCAGAATCCTTTCCCTTGAGTGACTTCTCCTTCTTTTCCTTGATACTCTTAGCTTGAAGAAACTCCTTTGGAGGTTTGGTTGAGATAATAAACCGATACTTCAATTCTTCTGGTGAATGGAGCTCTTTTAAACATTCAGATTCGGGATAAAACAACATATCTTCAAATGTTTGAGTGATCAACTAAAAAATAAACAATGCAACCGTTAGACTATAACTCCAAAAAAGAAAGGTGGGTCCTAACTAATAGAAGGAACTGAAAATACCTGGGCTACTTTAGCCTGAAGATCTGCTGTAAGGTGGTCCTCAAGAGTTATTATGACAGGGTATGGTGACGAAGAAAAGGCATGCTCTCTAATGGATTTCAGGCATTCAATAAGTTCCACCGGAGTTGTCAGGGTCCTACATTTATGGGCGCACACTTTTAAACAAATTAGAAGTGTTATTTGAAAGCATTATAGAAAAGAAAAACAAAGATCCATGAAAAGGAATGATAAATGCAGTTCACTCAAATTTCCAATAACTACAGTTTACTAATTGATTCTCTTCTGCACATCAAGGTAACAAGTATTTACAGCCCATTTCCAAAAAACATAGAAGATTCCCATTACTGCACATGGGCTCCTGAGTCCACTCAAACCCCTTTCAATGAAAATAAGGCAGTCACCTTCCATTTGAACGTTGACAAGTTACGCCTTTCTGAATCTTTGATCACAAGAAAAAGTATCCCTACATCTACTTTCAAGGCTTCCCCCTAGCTGAAATGCCGGGGGATTATAACCTTCAACCAACACAAAGGCTTTAAAAGACTTAAGGCAGTCACCTTCCATTTGAACATTGACAAGTTACCCCTTTCTGAATCCTTTAATCACAAGAAAAGTATCCCTACATCTACTTTCAAGGCTTCCCCCAAGCTGAAATGCCGGGGGATTATAATCTTCAACCACCACAGAGGCTTTAAAAGACTGCCTGCACTTTAATTGGAGATTGCTGAAAGAGCAAGCCGTGAAAAGTGAAATTGGAAAAAACCATGTCAAATTGAATCTCCAATGACAATGGACATCCAAAGATACAAAAAGAACGTTAAATTTTCAAACACACCAATGACAGAGCAACTATGGGAGAATTACAGTGACTTTAAGGAAACTCTCGAACTGCAAGAGAGATAATCAACTCCCACAATCTAATATATTCAGAGTTAGATGTGATTTTCATACCATCCATGATAAACATGAACACCATCTTCTGCATCATTTTTCGGCCAAAGATCAAGCTCTACTACTCGTACACCTCTCTTCAGTGCCTTTATAATTGGAAGAACACTGCAGTCACTATTGAGTTGGTTACCAGTCAGATATGAATTATGGCCAGTATAGATGAAATAATTAGACACTGGAGCTGTCATATCCTGGTGAACCTGAAACGAAAATGAATATATATTTAGTGTCGAACAGCAATGGACTCGATGATAAATCGAACTTGCTCTCGGTCTCCTAGTAAATAACAAGACTAAAATCTTAAATGAATGGAGCTTCTTTAGATGTCAAATTTGCAACTAACTTCCTCAAGAGAAGTACATCTTAAAAGTATCAAATCTGCTTTTCTAATTATTAACTGACTCTAGTCGATGTCTTATTACACATTCAAAGACGAAAATTGACTACACACAAAACAACTTATTTAGACCCAATTTCGTAATTGGCCTAACTGAACTCTTCTAATGTCTCTCGAGCTCTTACACCAACAGTTCCCTCCTATTTGGTTGCTGAGAAAACACAGGAAACTGCTGCACTTTTGTTCAAAATAATAAAAAATAAAAAACAAAAAAGGTTAGATTTCTGTTTTACCAAAATGGAAAACTCCACTAACCCACATGATCACATGATTACACCGATCTCATTTGGAGCAAACAAACTAAACGTCAAAATCCATGTCCTTTTTCCTCGACATCTCCGACCCAAGCTCCCAAACAAACCCCACAGGAAACAAAAGCAGACAAAATAAGAAGTACCTCATCTCCAATAGGCGGATTAAGCTCCATTGAGAACAAGTAATGGTGAAAATCATCAAGGCTGAGAGTGTGTTTCCTGGTGTACTTGGAAATATGGTGCCGCTTCTGCAAGACCTGCTCCACAACCCGCACCGCGTCTGAGATCGACGCGCCGGTCTCACCCTGAACCTCCACCAAGAATCGGTGCAGCTGCTCCTCCGTCATGTAGTTCCCACCCTCCGCGTACTTATTGAACGCTTCCTTCACGTCCGGTGGTGGCTCCGACTCCTTGATCTTAAACTTCCTTGTAAAGCACACGCACATCCTATACGTCCCCATATTGCAGGAAATGAAATCTCTGCCGCGTCCCTCTCAGAAACTCATAGGCTTTGGATACTTTGCTGGGTGGATCAAAGTCAAAGCTTGAGATACGCAGAGAAAGAGGGAGATGTCGAGGGAGAATGTAAAGGGTCAGGGGTGTGAGATAGTGGGAGAAGATTCTCTTATCTGGGTGGTGTATATATATAAAGAAAGAAAGACCTTTAGGTTCAAATGAAGTTGGTTCAGGTCCCTCTGCGTTGCTGGTTCTTTTGGTTTTCCAGTTTAATCCTTGGACGTTTCATCTCATTGATCTTTCACACTTCAAGCTTTTTCTTCAACGCTTTAGTTTGGAAGTGCCTTACACAAACCCATACACAGACACAGTCCACTCTGTCACTCGCGTTAGATCACGAGGACGATCCATGTTGCAGCTCAGCGACATTGATGGATTCTTATCTTCTTGGTGCCTTTCGAGTTGAGTTGATCCGTTGGTAAATGTTTTTAGGATATTATTATTTATTATTATTATTATTTTAAAATTTAAAAAAATTAAATTATTTATTATATTTTATATTGAGATTTAAAAATATTATAATAATGAGTTTAAGAAGCAAACGAAACTTATTCAACCTGTTTTTTATGTGAATAGAGAAATATTTTAGACACACAAAAATGATTATAAAAATAAATCTATAAATTGACGTGATTTGATGTAATTATAAAATTAATTTAAATGTAAAATAGATTAAACGAATCACATGAAATCTGTTAATTTATAGATTTATTTTTATATAATTTTTTTGTATCGGTAAAAATTTTCATGCTAATATGTTATTGTCGGCTTCCTCGCAAAGATTTTAAAAAAAATACAAATATTTTTAAGAAACTAGTCAAGTAATTTGGAGAGAGGGAAATATATTTGCAGTCTTATGGTATTTAATTTTTACGCATTTTTTAAAAAATAATAAGATAAATTTAGACTTTACATTAAAAAAAATATTTTTTTAATGATGAACTATATTTTTTTAAAATAGAATACACAAAGTTTACAGATCTTAAACTGTATCTAGTATTACTTTTTGAAAAGCATCATTACTATTTCCTATATTTACGAATTAAAAATAGAGATAAACACGTAAAATTAGTGTATAATGATATTTAAAAATTCATTTAAACAATTATAGTTAGATTTATTTTATATATATATCCATTTCTATTTCATTTAAGTCTTAAAATTTGATAAAAACTTTAATTCTGATAAAAGAAAAATCAGAGAAACCTCTAGAGGATGTGGATTAGCGTAAAGGAGTCCAACTTTAAGGCTAATTTTGCATCAGAACCACATATGGAATTTACACTATTTTTACAGTAGATGTCTTTTCTTTTTCTTTTTTTATGAAGAAACCCCTGACAAAGTTGAAAATGACATATCACTACAGCTCCCATCCAATTAATAATTTGCTATTGCTTATGTGGCCTCCCTTGCATCTATATTTGACTACAATTCTTGTGCTTGTCTTTTTTTTTTAAATGATACTTGTAATCATGAGTATGTAAGTACCGTACAATCGTTTTAAAAAAAATAAATAAATATAAGACCCACATGAAAATAAATTAATTTTTTAATAATAAATTCTATTCTTTTTTAAAATGACTACATGACATTTATATATTTTATGACTATACGTAGCATTAATTTTTTTTTCTTTTGGAGAATACGTCGGCCACTTCTACCTCAAGCATCTTTGACGGCAAACAATAACTCCTCCTACTCTCCAACGTTGAAAATTAATTCCTTCGACTCGAAGATAGGATCATCGTGATATAATTTATAATTCATAATTATAATAATAATAATATTATTATTATTATTATTATTATTATTATTATTATTATTATTGATAAGATCGGATAACCAGATGGGTCATGCAAATTCCGTTTATTAATTTTGAAAGAAAATTGAAATTTGCCGTTAAAAAAATAAATTTATTATTGTGAGTCATAGATTTGACGCGGTTTAGATAGTGAGATGGGATTGTTTTAGATGAAAATTAAAAGTTGAATAAAATATTATTAGAATATTATTTTTTAATATTATTATTGTTTTAAAATTTAAAAAAATTGAATTATTTATTATATTTTTTTGTAAGAATTTGAAAAAATTATAATGATGAAAAAAAATGAGATGAGATAAAACTGTTTTTATATCTAAATAAGACCTTAATTTTTTTATTTTAACGAAAATATGTATACTTACGTATTCTAAAATTATAAATATTATTTATTTAGTTATTTTTATCAATGATTGATAAGAGATGCCAATTTCAAAGTTCTAAAATTCCTTGTTCACTGCCATGCTGATTATTCTCTGAATAACGACAATACTAAAAACATTTCTCTTATCCTAACCATCTATTGACTCTCAAATCTACATTTTTTCAAAAGTTAAAAACAAAAGAGGTCTAATCTGTTTAAACCTTGCATTCATTCATGTTGCTTTCGAAGGGTAACATAATGTGTAAAAGCAATAATACCCTTACGACATTAAATAATTTGCTAAGATCCCTAATCTCAATACGAACATTACACGAAAAAGATAGATATAAACAGTACTCGTATTCGTATACCATGTAATGTTGGTATTGACCACAAAAACAAAGGAGTAAGAAAGATCATTTGTCCCTGCAATGCAATTAATTCAACACTTAATTGCATGGTAGAGAATAATGGCAGAATAAAAGAAATGATATTTACAGTTTTAAGCATAGTTTAGATATTTAGATATTCTCATAATACTTCACTATTATTCATTATTTTATTATTTATTTTTACATACTTTTTACTATTATTCATTACTATTTAATATTCAATTATTATTTTTTCACTATTATTCACAAAATATTTGAGAATATCTCACTACCCAAACACAATCTTAGATTATATAAATTTTGAATATTTTTTTATTATTATTTACAAAAAAATAGGTAAATATAAATTCACATAAAAAAAATTACAGAGGGCAGATGAATTCACTATTATTCACAAATTAATAAAACTGTATCAAATATTAAACAAGAAATTGCATTGCATCGGGTTTGTAGAGGGCAGATGCAGCACGAGATTCACGTGCAGTACATTACCAAACAAAACAAAAAAAAAATGCATTAAGAGGAGACCACACAGTCACCACGAAAGTCTTTTATTACACTATTTAAAGCTCCACATGGGATCTTCCCTCCTTGTATGTCTTTCTTTTATTCGTTGATTCCAAGGTCAAATGCACTTCCTTTGGACAACCACAGCATAAATTACTCTGTCATGAGTAATCATGGATTAAAAACTTGGAAAATGCTTGACCACCACGAGGGTGGTTGCCAGACATTTTTTCGATTTTTTTTTATATTTTTTTTATTTAATAATTAAAGAAATATTTTTTAATGATATTATAATTTTTTAAAAAAAAATGTTTGAGGATATAAAAAAATTATAAAAAAAAAAAAAAAGGCCAAATAGCCTTATCGGAAGACTCTCTCGGGCTACACCCTCGGTGGGTGTAACTTTGTCCTAAAAACTTCTACAGTTTTGTTACACCGAAGCCAATCAGCACACTATTTAAATTAAAGTGGAACTATTATAATTTAAAAAATAAAAAAATAAATAATTTTTAATATTATTGATGTGGAAAATTTTTACATCAGCGATGTACTGAAAAGAAATGATATTTGCAGTCATAGAGTATGCAAGTGCCATTCACTCCTTTTGGAAAAACTAGAAAAATATGGGATCTACATAAAAAAACTAATTTTTTAATAGTAGACTCCACTCTTTTTCAAAAAGAGTGTACGACACTTACACAACAAAAACTGTATCTAACATTACTCTATACTGAATATGTTAAAAAGAATGTTTCTAAATAGATTTTATCTTCTAAATGGCATAAATGTTTGAATTATTATTTTGTGGAGTTAATGAAGATATATTGATGTTGTGATAATACTTTAGAGGAAAATGTTATCTATACTTATAATTTTACTTACATATTCATTTGTGCTAATGTGTCAGCTATTGAAAATGGTGAAAATTTTAAAATTCAAGACTGAAAATTCAAACTAAAAAAGAAAATACTGATAAAATAGAACTACCACTTAATAAATATAATATTGTGCGTAAAATTATACGTACGTGTAGCACATTAGGGCTTTAATCAAGTCGAACCGAGCCGGTCTTTAGATTGCTGAGTTTGACACGACTCAAAAAAATTTGAGCTTGAGATTTTTATCCAATCTTTGTTCGAGTTTGGCTCGGTAAGCTAAGTTTTCAACTCGAGCTCAATCTTGATCCAAAAATGAGTTCAAGTCGAACCGAACTGGAGTTGTTTATTTTTTAATTTTAGATCAAATTTAATAATCAAGAAATTACATAAAAAATCTAAATTTAATGAAATTTTTACAACTTTTAATCAAGCCGAACCGAGCCGGTCTTTAGATTGCTGAGCTTGACACGACTCAAAAAGTTCGAGCTTGAGATTTTTATCCAATCTTTGTTCAAGTTTGGCTCGGTAAGCTAAGTTTTCAACTCAAGCTCAATCTCGATACAAAAATGAGTTCAAGTCGAGCCGAGCTGAAGTTGTTTATTTTTTAATTTTTGATAAATTTAATAATCAAGAAATTACATAAAAAAAATCTAAATTTAATGAAATTTTTACAACTAACAAGTACTCTTTGTTGAATTAGAGAATTGTAAAAACTAATAAATAATTAATATGTAACTAGTTTATATTTATCCATAATAACCATAAATAATATGCCTACATACATTACCAGTACATATAGATACTATGATAATATATATCAACATTTCATATATGATTTGTACATACTAACATTAAATCTTATGCATTGCATTGGAACTGTCATTACGTATGTATAATATGCATGGCTGCATATAGCATTACTCTTTCATATTAGAGCATTCTCATCTGGTTCCCTATACTCCCCAATCTCTAAATTTTAGGGAATCAACTTAACTTTTTGACAAAATAAGCACTCCATCCCGTTCCCTATTTTAATGTATAAGTTTAGGATGTGAACAGTAACTCCCAATATTTGGAGAGTTACTATTCATCCCCTAAATCAATTTATATATATTATAGAAAATAGTTAAAGATGTAGAAATAAAGTAGTTGAAATAATAATAATAAATAAAGAATAGAAAAAAAGATTATTTTAATAAAATAAAGAAAGAATATGGAATGAGATGTAGGAAGTTTTTTAAATATGAGTAAAATTTAAGAGAAAATTATAGGAAGTATAATTTCTAACTAAAATTTAGGAAAAATTATAGGAAACCGGATATAAATGCTCTTAGATTACTAATGCATTGAATTTTACCCTATCTTTCATGAGACTAGAGGCCCCGTTTGGATTCAGAGATGAGTTGAGATGGTTTGCAAATAGTAGAATAAAATATTGTTATAATATTATTTTTTAATATTATTATTGTTTTGGGATTTGAAAATGTTAAATTGTTTATTATATTTTGTGTGAAAATTTAAAAAAATTATAATGATGAGATGAGATGAGTTAAGATAGAATTTGAATTCAAATGAGGCCTCAATCGGGCCAATCACACCTTTGGTTCAATTTATAACCAATGATAATAAGGGCCCAAGAGATAAAAGCCCATAAGGATGTTGAGGGTGTAAATTGCGTCTCCTTTCAGTTCATGGAGTTTAGTTTTCTGCGAAGTTGGATAGGTATCTCTGTATTTGGCTATTTTCCTTTCTTTTGGGCCGAATGAAACTTGGCCGGAGGAGGAGGAGTAAGTCAGTTTGGGAACAAAAGGGCAGGGCTTTGTGAAACACAAGTCTGCAATTTTGCTAGCATCTTCGCTTCGGATGTTAAAAAGAAAAATGGCTGGCTCCGGATTTGGGCATAATTGAAAATTGAAAACCATTTTTCCGATGGTGATTCGAGGTAGGTGCTGCTGAACAATTTTTAATGGTCGATACATTTTTTTTTTTATGTCGGGGAACCCTGCATAGTAAACCCAAATCCCATGCACCGCACCTTCAGAAGTTTCCCTACACAAAACTGATTAAATCACTAACTTTTCACCAAGAG
Organism: Juglans mandshurica; assembly: GCA_022457165.1. Taxonomy (NCBI): domain Eukaryota; kingdom Viridiplantae; phylum Streptophyta; class Magnoliopsida; order Fagales; family Juglandaceae; genus Juglans; species Juglans mandshurica. The sequence continues at coordinate 15,503,895 of CM039633.1, read as the reverse complement.
GCGTGGTCCCAAAGAATTGTTTGCACTCATAACGTGTTGAACCTTTATCCTTATATCCCATACCAAGGCATTCACGACTTGGGCCCACCCCTTGGTTTATTTTAAATGGTTGATACATAATCGAAGGATATTGCTTACATAATTTTTATGATATTGTATCCCAATTTTTGAATGGCTATTTTACATAATTTAGTTAATATGGCTAGTGTGGCCAAAGCATGTCTCTTTTTTATTTAAAGAAAGAGGAAGATATCTCATTTTTTTATGGACACGTAATTTCTATCAGTAGATGGTATGTTGAATAACATAGCATCATCCTCTAATTAGACAAGACTACCAATACACCAAGCCATCTATACCATGAGGAAGGGAAGGGGCAGGGCGAGGCAGATTAGTCATGACAACTAATTAGCTTTGGATTAATCATGACATTGACGACACAGACCAACTAATAGATTCTGTATGCATAATAAAAACTTGGTCATTGTCGTCAAAAGCCAAGAAAAAAGAAAAACAAAGATCTCATCCGAGCCTACCATGCCAGTCCCCCCCCCCCCCCCCCCCCCCCCACCCCCATGACGATTTTCATCATCATGACTCTTTCACTTCCTAGCGTCATGAGTTTTCCTCCAAAAATCATTCAAAAGCAATCCCCACCAAAATGAAAAGATGACCAAATTCCACAACATGGTATTTCCAACCAGAATTACATGAAAATAAAACAACATCAGAGCAAAAACTAGTACAAATGGGCATTGAAATTGTGAGACTTTTCCAGAGAAACCTTTATACTTCTCGTCCTTATTACCTATTGTTTTTTTTTTTTTTCCCTACTCGGACCTGTTTGCATACCTCTCCACCTTTGCATCATTGAGATTAATCCCCACCATAGCCTCGCCCAAGCCGCAGCTCACATCAGCCAGCACATCTGGGTCGCTGTAATGAGTCACCGCCTGCACGATGGCTCGGGCTCGCCTCGCCGGGTCCCCGCTCTTGAACACCCCGGAGCCCACGAACACGCCGTCGCAGCCCAGCTGCATCATCAGTGCGGCGTCGGCTGGGGTCGCCACCCCGCCCGCTGCGAATTGAACGACGGGCAGCCTCCCGAGTTGCTTGGTCTGCATCACCAGGTCGTACGGCGCGGCGATCTTCTTGGCGAAGGTGAAGACCTCGTCGTCGTCCATGTTCCTCAGCACCCTGATGTCGCCCATTACCGAGCGCACGTGCCTGACTGCCTCGATAACGTTTCCGGTTCCAGCCTCACCCTTCGTGCGAATCATCGCCGCGCCCTCTCGGATCCTCCGTAAGGCCTCGCCGAGGTTCCGGCAGCCACACACGAAGGGGATGCGGAAGTTGTGCTTGTTGATGTGGTTTTCCTCGTCGGCCAGTGTCAACACCTCGGACTCGTCCACATAGTCAATCCCAATAGCCTCCAGGATCTGGGCCTCCACGAAATGCCCGATGCGAGCCTTGGCCATAACCGGGATGGTCACAGCCTGCTTAATCTCCTTGATCAACTGTGGGTCGCTCATGCGAGCCACCCCACCCTGGGCTCTGATATCCGCCGGAACACGCTCCAGTGCCATGACTGCGCAAGCGCCAGCCTCCTCGGCAATCCGGGCCTGCTCAGCGTTCACAACGTCCATGATGACCCCGCCGCGGAGCATTTGGGCCAGACCCACCTTGACAGAGAAGGGAGATGATTTCTTCGCCGTCTCGTATATTGCTCCATTACCGTAAACGGTGACAACTCCGGTGTCAGCCATGCGGATGAATAGAAAGAAAGAAATTAATATGTGGAGGGAAAGAGAGGATTGAAAGAATGAGGCGGTGGGAAGAGAGAAGGTGGGTTTTGTAGAGGAAGGGCTCAGAGGAGGAGGAGGAGGGAGGCTAGGGATTTTTTGAGCTTTTATTTAACTTTTATTTATGTATGGTTAAGGAATAACAGTGCTCTTATAGACTTATGGTATGGAAGGAAAGACGTGTCTGACACATACTCCTTTGCTTTCTTATTTTTTTCTTTTATTTTCAGCAGATGAGGAAATTATCTTGACTGAACTTGAGATAGTTTGGATCATTCCTGTCATTTTCTCTGTAGATTTAGGAGTGGTTGGTATTGAGATATTAGTTGAGATGAGTTGAAATGGTTTATGAATAGTAGAATAGAAGTTGAATTATTTATTATATTTTATGTGGGAATTTGATAAAGTTATTTTGAGATTTAAAAAAGTTGAATTGTTTATTATATTTTGTATAGAAATTTGGTAAAGTTGTAATGATGAGATGAAATGAGTTGAGATGAGTTGAGGTGAGTTTTGAATGTAAACGACCCCGGGTGGGTTTGGATGTTGAAGTGAGTTGAGATGATAAATATTATTAGAATATTATTGTTTATTATTATTATTATTATTATGAGATTTAAAAAAGTTGAATTATTTATTATATTTTATGTTAGAATTTTAAAAAGTTGTAATTATGAGTTGAGATGATCTCAACTTCCAAACGAAACCTTATTCATACAAACTTTGATTTAGGTTGCAATGAGATATTTTGAAGTATTGCGTAAATAATAATAAAAAATAGGTAGAAGTTAATAATAAAATAATGAATAATAGTGAAATATTTTGAAAATATTCAAATATTTAAAATTAATTCTTTATTGGACAAGTTAAGTGATGGTTTGGATACTTGTACTTTAAAATTTTATAAATAATAGAGAAATAGTTTGAATTAAAATATTTTATTAAATTTTGAAAAATAAGAAACAAAATGTTGAATAAAAATGTTATAAAATTAAAATTTTATTTTAATATAATTTTTTAATATTACATTTTTTATAAAGTTTGAAAAAGTTGTATTGATTTTTATGTTTGGATAATAATTATATAATGATTAAATAAAAAAAATTGAATATTTAAAATTGAACAATATTTTATATTTGAGAAAATAAAATTATAAGAAATTTTAATAATTCTATATCCCATCTCTACATCCAAACATCCCCTAAATTTCACTAAGAAAATCCAAGTATATAATCTAAGGAGGGATCGCTTGAATATAGCCGTACCAATGCAATACAAAAGTCTTAACAAAAGCTAAACTAATAACATTACCACCATCTCAGAGTGTCAGAGTGAGTCTAGCAAACTAATTGACACGATAAGTTATCCGAGAGTTCCCATGTCTTTGCCATGTTAGTGTCTACAAGATACTTTGAGTTAGCATCTGTATACCTTTGATTTAATTGATTATGAAGACCACAACCACAGAAACTTGGTACGAATTGGAGTATGTAAAATAAGGGATATAGGTTAGAGTAATGTTATACACCGCACTCTCATTCCACTATGTAAAATGATAAAGAATCATCCAATAGTGATAAGGATGTCATATCTTACATAGTGGAATGAAAGTAAGATGATAGTGTCGTGTATAGAATTTTTCTCCGAGTAGTGTTATCCATTCTTTAGAGTTTAGTGCAAGGCGGAGCACCAAAAAGAAAGGAAGAAAAGAACAGAAGGGGAGAGACAATTTGCCATGTGAATAAGAAAAGCTTAGAAAATTCTATGTGCGAAGGGAGTCGGAAGCAGAGAGGAAAGCCGCTCGTTTCAGATTTCCCGATTGGCTTGTGCAACTTTCAACCCAATAGGTGCTCAGCAAGAAATGAAAAAGAAAAATCAACCCACTAGGCTGAGACTTATTTTCTGTTTGTCCACTGAGAATGGTTCCTTGTGTGTATTTTCCACTTCCATCGTCTCCTAAACCATTTTGTTTTCTTTTTATTTTCCTTCTAACTAATAATTGTTTATTGATGAACAAGTAGATGCATTAAATATCAAGTCGTATACATTATATAATATACAAAAAGAGGAATAAGGCCCAACAGTCATGAATCATTCCATAGCCATCAAAATGGTGCAAAGACAAAAGGTAAAAGGAAAGTGAAAATGGAATTGAATTGGGACCACAAGAGTACTGGTCTTGATCCCATAACTTTTTGGCTTTGAATTATCATGCATTATCAAGAAATTAGAAGGTCGTTTCTACAAAGAATCTTCACTCCATCTTTGCTAACAAAAGTAAGTCTGAACTTCATTTTATTTACCAAAAAAACAGGGAATATGGCCTTGATTCTATGAAATTTGGACCTGGAGAGGTTGGATTTGGACCTACAACTATAAGAGACTACAAAATTTAATTTTCCTTCATGACCAGAATGCCAGGCGTCCTAGTTTGAACGTCTCTGTGCTTTCACCTTCTCCATGTCTTCCACATCCTTGATAATTTTCTTTTTCTGTTGTATCAAGCTCTTGATGAGATTACTATTGGCAGGCTGAAGGGTGCATGGTGGTTCTTTTGAAGGCAAGACAGTTGATTGTTCCAGGGATTCCCTCTGCTTGCCATCCGCAATGCAAATCAGGGACTCTGGACACAGTTCTTGAGCAGAAGATGGTGGGACTGGCCTGAACTGCTGCAGCTTTGAGTACTCCGTAATGAGGTGAAACATGTAATCATAGACCCTATCCATACTTAAGGTTTCCATCAATTTCTGCCCTTCTTTTCCTATTGCCTTGGCCTGATCAGCCATGTTTATACACATATACCAAACAATTTTTTTGATAAGTACATATATACCAAACAATTATGAAGCATTAGAAACCTCTCTGTCATTAACCTTCAAATCTCAAGTTATTAGCAGAAATAATAGGAATAGAACATAAATACGTATGCCAATCTAAACTAACTAATGAAAAAATATTAATAATATGCAATTTGAGTTCATACAGCACTTGAGTTGCTATAGGATCGTTACTTTTTCATTCAATAAACCTAACAGGAGTTGCATTTTCTACTTACAAAAAAATAGAAGGTTTTTTTTTTCGGTTTTTCTTTGTGGTACACTCTGAAGCTTGAGATAACTGCATTCTTAAGACACAAGCAGCACTAACAACTTCTACTATACAATAACTACTACTACTACTACTAGTATTGCTGTTAATACCGTCAACCTACTGGGAAATATGAGCTGGAATCCAAATAAAATCAGAAATATACATAAGCAACCTCCCACAACACTCAGATATGGTGAAACCAGCTTTTATGGAAGCAAATTGAATGACAAGAACATAATAGAATATTTTGCGAAAACATACCTCAGATGGGTGTTTATTACCCCAATCAACAGCATGCTTTAATGAGGGGCATAAATCATTTAGAGAGACAGGCCAATAGTTTTTCTTGGGAATGAGACCACGACTGAAGAAATCTTCATAATCTGGGGATATTATTAGTGCAAGAGAACCACATGATAGAATGTACTTCAAGCTCACGGACCAAGCGTAGCCTTCCGCATAAATTTTATACCTGCAGAAGAAGGGAAAGGGAAAAGGGGAACATAAATGATCGGCTGCAAGATGATACACATCCTATCGAGGTAAAACTTGACAACAGAACAGATTATCCTAAGCGAGCACCGCCAAGGACAATCCTAGCCTAACCCTTAACACCCCAAATGAGGAATTTCTTTAATGGAAAAAACTCCATGGAGCTTAGGATGAAGCTAGTCAAGGTCCAAGCATCACTACTAAGGCGTTCTGTGATAAACATAATCCATCCAACATAAGCATGGTTAGTGTTCTTTGCGAGTTTATAGTGGCTTTCAAAATGTATAAGGTTTGGTGGCTCATCATCATGATGTCAATCTTGGTCATGTACGATGTTCATAGAGAAAAACATGGTATTTTGAAAGCCATCCTTCATAATTCACCAGACCATTGTGTCTGGCTTTGTTATTTCCTGTTAGAATAAGTTATACAAAGAGCTCTATTTTCTTCAACCACCTAGATCAGTCTATGCACGTGTGACTTTACTACGAGAAGTACTTACTGGTAATTACACTGATTTGATAGTTTGGATTGCTCGTAACCAATTCGTGCTTCTTCTTCCCAATCCTGAAATGCATAGTAACAAGACAACATCAAGAAAATAAAATAAAATAAAACTTCTAAGTACTTAGTCCATCACATCTCCAAGTTTTAACACGAAAAGATCAACATGGTAACTCCAACTCCACCTGACGCATGATTTGCACTCCCCACATCGTAGAGTGATTACAATTCTGTAATTCTACACGGACAGGAGACCCAACATCAGGATTTCCTTTCCAATATGCTCGGGGCGACTTCTTCGACCAACTTGTACGTTGAGAACCTTGTTTAATGTCTCGGAACTCCTCATCCCAGGGCCTTAAATTTGTCTCTGGCCTGTACAAGAACTATTCCCATGTAACACATTCATAGCAAATCCAATCACGCCCACATATTAAGGTAATTTTAAAATGGATAAGGCAACGATAGCAAGAGGATTCATAGGCTCGGGCGTAACAAGAAAATTAAACTAGTGGGCATACATGTTTCATATTTTGACGTTGAAGAATAAATAAAAACAGCAGGAATAATGCAAATAAGTTAAACCAAAATAATAAAAGAAGCAAAAATTAATCCTTTTCCATTTTCTTTCAAATACTTACCAACCCCAGAAAGACCAATCAGGAAACGGGATGTCGTAGTGATCCTCATTGGTGCAATAACGAAACAGCGGCAACGGCATGGATTCGTGCTCAGTCATGTTGATACGAGGCTTATCCATGCAATCAAACATCATATCGACATCAGGTACCATCCCAGGATACCTCTTGAGTAGCTGCAACAACCCCCATATCGTAAACATCATTCGGCTCTGCACGCAAGTATAATACAAATCCACGTACAGCTTCCCCGAAACGATCACGATCCGGAAAGCCGCAAATTTCTGGGACTCCGCCAAATGGGCCGAAGAAATCCCCGTCCGAGCCCAGGGTTCCAGATCGTGGTGGATCCACCGAAAAAAGTCCGGGCATTTCTTGCTCGGTTGAGAGGGATGAGTCCGGTGTATTTCGGGGATGGTGTTGGTGTCGGTGCCCGAGTGGCAAGCAAGGTAAGAGCAGTGGATGATTTTGTAAGCTCGGGCTTGCCGAGATTGTTCGCTGAAGGTCTTGGGTGGGAAGAGGTGCCACGGCGTGGGCTCTAAATTGTGGCCCGCAACGGTTTTCGTTTGGGAAGCGAAGTCGTCCACCTATTTGATCAAGTCACAGGAACATGAATCGGAATCAGCAAATATAAAACAAAAAGTAGAGAACGTGTTTAATGAAATGCCGCGAAAAAAAAAAAAAAAGTGACCTTATAGAGGAGAAGGGCGGTGATGGAGAAGGCAGCCAAGGCAATGAGGCCAGGGAGGAAATGGGAGGGCTTGCGAGCTTTGTTCTTCGGAGACACTCCCATGGCTACGGCTGAGATGCCATCTGCATTTGCGTCTCCTAGCCTCCTCTCTTTCTATAATGTTTCCATCATTCACACTTGCATATCTCGATCGCCTCCGGAAATGCTGCATCTCGACTCGATCAAAACAACTGTCCTTCAAGCAGTGGTAGCCGTTGCCTCCTAGACATTGGATGCTATGTGGCCCCCACTACTTTCATATGACATGAATTTTTCTTAAAATAAAAAATAAAAAGAAAAACCATAACTGAACCTTAAAAAATGGCCACATCTCACTTATTAGTTATAACTGTATAAATTATAGAATTGCTCATAATCAAGTGTTTAATGTGCAATATTTTTAAGAGTAATTTTATATACAACCGTGAAGTACGTAATCGTCGCGTAATCGCTTTAAAAAATAGTAGGGTTCATTATTAAAAAATTAATTTTTTTCATGTCGGTTCCATGTTTTTTTCATTTTTTTCAAAGTGATTACGCGGCAGTTACGCAATTCACAGTTGTAAGTATATTTTCTTTATTTTTAATCTTATCTTAATTTTATTACACTATGTTGATGTGACACTGTCTATAAACTATTAGATTCGCTTTTATTTCTTTAAAATTACAAATTTAAGGTTCGAGAGATAATTATGACACCTTAATGCAATAGGATTAGAATGAAATGAGAGTATAAGTAGTATTTTTCATTGAGATAAATATAATACTCATTTATCAAAACTTATGTTAATTAGTACATAGAGAGAGTGGTGTAATTTAAACAAGCTACTCGTTTGGTAGCTAATTTAAATTTGATTTGGTTCAACTCGATTCACGCTCAATTCATCTAGAGCATCCTCAACGGATTAGTTAAAGTTAAAAGATATTTTTTATGAATGTAAGATAAATTTGACTTTTAACTATTCAATTTACATAAATCTCTATATTGGAATAGTTATTTTTTCATTATATAACAATAAAATAATGTAAGATGAATTTGGTTTTGATTATTCACATCAAATCTCTACATTGGGTTATCTATTTATTCATTATATAGTAATGAGTAACTAATAATTTCAAATTTTTTTAATTATTAATTTATTTAATTTTATCATATTTTATTATTCTACCTATTATATATTAATTAATAATCATATTCTAATTAAATTTATATATCACTAACTCAAATTAATATATCAATTGTGATAAAATATGTGATAGAAAGAAATGGAGAGATAAATAATTGATAAAATATGTATTTGATGTATGTACAGTAATCTTCAAATTTGGAAAAACTTTTGAAAGTCACTGTACCTAAATAATTGAAATTTAGCTAATCCATTGTGAGTATATTTTACTCTTTAATAGCTAAATACTCAATAGATTTAACTTTTAGCTAATCCATTGAGGATGCTCTTATTAAATGAGCTCATTATGACATACTCGATTCATTTATCTCATTCATATATTGTGATACACACACAAATATATATATATATATATTAAGTGTTATATATATTAGTCAATAGCTAATTATATGTACGAATTGTAATATTGTATTTATATATTTTAATATTTGACTATTACATAACAATTGCAAACTTAATTCATTTCATTTATTATTAGATATGTTTATTTTTTATAACTTGAAAAAATAAGAAATTTTAAAACATTCTCCAATCGAATCGAGTCAAGTTTGATTAAATAATTGACTCAATTACAACTCTGGTTTCAGGCCAAGTTCTAGCTGAATTTTCTATAAATCAAGTCGAGCTTGAGCCGAACATTAGAGCTCCACGCTTATATTAGCCGAGCTCGAGTTGAAACTATTTAATATTCAAGCCGAGTTTGGACAATCTCAACTCAACTCACCCGAACTCGGCTCAAATACGGTCCTACATGGAGATTTGGGATTGGAAATTATAGATCCTTACTATCTAATGCCGTAAAGTTGTAACAAGAATATTTGTTTCATATGTGTTTAGGCGCCTCATTCATATGATGATGATGATGATGATGATAAAAAAATGTCTTTTTGGTTCAATTTGTTGAGAAGAACATTTCAAGTGGGCAGAAACATGGATGAGTTGCAATCATCTGTGGAGAGCCTAATAATTTATCATCATCATCATCATCATAAAACTACATCGATTTAATCTCTCATCTAATACCAGATAATTGCAACTGTAAGAGCTACTTATGGAAAAAAAATCCTAAAAAATCCTTGTCAAATGATGACAGGTAGACAGAAAACAAGGAGAAAATAGTCACATATGTTTCTCAATCACTAAGAGTCACTTGAAGCTTCTCAATCACTTGAAACAGCTTCTGTTTATGAACACTTTTCATGCAAATAGTCACATATCTTGAATCAAAGCAAAGGTACAATGTTGCACATAGAAAGCCATAACTGAAAAGTGTATGAGAGAATATTTGCAGCTTGACAAAAGAGGTCGCAAAGAGATGACAAACAATGCAAAGTTGTTTAGTCAACCTGTTCCGAAACCTAAGAGACTCATTTTCTAAAAAAGAGAAAATTACAAGCCTGATTTAACTGTTTCTTTGCACAAGTATATATCAAATCCATCCAAATTAAGAGTGAAAAAGATTCTACAATGGGCCACTAAGAGTTGAGAGTTGCACTAAGAGAGTCCCTCCATAATATTTACTCATGCATGTATATCAAACTGAAAAAATCTTCCTCACTTTCTTCATCTTCCTTTGGCATATGGGACAAGTACCAGCCTCTTCTGCAATCCTGCAGAGTATACAGATCTGAAGGTCTAAATTTCTACTTGATTTTGACAAGTTGGAAATGGTTGGAAACAATATCAACAATCATCATAGAAAGCATGCGCACAGCAGTTTACATATGTAGTAGTGAAGGACACGATAATTTTCCTAGTACTGTACTGCTTTGTAGATTCATTGAATATTGTTGGCAACTGTGATATGAAAGTTTAAGCACTAGATGAACTCAAGTACTTTTCACTTAATTAAGGCTTATGGCTGCAACTCAAATCAAGCCTAATCCCAGCGTTTTGGGGTTGGCTTTATGATTTTTTTCCTTTACTAACTGGGTTTGGCTAACAGAATTGTGCTGTTTCTAAGAGCATCAAAATCCAAAGCCACAAGTTTTGCCATCAAGATTTCTTCAAATAGTGTGAGGTATATTTACCTTGTTCCGCATGTAAAACAGGCAGCACAGTGCCCACATGGAAGAAAGAAGCAGTCTCTGGAGGCATCAGCGCAAATGACACAAAGATGCCGGGGATTGTTGGTGTTATCCTTTTCTGTTATTTGCTGTCCTTCAATACCACTCACTGTGGGCTGGTCCTCCGGATCTTCCTCCTCTCGTGAAATAGAATCACAAGATGAACCCCAACTTGGAATATCATCGTCTATGTGCAAAAGCAATGGGGCTCGTTCAGGTCTCAGCTCCCCTGCTTGAAATCCCGTTATATTTTCATCTGTTGTTTGGAATATTTTGAAGAATCTGAAGGCGAGTAAGATTAGGACGGTCATTATACCTGCATGAAGGAAAGCAGTGAATATGCATATGAACATTCCCTTTTTTCTCTCATGAGAAGGATATTAATGCAGGCATAATAACCTGATCCAACAAAATATGTGATCCACCTAGGTCCATAAGACAGTTTGACATACCAGCCATTATCAGCATCCTGAAAGAATGAGAATGCCACCAAATTCAAGTGCATGGAAGTTTTATGGTTCTCATATAAACTGAAAGAAGAAGTCTTTTACCTCTTTAGGATGTGGAGAAGTTAACACAACAACATTTACTCCTAGAAGAACAAGCTTCAGACTACATAAATGGCTACCCAGGGAGCACTTATAATATGCTTGAGTTGTGTTATAGAGGAAAGCGCTTATGGTTAACTTCAATTCTACCTGTACATGCAGCATTCATAGCTGATAAATTATCTAACAGTCTAATGGTTATGCATGTGCATATAAAGGATTATATCATAATCATTACTAAGGTGCTAATGAAAGAGAGAGAATCCATTGATTTTCTGTATTAAACTTCAGAAGGATTACCAGCAGCAGGTGGTGAGTTTCATTGGTGCAGGTTGCAGCATTCTAACCTGTCCTATATATGTCTTTTAAACAAAGATGCAAAGACTGCATGGGGAATGTACTTGTTGTTTGGGAGTACATGCATGGGAAATCCCTCCAGGGAGTTTCAGATATATGGTTGAGGCCAAATATATATTCTCCAAGTCATTGTGCAATATGCAAACTCATTTTGGATGGATTATTTGCACAGCCCAAATTCTTAGAGAGGCTCTTACCATTTTAGCTATATAAATCACAATGTTCAACATGCTGAACACGGTGGCCAGAATTTCTGATGACAAACCTGAAGCCTCCGATAAATGTACATGATGAAATAAATCACAAAGCTTCCCTGTTCTCTGCTTTCTTATGGCTGTATTTCCTTGTACTGCGGAAGTTGTTCGACAGCAGGGTTGGCCAAATCAAACTAGTCTTCAGGAAATATCAGGTCAAGAAAGGGTTTTAATTTTCCACACTGTTATCAGTTGGCACAGATGGAAATGACCAAATCAGCTGAGGCAACTCAACGGGATGATACTGACTGAAGCAGCAGTTAGTCCTTTTTAACAGAGGAGAGACTTGGGGGTGGGGGAACGAGGACTGAGGATCAACCTTCTCTCGGTATCCATCTTATCCTTGACGTTAGTTTCTTCTGGTTATCAACTGGATGGGAGATTTTGTAATAAAGTTTCACAGAAATCTTTTTAGTACGCTACATTCTTATTTGGTCTCATCTTTCAATGAACTAACATTACAACTCATGTGCCCTGGACTACAATACAATCTTGATAAATAAAAGAAATCATAGGCTCATACCTCAACCTTCTCAGAGTGCAAGTTCCCCACTGCAATGTAGTAGTTGGAGGACTCCGGAATTTTCAGTTGGATCTTACCAATCCCTGTGATGTAGATGGGTTTTAAATATCTCACTTATACAAAGTGGGGAATAAAAACTTATATCAATGGAATTTACCATAAATGATATTCCAAGACAAAGTTGTGTCATGATATGATGGATCCTCTATCCACTCAACAAGGCTTTCTCTACCTGCAGATTTAGACAAGAATCAAGACAAGAGATACATGAGCTAAATAACATCTTATTAACAAAGTTTCTGTTTAGCTCTGCATTCAATTAAAAGTCAGAAATAAAGCCAAAGCTTGATTGATCATCTCACTGCAGGCTATTTCCAGCTTATTGTGTACTTATCAAAGTACAGTTAGTTGATGTTCCACTTATGAACTACTTGGATCCCATCCCCTGTGTAACTATCAATATAAAGTTACCTGATATTCCACTTACAAACCAATGCTATTATCTTGAGCACTTGCACTTGCTATATAGCACAGGAATGTCCTAGATGCAATGATAGGTCCAGACTGAATGTGGCTCTTCAAACTGAATCAAATTCTAAGCTGTCCCTGAACTAATTTTCCCATTATTCTAGCTATTTGATTTTACACAAGCATAGATTCTTGATGCCATTTAAGAGTCTACTGACTTTAAACTGGTATCTAAATCTAAGTTAATATTCCATTCTAAACAGACAAAGCTAAACAATACCATCAAATTTAATGATGAAGAAGTTGGAATTTGGAAAATACCTTGTGCAATCACAAGGGATAAAGGTGAGGGTGTTGGAGATTTTACATTGTACAAGATATCCACTCTAGATCCTTTGTTTAGGAAGTATATCCACTCCTACAACATGAGAAGTCCAAATTTACCCGATAAATCCAAACATCTAGAATGCTCTAGGTGGTGCACAGCTCATTCATATCTATTCCTTTCAAGTAGAAAAAAGGAATGTGAGCAAATCCCTGAGATTCCAACAACATAAATGCAGAGAAAAAAGATCAACAATAGCAGGAAATGTGCCTTGTGGAAATTGGCAGGTACAAATGCATTATGTGTTTCATTCCAGGTGGTCTCGACATCCAGGGGTGGAGGTTTAGAAAACCCATATAACGCTGGCCCTGGTTTTTGCTCATTGACTTCCTCTGCCTGTTTGTAAACAGAATGAGATTAGTGCATAGAGACAACCGCAGAAGAAGCAAGAAAAAAAATGGGAATGCAGTAGAGATACAACAAATTATCTTAATCTCTTCCAAAAAGTGAAAGCAAACTACCTTAATAGACTGCACAAAGAATGGGTTAGCTTGTATTAAGCGTGAGCAATTTGGTCCCAATTGTGTATTCACAGATCCATAAAAACCAAGAATCATAGTCATGGATGCTGCTGATGAGGAATACGGAAACCAAAATCAAACCACATCATTAAGATTAAAGTCATTAGCAAATGAATTGATCAAGTAATATGCGACAGTTAATGTTCTGCATGGTTTCCTTGAAATGTAGATAAACCAAAAATATCATCGAATCTTATATATAAGGCCACTTTATTACTAATACAAGCAAATTACAACATCCGCTCTTGTACACCCAATACAACTACGTATTCATACACTTTGTATTCATACACTTCGAATATTTTTGCAGGCAAAAACCCTTTTCTCAACACTTCATATTCATACAGACTTGCCTCATTGTCTCTCTAGGCAACCAACTTGAGGACCATTTTACTCTTGGAACAGTATAGGAAAGCGAGAAAGAAAAAGAAAAAGAAAAATTCATAATTTGCTTAGCTAGCTAGCATACCTAATTAAGCATTTTACTTTCACTTTCCCGTTCTTCTAGTGTAAAAGAAAATTAAAAGTTAAAAAAAAAAAGTAAAACAGAACAAAACAAAAGGGGGAATTTTTCTTTTCTAAAAACAGGAAAGCGTGAATGAGGATGAAACTGACCGAGGAACCAAAACGTGACGAGCAGAACAAGGTAAGACCACAAAGTCTCTCTCATCTCCGTAGACGCCACATCAGATATCAATATGTTCAATATGCTCAGGCCGTAGGGAAAATTAGAAGGCTGTTGTTGTCGCCATTGTTGGTGACGGTTGAGAAGGATATGGTGGTGGTGGTGGTGGTAGTGGTGGTGGTGATGGAGATTGTCTCCATTCTCGAGCCGTTCATTTTCTACTGCTACTTCTTGTTCTTGAACCTGGGAAGTAGACGGCGAAGAAGAAGATGGACCATCGGTGGATGTTGTAGCATAAGAGGAAGAAGGCGCAGGCCCACGTTGGCCACCATGCTCTGGTTCTTCCATTCCGAAAATACTCAGGTTTCGTAAATGTTGGCTAAGAACCAGTCTGAAAAGCAGAGAAGTAATAATAGATAGAGGAATACAACTCCGATCAATGAAACAAGAAAAGCTTAAACTTTTGGAATGAACGAGCAATTGGAAACTCTCTCCCGTATTCTTCGTCTTTTCTCGGAATGGTAGTTGGGTGACCGTTAGTTGAATGCCTCTCCAATTGATAAATTCTTCTATACACAGTCGTCCATGTAGACGCCGAGGCTGGTTTATATTTAAAAGGATAGACGCCGAGGCTCCCGCTGGGCTGTAACAGAAATTGTATGTGTTTTTTTTAAGTTGTTTTTTATATAATTTTTTTTTTATTTTTTAATATTTTTTTAAAAATAAAATAAATTTAAAATATCATTAAAAATACTTTCTTAATCAAGAAGTAAAAAAAAATTATTTAAAAATACTTCCTTAATCACGAAGTAAAATAAAAAATCATAAAAAAATATTTTATATTTTACTTCGTGATTAAGCAAGTATTATTTAATAATATTATAATTTTTTTTTAAAAAATATTTAATATCATTAAAAATATCTATATAAAAAAAATTAAAAAAACACATCATAAAATACACTGGAGCTCCAGCGGGAGCCGGGGCTCCAGCATTTTCCTATTTAAAATAAAATAAAAATAACAAAAACGAATACGAATACGAATACGAAAATGGAAAGAAAAGCAAGTTGAAACCCATTTCTCTGGTTTCCGGCTTCTGAGTTCTGAGGGTGCGAGACCAAAATCTTCTGAGGGTGCACGAGAACTGAAACTCGTCGATCCAACTCCCATGGGCTTCTTCCTCGTGTGGATGCAGAAGATTGGGGTGGGCATCTGCGTTGGGTAGGTCAATGCAAGGCCGGTCTGCTTTGGTGTGGGTCAAGCCCGAGCGTCGTTTGGGTTAGCTTGGTGGGCTTGGTTTGGGTCAGTTTTGTGGGCCAACATTTCAGGTCAGCGACGTGGGTCAGTTTCATGGGTCATCTTCATCCCATACCGTCGCCACCAATTATTACCATCATTTGTGCTTTAATCTGCAATTTTAACATTTGTTTAAATGTTTTGATTTAGTTTTTTTTTTCTTCCACAGCATGTTGTGATTTAGTTATTGTTAAATACAAGATTTTTGCATTGCATAGATTTAGATATGTAGAAATTTCTTGGCTGAAAATATTAATTTTCTAGTTAAATATTGTGGTTTAATTATTGTGGTTTAGTTATTGTTAAATATATGTTTCTAGTTGGATGAATAGAGGATGGCATGTGGAAAGTTGGTTTAGTCATCGCTATTGATGGGTTTGGTACATGTCTGGCAGGAGCACACTAAAAATTTGAAACCTAAGAACCTAAAGATTTATAGAAAGATGAAATCAAATTCAAATTCAAATAGAAGTATAGAAAAGCACATCTAATTTGAGTATGTATTTTTGTAATATATCTATCATGTTTATTCATTCTTTGTCAAGAAGACTAATTTTTCTTAAAACAATTTATCGATGAATATATATATATATATATATATATATGTTTCTCTACTTTGTATTATAATAAGAATCAGATCTTAATCCAATCAAATATTCAAGTTTATCTTCAATCTAATAACAACCAAATCTTAAGAAGTACCATATTTGAACTTGAAATGTTATTGTAAATCTTATTTGATGATAATCAAATTTTGATCAGTTTTTTTTTTCTTGGAAGAAGTATGTACAAGATTAGTCTTCACTCTCTCTCTTGGTCGATAGAATTACTTTTCTTGAAAACTTATCAAAGACTGACATTAGATATTGAACAACTTGTACAGGGCATGAGAACAGGGAAAGAACACTCATCTCCGCTAACACCATCTATCTCAAATCCCCCAAACTCAATATGTTATTTCATAATTAAAAAACTTATTGCAACTCAATATTTAGCATCTTAATTATTATTATTACTTTTATGTTAGGACATCTCTCAAATTAGTCTATTAAACTTTCCAAATTACATGCACGGTTACTTTGGACCAGTGCCTGCATGGTCACCAGCTTTCCTGCCATATCCAGATGACAACAAAATTCAAGCAACATTTAGGTGGTTTTTCAACTTCATTCTTACCTTTTAGTTATAAGTTAATTATTTTTTAAGCAGCTTAAATTTTTTCATTTTTTTGTTTTAAGCAAAACGTTGGTTATCTATTTCAATATGGGATGGGACCTCTGAGGCCATTTATCGTTACAAACTCCGTAACGAGCGCAAGAGTTGCTCAAGAAGATAGACCCGATTGTCTGTAAATTGAAGCATCATATACTTCCGCTAGAGTTGATGAAGAAATCCTGTTGGATAGACCAAATGAACGAGAAACTGACGATGGCACTACCGGTATACCACAAGTAGTGCCATCGTCGGATGGTAATGAATCATTGAGGAGCCAAAGTCGAGGATGGAGTTCAATTCATTTAAAAATTTGTTGAGCTATTATAGGCATTATGCTAAAAAATGCAGATTTGGGGTGATGGCACAAAGGAGTGAGAGGTCAGAGGACCAAAGTATCAGATATGTCACCCTTGGTTGTGCACGGGGAGGGAAGGCCTGGAATAGGAGTTCCAATGTCGCCAACCCACATCCGTTGGAGAAGACGGACTGTAAGGCAATGATTAATGCCTTAAGAGTCGAGGGAAATATGTGGTTGACAACAGCCCATAATACACATAATCACGGCCTCAGCCCACAGAATCTCACTCTTTCTATGTAACAGAGAAGTGAGTGAGACCGTTAAAAGAGTCCTAGGCACAAACGACTTAGTTGGCATCCGACTGAATAAGAGTTACGGATCTATTGTCGTTGGCGCAAGTGGCTTCGAGAACCTCCCATTTTTGGAAAATGATTGTCCCAATTACATTAACAAAGCATGACATCTACGACTTGGTGCAGGTGGTGCTAAAACACTTCTAGATTATTTTATGAGGATGCAGTACAAGAATAATGGATTTTTTTTTGCATTGATGGATTTAGACGATGACGGGAGGTTAAAAATTTTTTTTGGACAAATCCATGTAGTCGGGTAGCCTACCAGTATTTTGGTGATGTGGTCATATTCGACACCACATACCTAACGAATAGGTATGGGATGCCCTTTGCACCATTTGTTGGTGTACCACCACAGGCAATCGATTCTTTTGGGAGCTGGGTTGATTTCCAGTGAGGACACGGAGACCTTTACATGATTATTCCAAAACTGGTTGCAGTGTATGGACGGTATAGTTCCAAAGACTAGTATTACTAATCAATACAAAGTAATGAAAAATGCAATTGTTATTGTCTTTCCCGAAACTCGACATAGATTTTGCCTATGGCAAATACTGAAGAAAGACCCTGAGAAGTTTGGGTCATATGCTGCCTACAGAAGTGGGCTAAAAACTCAACTGATAAAATGTGTGTACAACACACAAACTATTGAGGAGTTTGAGAAATGTTGGGACGAGTTTATTAACACATACGACTTACATGAGAATGCGTGGTTAAAAAGTTTATATGTGGAGCGTGAGCATTAGGTACCGGTATTCCTAAAAGAGCACTTTTGGGCTGGAATGAGTACAACCCAGCGCAGCGAGAGTATGAATGATTTTTTTTACGGTTATGTTCATTCAAAGACAAATTTGAAGGAGTTTGTTGACCAGTTTGACAGTGCGCTGGGGAAGAAAATTGAGAATGAAAATCATGCGGAATTCCAATCATTTAGCAGCATCATTCCCTGCGTATCTAGATCTCCAATTGAAAAGAAATTCCAAGAGTTGTACACTAACGCTAAGTTTAGGGAAGTTCGGCAACAAGTAATAGGTGTGCTCGATTTGGATCTATCTCTACTTACATCGGATGGTGTAATGAAGAGTTATTTGGTATAAGATGAAGTTCGTATTGAGGAGTTCACTAAACTGGTTATATATTCAGTGGACTTTAATGAGGAAGACTGCAATGCTAAGTGTTCATGTAGGTTATTTCAGATGAGGGGATACTGTGTAGGCATATTTTGGCCGTATTCAAATCTAATGGTATAAAATTATTGCCAAACCGGTACATTCTAGACCGATGGAGGAAGGACATCAAAAGGAGATACATGTTAATCCACAGTAGTTATGACGCAGGGGATCAGAGGCCAAATGGTAATAGATATTTAATTCTGTTGAATATGTGTTATGGGATGATAACTTATGCGGCATATTCTAATAAGCAATTTGAAGATGCAAAGAAGATGATACATGAGATGACTGAATGTTATCGCAAGCACACACGCAACTTATCTTTGACCCAAACAGGTTCGAAGGCGACGAATTTTAAAGTCTATTAATCTTAAATAGTTATTTATAACTACTTAATTTCTATAATTATATGATGTCCTATTTAACAGTTCGAATGCTGGTTTTATGACACTGGACACAACTGCAGTTGGTAGTTCACAACAAGTCAAGAGTCTACTTGTTGTCAGAGGGAAAGGAATACCCCCCATCTCTGAGGAGAGCATCGAGGATGGAGACAGACATGCGAAAGGTTAAAGCCAAACAGATCAAAGCACAAATCAAAGGGAAACTCAAACAGGTGCATGTTTCAACATTGAGAGAATTAAAAATAAACATGTGAATGTGTGTTAGATTTATAATGTAAACTTAGAAGAAAGAGTATTTTTACTTGTTACTTTATTATTAGTGAGATGAAGGAGATATGCCAGTCATGGGCACGCGCAGGAATTTATTTGGATCATCAGAAGTAGATATTACCAATTCTGGACAAATGCAAGTATCAGAAATAAATCTATTTATCAATCAAACAATGATTTTGTCCCCATCATGATTGGTCAAGTTGAGTTTACTGGTTAACCCAAGAGATTTTTTGGTATTTGATGTAATTTCTAAAAATGTGGGATGATATTTTTTATAAATCATTGTAATTTTTGGTTGCATTTTAGAGGAAATATTTGTGTATTTCATGTAATTCCCGAAAATGGGAAAAGGGGAATTTTTTGTGTAATATTTCTAAACTATATAATATTTTAATAGTCATATTGATGTCACATTAATATTTCCTATTTATTATTTACAAATGCAACTTGGGCTGGATGGATCACAACATGTGCAACTTCGGTTGGATGGATCACAACCGGTGTAATGATATGGTTGAATTTTAATTTTTTCAAATATTTGTTAAAACTTTATAACTTATGGTTCAATTTTGTGGTATGTGCATAAAAATTGTCTATTAAATATGACTTCTCATTAAATCTTCTTAATTTAGCGAAATGCAGGAGTATTGCCAGGAGCTTGTGCAACTTATTTTTGTTGAATGCTTGGAAGAAGAAAGCTTGGCAATGCCTAGTTTCTGTTATTATTTTTGGAAGAAAGCTTGGCAAGTGATAGGTTTTGTAATTATTTTTATAAGAAGAAAGCTTGGTGCTTATAGTTTTTGTAATTATTTTTGTGAGAAGAAATCTTGCAAGTGATAGGTTTTATAATTATTTTATAAGAAGAAAGCTTGGAAAGTGATATAGTATTTCCAATTATTTTTGGAAGAAGAAAGATTTTGTAATTATTTTATATTCTTAGTGATGCAATTATGCAGGTGTATTGAGGAAATGGTTTGGGTAGGATGATTATGCATTGCCAGGTGTATAACAGGTTCATTTACATGCCCTTCAAATCACTCCAATACGGCCATCTCTGAGAAGAGATCCAAAAGTTTTTGACTTCTTCCTGATTTCCATAAGTGACATTAATTTATATTGGTAGTAAAGTAAAATAACATGTGCAACCATTGTGAGGACCCAATGGTCTTCTCATAGTGTATTCTCATTTTGTCACCATTAAAGATCAAACCGCAAAACTGGGTTGGAAATTCTTGTCATAGTTTGATCAGTTCTCATGGAAGTTGGTCTACAAACATTTTAATTATACAAATATGTCTAAGATGTAACATAAACCACTACTCATTCAGACTAAACTACAAATCAATTCTTTAAATAACTTATAACACTTAATTATGCAAATCTAATAACTAAATAACTTATAACACTTAGACTATAAATTCAGACTAAGATGTAAAATAAACCACTACCAAGTCAATAAATAACAACAAACAACTACAAAACCCCAATACCTCCGGGATAGCATGCGTGAACGCCTTAAGATAGCTTATCTCTCAAGAAGCACCAACTCCTTTTTCCGAACCTCCCCATTTCTACTGGATAGCATCATCTCTCTCTTCTTGATGTCATCCACTATTTTACGGAGCTCAGTCTCCCTATTTTTGACATCACTGAGTCACTTTTCGAGTTCTTCATCCTTCCTTAACAGTTCATTTTTTCTTTCTTGTAGCTCTATGTATTGATTACTATCTGTCCACTTTAAACACTTACAATATGGTAATCCCTGATATTTGCACACATGTATAAAAAATGTTACATGTACGTAAATTAAGTTACAAATTCACTTATTAAACAAGAGCATGTTTTAAGGTTGAAGAATAATAAATACACAATTATTAAGCTACTATTTTGGTCTCATCTCTCATAACTTATTTGGTCATATAGATTATGTGAAGCCTAATAATTCATCTTTCTTTAAATTAACTATACTACTCCTTCATTACAGAAGATGCTTCATAAGAATCATACACTCAAATTTTTGTTATTGTCAAAAACATTAAAACAAACACAAAAAAGAAGGTAAAAAAAAGATTTGTGGAATTGTGGAAGCTTTTCAACAACAACTAAGTAGTCTTTCGACTTAAAAATGCACGACACATTCACTAGTCCAAGCATGATCCAAGTATTCAAAAGGAACACAATGCACGTATACCATAGGCACAACCCATTCACTAGTCTAAGCATGATCATCAGAAAAAACTCCAAACTAAAAGAGTTGAAAAGTAAAACAAGAGCAAATAACAGACTAAGAAAATAATGCATAATACAAAAGGAATACAAAAGGAAATATACTTGCCTTCCACCTAGACCGGACAGGGACGAGTATCTTCCTTGTTCCTTGATCACATTCTTCTAGGATTAGAGTTTTGGGATGAAGGGAAAGGGATTGGGTTAGGGTTAGGGTTTCGGGGATGAGGGAAATGGGCTGGTTAGGGTTAGGTTACGGGATGAAGGGAAATGGGCTGGGTTAGGGTTAGGAGGGAGGGAGGTCTACTGGGTCATCTTTGAGGGAGATGAGAACTCAGGATGAAGAGAAATGGAAGGGCTTTGAGTGAGAGAAATTGCATTTTGGAAATGTAAGAACTCGGGAGAGAAACATAAGAGGTCTTCAAAACACAAAGAGGAAGGAAGGAAGAGGCTTCGAGGGAGAGAAACACAAAGAGGGTCTTTGAAACACAGAGAGGAAGGATGGAAGGGGCAATTGGGAGAGAAACATAGAGAGGGGTCTTCAGAATTGCTTCGAAACACAAAGAGAAGGAGGGAGAGCTGCGGAAATGGGGGCAAACTGGAAAGAACTAAAATGGCATAGTTTTATTTTTTCCACGTCAGCACCGTTTGCCTCGCGTTTGCACCAGCTGACTGCCTTCAGTTTTTTTCACACAACATACTTACCGAATAAAAGAATTCTTACTTCTTCTTTTTTCAACAGGTGTGTAGTATGAAACTGAGTATAATTTTTCAAAACTTAAATATGTTCTCAAAAGTGACTCTTAAGCCTCGTTTGTTTTCGCAGATGAGATGATATGAGATTAAGTTAAAAGTTGAATAAAATATTGTTACAATATATTTTCTTAATATTATTTTTGTTTCGGGATTTGAAAAGGTTGAATTGTTTACTTTATTTTGTATGAGAATTTAGAAAAGTTGTAATGATTAGATGAGATGAGTTGAAATGAGTTGTGAAAACAAACAAGTTAGTGTATTTTGATTTTTTTTAATAAAAAACACACATAAATTCACTAGTGATAACTTTTTAAAAAAAAATACACTGGGAGCACTTTTGGAGGACCTAAGCATTTTCTAAAAATTTCCATCTCTATCATTTTTCTTTCTTCTTTTTCAAAATCCAACAAAACATCTTAATTCAAATCATTTCGTTACGATTTACAAATCATTTCATTATTATTCATAGAAGATAAGTGATATTTGCAATCCTACAATATACAGTCCTCGCGTATTATTTTTTTAAAAAGTGGATAAATCTAAAATCCACATGAACAAATTATTTTTTTAAATATGACCCTTACTTTTTTTTTTTAAAATGGAATGTGCAATTCCAATATATATATATATATATAGCATGACCCTTTATTAAGGATATTTATCCAAATTGATAGATTATAATTTGAACAAATCAAGAAAAATGATAGGGATAGAACTTTTAAAGTTTTATTCGTATGCTTACTTTCATTTTTCTTTCCATTCATTTGAAAAGTAAAATAAGATGAGAATTATGTGAAGAGTAAAATAATTTGTAAATAATTTTACAATTTAAAAAAGTAAAAAACAATAGTATTTACATAATTTATTTTATAATTGAAATAATTTTATAATTTATTTTATAATAAAAATAATTTTATAATTTAACCATCAATTTAAGAATGAGAAATTCTATTTATAGTCTTAAGTGAGAGACTGTATGTACAGTTTCATTGATAAATGAAGATAAAAAGATAAAAATCACCATTTTAAAAAAAATATTATTATAATTTTAATTTTTTTTTTAAATATAACTATATAGATCTGTATGAGAAGTCCCCAAGAACAATCTCACGGTAAGTAGACAGGGCAGGTTTGGGGGGTGAGATGAAAATTTTGTGTTTTGTTTTAGAGTTTAAAATATTGTATTTTAATATTATTATTATCTTGGAATTTGAAAAAAATGAATTGAGATTTGAAAAAGTTGAATTGTTTATTATATTTTATATGGAGATTTGAAAAATGTGTAATGATAAGATGAGATAAGATAAAAATTTTGTATCTCATTCCACCCCAAACCTACCCTAACCCATGTTGGGTAGGGGTACCGAGTAAAATAATACTTTTTATCCATCTGCTTACGTGGCACTTTCATTTTTCGTAGTTGAAATATGTCTCACGAGTCTAGGGTGAATTGTCCTCAATACAAAAAGGTTTACGTGTAAAACAGGGATTGGTAGTCACATTCTATATAAATGACTTCTACACACCAATTCCACTCCATCGATGCTTTATTGATTTCTCCATTTAGCCGGCGAAACTGGGAGTGAGGTTTTGCAGTAGAAGCTAAGAGATGGCGAGGACGACGTCGTTTCTCCTCTGGACTTTCGTCTTCTTCGGAACCCTAGCTCTCATCCAGGTAAGTTAAATCAAACCGAAGAAAAGTACGCATTGTTCCCTCACTTTTCTAAGTTTCCCTTCTGATCTGATAAGATTTAGGGTTTCTCTTACAACGCGAGGAGAATTCTCCGCCATCTTTTTCTCTATGATCTTCATTATATAGCCTCGATATATGAAACGAACCTATACTTATTGACATTTACGATCGATATCGATCTAATAATATGAGTGTACGCTTATTGTTTTATGAAATTCATAAACGATTAATGTTTCAGGCAAAGAAGTCGAAGGAAGAATTGAAGGAAGTGACCCACAAAGTTTTCTTTGATGTTGAGATTGATGGAAAGCCAGCCGGTATGCTCTTTGTACCATATAAGATACTTTCTCAAAGAATTTCATCAATGCTTTTTTTTTTTTTATGAAATTAAAATAAAAATCATCAATGCTTTTTTATGTAGAATGAGTAGGGCGAGATGCATTGTATAACTGCGTGTCCGTGATGATTTAAATTCTCTTAGGATTTTCTTGATAATCGAAAAATTTATTGATAAAACAAAAGGCATAGGCACATAGCCAATCACACACTACGAATTTGAGAGAAACACCTAATTATAAACTGAAAAAGGATCTAATCCTCTAGGATTTTATCAGGTGGATTCGTGTATTTTGGAATTTAAATGGGGTATTGTTTTTAGATTGATTTGTTGTCGCACTAAATATGGGAAATCTTACATCATTACTTTGATATTCTGTTATTTTGCTGAGGCCATGTCACTGTTTTTACTTAATTACGCTACAGAGCAATGAGTGTCAAGGGCTTTTACCCTACTCCATGATAATAAAAATTTCCAGTCAACAAATCACATTGGTCATGGTATTGATACCCTTTTATTTGTGATCTGCAATATTTCAGGTCGAATTGTGATGGGTCTATATGGAAAGACGGTTCCTAAAACCGTAGGTATGATTTTGTATATCTGTTCGAAAACCAATGGAGTGGGTATAGTACATTCTTTTCAAAATTAGATCATGATAAGATTATTCACTTAACACCTTTTGCTTTTATTTGCAGAAAACTTTCGAGCTTTGTGCACAGGTGAGCCAGTGACATCAGCTCTTTCCCTGTTTGTTTGTTGTTATTTTTAATGGAGCACATGTGCACATCAAATTACTAACTCTTGCACATTCTGCTTCTACTTGAATATGTTATTTGGTATTTTTTTTGGGTTCATCATCACCTGTATATTTAAACTAGGTAGAACACTATCTTCAAGTTCATTGTCAACTGAGTGTGTGCAGTTGAAGAATGTAAACTATTTTTTTAATCGGTAAAAGTATAGTAATATCAAAGTAAAAATGTAAATAGGGAAATAGTAACAGGAAGCCAGTTAGAAATCAGGCTCTTTTTGTCAAAAGATCTGTAAGCCAATGAGAAAACAGTAAACTTCTTTTTGATAAGTAATCAAAGATGTAAGATAGGCAAAGCCCAAGTACACAAGATGGTATAAAAGAGATGAAACCTATCTAGGTCGAAGTAAGGGAAACTAGAAAGTCATTAAAACAGTAAACGATTTGGGACATTTCCATATAAAAATATTAACGTCCCATTGGCTCCCCAAAATGGAAAAGGAAATGAGAATTTATGAGGGAAGAATTGGGGTTCAGGAAATGTTCTTAGAAGTCAGTTTTATTCGTACCACTTCTTTCAATCATTTCAGGGGAGAACTCTAGTTAGGTACTTCTCATGTATACTCCATGTGTACTTGGGCTTTGCCTATTCTTATGAATAAAATTTCTTGATTACCAATAAAAAAAAAATCGTTTCAGGTGAGAAAGGCACTGGGAGGAGTGGAAAACCTCTCCATTACAAGGGTAGCACATTCCACCGGATTATTCCAAGCTTCATGCTCCAGGGAGGTGATTTTACACTTGGCGATGGAAGGGGTGGAGAATCAATCTATGGAGAGAAGTTTAACGATGAGAACTTCAAGCTGAAGCATACTGGACCAGGTAGGACTAGCATCCTTCTTCCTCCCCCTTCTCCCCACCTCCCCCTTGATTGAAGTAATCATGGTAGTAATTTTTTGTCTGGATTTTTTTTTTTCTAACAGGTCTTCTGTCAATGGCAAATGCTGGTCCTGACACAAATGGTTCACAATTCTTCATAACAACTGTGACAACTAGCTGGTAATTGTTTTAAACTGAGAATTTAAAGGAGAAAGAAAACAAATAATCTTCACATGTCTTCTGTTGTTTATACTGACTGTTGACAAAATTCTCCTTTTTTTGTTTTTTACCATGTATTTTTGGGTAAAAGCTGTTTCGGGATCATAGTAGTATGTTGGACATGAATGAGATAAGTAGCATTACCAATTTACACTTATAGCACCCAAGAGAAACCTTCTCCTTGATCCGCACAACTCCGCCCCTCTTCTTATAGAGAGAGTAACCGGGACTCAACCGAACTGTGTATGTATGGAATTATCAATCGAATCGATAGTCTATTTTGTATTAATTTTCAGATCAATTTGCAGGTTGGATGGTAGGCATGTTGTATTTGGAAAAGTGCTATCTGGAATGGACGTAGTTTACAAGGTTGAAGCCGAAGGAAGGCAGAATGGGACGCCCAAGAGCAAAGTCGTTATTGCGGACAGCGGCGAACTTCCTCTATAATTATCCTCTTCAATTTCCAACCTACAAGTCTAGCAACTTCATAGTTAATTTCCTCGCCCCTTTCAGTTCCCTGTATGAGACGGTTTAATAAAATATAAAAGTTGTTCTCTTTTTTTTATGGATATTCATTTTGATGTTGCCCTTTCTTTTCCTTTTCTCCCCCAAATAATTTCCTCTTTTGTTTTTCTTTCATTTGGGGTTGTTGAAAGCTCTTTTAAACAAAGATGCAACTCAACATGAGTGATCTGGTTGGATGGCTTTTTGTTTCTTGTTCCTAGGAAGTGGTATCGAGTTCAACCCCCGAAGAAATTTTTGTCGATATATTTTTTTATATATCCAGTAATGTTGTGGGATTTGAGGTGCAGAAATAAATAGCGACTTGGAGTTACCTGCAAATCCTTTTGGCCAGGTTTGGTTAATCAATACTGATGAAAACATCTCATTTGGAGTTGTACTAATTTTGACTATCTAGACATATTATTTCTTCTCTTAATTTTTGAAAATATTCATTTAAATGGAGTAAATAAACAGTATAAAATAGTAAAATCTGACATAAACAGTATATAAACAGTATTAAATTGACATAAACAGTATATAAACAGTATGAGAAAAGCAAAAACATTGTATAAACAGTGCACAATTCGATTACTCCATAAAATAGTAAATCTACACATTTTTCAAATTTCAAAAATTAAAAACTGTTTTATCTCGTCTTACTATCCCAACACATTTGGTTTGGTTTGATTTGGTTTGGTAGATAAGATAAATTATTTTATATAATCATTACAACTTTACTAAACTACCATACAAAATATACTAAACAATTCAACTTTTTCAAGTAAGGAGTGCTACACCCACAAATGAATTATACAAAAGTAATCTCACAAACTAATATGGTTTCATGTGAATCATCAGATCTACAATACAATAAAAGTAACTTTATAATCTGACAGATTACATCAAGACACGTCAGTTTGTGGGATTACTTTTGTATAATCACTTTGTGGCTAGAGTATTTCTCTTTTCAAATCACAAAACAAAAATAATATTCTAAAAATATTTTATTCAACTTTTAACTTTTATCTCATCTTGTCGATATCATAATAGCTTAAGCTTTTAAATCGTGGTATTTTGAAATCCGATGGGGCAGGTCTAAAGATTAGTTTAAATTCCAAAAGCTTTTTACCATCGCAACTGAGCCAAACTTCAACGAGTACAAAAAATCAACAGGGGAGAACTAAACCACAAGAAGAGGTAAAATCCCAACATGTGGAATTTAAGATAGTATATTGTTGCAAAAGGGAAATAATACAGAGGCTGGAAGTCCCAGAAGAAACTGACATTAAATAGCAAGCATGTAAGACTTACAGCGAACAGAGTCATGTATCATGTCATTATTAACTTTCTAGGTCAATGCTAATTGTACAACAGATGGCAACAGCACCACACTTATCAATTAACTTATCTAAATTTTATCTTTCAGCTACTACAGAATGAAAAGGCTTCCACATTAATATCATAACTGGGGGCCTAAGCAAGAACACTGCATGGCATGACTCTATTGTTATACAACAACTCAGACAAGAAAAAGTAAAAACTAGCGGTGAGTATTTCTGAACTAAGTTGGGTAAATTTACTCGGTGTCACTTTCAGAATCCATAAAGCTGAACTCTCTGGATCCACCGAGCTTGATTAGCAACGTTCCCTGGTTTTCCTCGCTCCATTCTATACCTTCCTTTTGCATAAGTTTGATAACCTGCATGCAGCCAGCGATTAGATAGTCATGGAGAGTATAATACAAATGCAACAAGTTCGTCTTTTTCAAAAGATGAACCAAGGTCCAAGGGGCTAGTTGTGGAAAAGATTTAACAAAGGAGTTGACAATTCAGTCACCTCAGAAGGCCAACATGGTAAACTTGGGGCTCCGGCCTCATATCCGGTATAATTAAAAAAAAAAAAAAAAAAAAAAAAGCAAGCAAGCAAGCAAACAAACGTTCAAAAATATAATATAGGGAAAATGGGAGGCATAAAGAAAATTTTTGATTGATTTATTTTTAAGTAAACATCAAGACAAAGATGGCAAGGGTAATGCACTCAATGTTTAATTCATCCAATATCAATGGGGGATAAAATAAGATAAATTCTCAAGTCAATCTAATCGGAACAATGAAAAAAGAAATTTTGATCACTTCTATATTGCCAGATGTCGTTATTTTAAGCTCTCAATGTGTATATGTATAACCCAGATTGCATGAGTGCTTATACTCTCTGGGTTTGGCAGTATAATCGTATTCAAATAGTAGGTCACATCATGTTAGCAATAACACCAAAAGTTCCTATAAACAAACAAAAAAATAAGATAACACCAAAAGTTACGCTAATAATAGAACAATGCTGCTGTCTAATATACATTTTCAAGCCATACGATTCTCCAATTCAGTGGTTTTGTTACAACTCAAGTTTACTACAAGACCAGTATGCAACAACCATACAAAAGATCTAAACCCTTGAACCATTGTTGCCACTAGTTTCTAGAATGGGACAGAAGAAAATAGATGGAAGCTGGACTGAAACCCATACCGATTGTTTCACTTTTGACTTCCCTACACCATGTGACCCACATCCTGTGATAACCCTGAGGGTTTGAAAAGCTGGAGCAGACCAACAAACATGATCAAATAATAAGAAAGTCTAAGCATTTTTTGTGTGAAATATAGAATAGAACAATGAATATTGGAAGACCAGCAGACACTTACAGGGCACATATGTTCCAAAAAGGAGGTGGGCTTTTACATACTGCATTGCTTGTTTGACATGTTGCCCATGTAAATCAATTGTTACCACATTTTCTATGCCCTTGTTTCTGCAGATTAGAAGCAATGGCTTAATTAAATAAAGAAGACTAAAGGGAGACGTATATGGACAGAAATATTTTATGTAGATCTTTTGAGCAATAATCAATTCACCAACCTAGCTTTAAATATATCACGGCTTGCCTTTCCATCTGCCTCCCGTGCCAATTTTGTATGTGCCTTACCCTAGGCAAATGGAACACATCTGGTTAATATTTCATTCTGGAAACTCATCAAGCAAAGACAACATAAAATTATGCCTGTGACAAACCAAAAATGTGATAAGCAACCATTGGACAGGTCAAGAGCAGTAGACTTGTGAATCGCCCAACAAGTAAAATTACAGAAGCTTATGAGATTCAAGACTTTAGATCAATTGGCATCAAGAGAGTATTAAGAAGACCCAAATCTAAAAAGTTAAGAAATCAATGCAGTTTGGATAGATTGGCAAAGGTTAGGTGCTAAATGTTATTAACAATTTTTTTTATAGTCTTTTTTTTTTATAACATTTAGGTGCTAAATTTATTAACAATAAGAATAATTGATTCCAGTAACCTCCATTAATTTCAATGGGATCCTACATACATCCCAGAAACCTGTGAGACAATAAATCATAGAAGGAAAGCCAAAAGGAAAGAGCTCTGCATTCTTGCCAAAATTTTTTGCAATGCTTTGTTGCGGGTAACTGGCTACAATACAATGTTAACCGCTCCTCCATCATCAGGTGGCTGACACATCTTATGCATGCCAGACAACCTGTAGAGGCTCCCCTCTTTTGAAATTGTGCCAGATAATCTCTCATACAAAATAAGCCTTGAAAAAATGGAACAAGGAGTACTCATATGCAGGCTTGGAGTACATCAAAGAAAAATAAGCAGGTACAGAACAGCAAACACCAACATAGATATACTAGATACAAAAAATTAACAATGTTCTTTGCTGAAGCAGAACAAACCTGCTCAGAAAGGCAAGCTGCATACTGTTTTTCTCCCTTGGAAAATGCCACTGCAGCCTGCAGAAGAATGTCGTCATGAGATTATTTTGAGTATATAATAAACTAGATTCGGGGTCATCAAGTATTCTCAAGCACAGAGAAGTAAAAAAGAACATCTTACTTTCTGATAGCAAGATCTCATTGCATCCCATTGTTGCTTCGAAGGCTGCCTGAACACATGATATTCCTCTCCTTTAGCTGCAATTCCAGGAAAAATACCAAAAGTAAAGAGATTGACATGGTTGGCAAGACCTTATTTTGCATTACAAGGTGGATATTTTAGAAAAAAGACTTTTTGAACATCTAGCTGAGTAGATGTTAAAAGTTTTGACTAAAAAGAAGCGAGTTACCCTCCCAAACAACCATCAAGCATTTCCATTCATATGAAAACA
The DNA here is from genome assembly GCA_022457165.1 of Juglans mandshurica. Lineage (NCBI taxonomy): Eukaryota > Viridiplantae > Streptophyta > Magnoliopsida > Fagales > Juglandaceae > Juglans > Juglans mandshurica. The sequence goes on along the minus strand of CM039633.1, from coordinate 15,473,144 downwards.
AAAGAAGCACTTTTTTAATATACTTTGTGCATCCATTGTGTGCATGAATGCCCTGTGGAACAAACAAGTAGCTAATCACCCTAAAAAAAGAGGAAAGATTCATTAATCAAGCACACACTTGCATCAACAAGCATTTATGCCACAATAATCAACACACTCCCATGCTCTATCTACCCCCCCCCCCCCCCCCTCTTTCTTTCAGCTGGTAAGATAAGATGTAGACACGACCTAGGAAATGAAAATTGATCCAAGTTACATGCTAGGGTCTGCTGCAATCATAATTAAACATATACAGCAAAAAAACCTATACAAGTAATCGATTCTAGGCCAATTTCTGAAAACAAGGGCCCCCACTTACAAGTTCCTGATTCTGGAGGGTCAATTGCATTGGTAAGTTTTTAATTTTGATTTTTAAAAAGAGGGGTGGGTTCCTCCAGAAAAGTAGCAGGGTATCAGACAGTTCCCAAAGGATAATAACATGAGAAAAAAAAAATATTCCAAAAACCTTAGCCAAGATATATATATATATATACTAGCAGTAGGTAACGTCCAAGGGACGTTTGCCTATTTTTTTTTTTTTTTTTTTTTTTTATCTAGTGATTGAAGAAGTGTTTTTTTAATAATTTTGTGAATTTTTTATTTTTTTTAAAAATGTTTATGATGATTAAAAAAATACATGACAAAAGGAAAATAAAAATAAAAAAGTGAAATATACATTCAAGACATATTTTTAGGCTACTTCTTCATTAGTTGTAGCAGTTCTTTTTAGTTAATTAAGAATATTATCATATTTAAATTATGTTAAAACTCTAATTATTTATATTGTTATACTTTTTTAAAAATATTTAACAAAATTTCATCATTTATTTAATATTCAGTAAAACTTTATCTTTTATTTAATGATGTGAAATTAATATTTTATAAATTGAAGTTAATTTTAAGTGTATGATATAATATTTAAAATTTAATTATCTATTTTATGTTAGTTTAAATCAATATTTAAACTTCTACCATTAGATTAAATCTGAAGATTAAAAATAAATGGTTAGAATTTAAAACTCAAAAACTAATATTTTTTCCTACTTTTCTTTTTTTCCTCTCTCATTTCTCACGCACGATTGTGGTATTACGTTGCACATTGACATTCACATGGATAAATTAAAAAAAAAAAACAGAAAAATTAAACAAACATGTGAAAAAAATATATATACTGTTCATAATTACTGTTTATAAACAGTAGCAAACGGCCCAAAAAATTACTGTTCATCTATGAACAGTAAATTATAGCCGCTTTTAAGTATAGGCCAGATATATAATTTTTTTTTTAAAATAATGAAGAGAAAAAAACTGTACAATTGATGAGTAAATCTGCTAAATAGTGAGATGGCTACAAAAACACGAGAAAGAAGTTTCTGAAAACTACTAATATGGGCAGAGATAGCAAGTGCAACAAAGAATGACGAGACTAATAATGAATACCTCCAGTATATTGCTGAGGTCCTGCAACACTAGAAGGACAAACATCAAACCCAGGACCCACTGACTGCATTTTCTTTACCAAATTCCTCCAATTCATTTTCTTTGGTTCATGTTCAAGACTCTTGGAGATGTTAAACAAAGATTCCAACACCTTTTGAGGAAGATCTGGCTCGGTAGTTCTTGCTCTAGTAGGAGAATCAGCTTCAGTATTGGTAAGAACCTTAGAATAATTCCTAAAATGAAGAAAACAAGCAAAGGTTAGAATTCAGTTACAAATAAAAATATCCTCGATGCAGAGAAAATTGGTATTGCAATTTGATCCATATTAATGAGGACTAACAAATCTAGTTACAATTTCATTTGACAGGGCCTTGCAGAGATGTAATCATTTCACAAAGATAAAGCATTTGATATCACAAGCAGCAGCATAAGCTAGTAGGTTTTCCATAAAATAAAAAGTAATAAACTAGTTAAATAACATTTAAACATAACATTTTATATAATTCTCTTGTGCTTTACTAAATATACATATCTATGACATTTGATAGCCATGATCAAATTGAAGTCCATGGTTCCATCAAAATATATAAAAAAGGCCATGACTAAAAGAGTTCAAGCAGTGTAGGTATTGACTTCTATGCTAACATAAGTAATCAAATATCAATACATCTAGAAAGCCAACTCGGACCACTACAAGCATATACATCAATTATGACAACATGTGACTCCACGTAAACGATATTCAATACCAACTAAATACTTGACTTTAGAATAGTTGATTACATCATTCTCTTGGTCTTGAACTGATTTTTATAATTTTTGCTAAAAATTTTACGAAAGGGCACTTTAAGTGCACTTTTGTAAATGCGCTTCGCTTTTGATATGTGAAGCAATTCAGCCTTCGCACTTTACCTTAAGCGCGCTTTTACCAACACTTCATCACAGGTATTTTCATGGGGCTATTAATGAAATCTATTCAATCACCACTCATATTTCCCCGATTGACCTGTATTTTTAATGTTTCAAAAGGTTAGCATTGAAGCTTCCAGCTTCTTGCCTCTCAACCTATACATGCATGCATGCTATATAGCTTTCTTACAAACTAAATTAGGGTTGAAAAAACTTGATCGAGCCATATCATATGTGGTTATACCCTCCTCAAATTTCTTTTGTATTTCAACCTTCTCAGGAAAAAAAAAATAGAAATTTAATAACAACATCCACAATAATGCTAAAGCCATGAAAATAAAAACCAGAATAAATTACCTACAACCATAGCCCATAGACCATATATTGTCCTGGAATTCACTTTCAGATGAATGGGAAGTACAATCAGAAGCCTTATCTGTAAACTGTTACAAAAATTTACATGATCACTAACATAAAGCACATATTCAAATGGTAAATTCAAAATCAAAATATTTCCAACATCATTGGGTGCCCAAGTTTAAATAAATTACATTATGAAGGAAAACGTGAATAAAACATGCTACAACATCAGTGATTAATCCTTCACAAGCTAGGATAGGTTATCATGTGGCTTTAATTGCAGGAATAAAGAAACACAAATCACCAGATGAAAATTCTCCCCGGAAATTGACCCAGCACTGGATAGAGAATCTGAGCCAGCATTCAATTGCGAAAGCATAAAAAACCTAACCCATTAGACCCTAGCATCTTTAAGAAATCAATTATTCGACCACACTCCATAAAAACCCTGGAAGTAATCTCCTTTTAGTAGAACAAGAGAGGAAAAAACAGAAGGGGTGGTGTTTGGAGGGGAGAGGGAGTGGGTATTTTATGACAGAAAAATATTTAAGCAGCAGCAACTCTCCTAGTGGAAGAAAAGTCTAATAACCTTGTTAATAGTTGTATAAACTAAAAATCATTCATGTCCCACCAGCCTCCATAAACTAAACCCAGCAATCCTAATGAAGACCAAGAGAACAAAACAGCTAAAGGAATCCTCAGCCTCTCATGTGGGACACTGGAGGATTTGGTTGCGGCATAAAAAATACAAGCCCCTAACTCAATCTATCCTGAATAACAGTGATAAAATGCAAACACGAGTGATGGTCAAAATACAGTCCAAAAGGCATAACCCACAAACTCAAATCATAACTTAACAATAAATTTAGCACTTTCAAAATTCAAACTAAAAGGACCATATGAATTGTTTTTAAGCGACCAACAAAATACATTGAATGATATAGTAAATAAATTGAAATAGGAGCCTTTAAGCAAGAACTCCAACACAAAATCGAGCAATAAGGTAAATATTACTTACACCATCTTTGCGTTCAATTAGAAATCTTATATCTTCTTTATAGTTAACACTATCATTAGGGTATCTACCATTCCTGGACTGCTCAGAGGTGGAAGCAGAAAATTCGAGCAATGTGTCAAAGGCCTAGGAAGCAAATAAACAGAAAATCATTTCCATTACTCACTTTATTTATCATCAAATTAGGAGAAGTGTTCCAACATCAATGTCAAAAAAAAAAAAAAAATCGAAATCCAAGTCACAATACTTAAAATACCTTTTCTACGTCATATCCACATTGACCTGAAAAAAAAAAGAATAATTCCTGATCATGCAATAAACAACTAAAAATAAGCTCCATAGTACAGTGCCCAATCACTGACAATTTACACCATACAATCACTGACTAGAATGCCTCTTTTGCACAAGCATGATCCAAACGATTACAAATATTAAATAAATGCATTAAAAAAAAATTAGAAAGACTCGAGAAAACACTCACATAGCACAACGTACAGTATTTATTTTATTTTTTATTTTTTTAAAATTTTTTATTTTACTTATAAAAAACTATTGATCTAAATTATACAAAAAATAAATAAGTAGTTACTGAATACGCATAGATGCACACGTACATAAGTTGTAACGCCCCAATGGAAAGCCCAAACCACATGGCCTATACTCCAAAAGGACTAGTCAATGATACAATTAGAACCCCATTAGAACCTTATAAAGAGCAAGAACTTCTCATTCCCAAGCAATGTGGGATCTCATACACCACCTACCCTTATCCATATCATATGGAGGTATCACAATCTACCCCCCTTAAACTCCCGACGTCCTCGTCGGGCCTGTCCATTGTAGGTGGCACGGCTCAAGTCCTACATTTCTGGTTGGGATAGTATCTGATACCATTTGTAACACCCCAATGGAAGGCCCAAACCATATGGCTTATACTCCAAAAGGACTAGTCAATGATACAATTAGAACCCCATTGGAACCTTATAAAGAGCAAGAACTTCTCCTTCCCAAGCAATGTGGGATCTCATACACCACCTACCCTTATCCATATAATATGAGGATATCACATAAGTATATGCGACATGCGTTCGTGCATGACTGCCGTTGAAAGTTGAAATGGAAAAGATTTGAGATAATAAAAACTTAAGTACTCCTTTTCTATGATAGCATCGAAGGCTCAAAATGCGATTTCGTCAAAGAACAACAAAAAGAAAACAATTTTCAAAGATGGTATTTGCAATCTAATTCATTAACAATATCCCAGTTTATGTCATGTCTTTCTGGCCATCTAAAACCCCGTTAAAACTCCATGACATCGCCTTTATATCATCTTATTGCCATGTCCACAATTTATTACCGACTAAATCATCCCATCATCCTTTTTCCTCTCGTTGGTTCCCTTTTCTACAATATACCAGTGCCCCCTTGCAAGCTCTATAATTCGTATTCTATTTTGAACTTCACCACCACCAACTTGATCCAAACAAAGTTGGCTTTATTAGTTGGTTATCAATTACCAACTTTCATTGCATCTTAAATCTCTAAGTAATCGAAAATTCACAACGGATTTCAGTGCCACCAAAACTCGCAAGTTATCTGGAACAACCCCTACAAAAGGCTAAGTTTTCTTTAAAAAACACTAAAAAAAGTCAGAGGGATAGTTTTGTAATTTTAAAAATATTTAAAGATAAAATTACCTAAGCTTGCATTGCAGTCTCCATTTGGGAACTGTATATAGCATGCTCAAATAAATAATCCAAAAAAATCGTAGCGGGTACTCACAGAAAACATCTCTAACAACATCCATGCTGAGCTCACACTCATCTCCGAGCATCGAACGCAGAAATTGCTCAGCCTCTTCTATCTCAATGCAAGCATTGCTAAGCCCTTTGAACCTGGTCGAGGCATCCAAGACGTCCCTCCTTGGAGGCCTTGGATTCACGTACTCTTTTCCCAACACCGTCGAAACAGTCCCAGTCGCCGCAACCACTCTCTTCTGCTTAGTCCCTCTGAAATCCTTTCCTTTCACCACGTTCTGAACACAGCCAGTCTCGACAAAACCCACGGACGAACCCGACGAGCTCGCACCCGAAGTCGAACACGTCGAGGGGTCTTCGGCGCTGTCCGCTGAGATCGCGCCTAATATCTCCGCGGCTTTGTCCCGATCGCCAATCGCTTTACGGAAGGCCGAAACGGCGTCGTCTACAGAAGCCAAAGAGAAGGCCTCCACTAACGCCTCCGGTACTTTTCCCCCCACTTCTTCGTTCACCACAATGCTTTTCTCGGCCGGATTGGATGCTCGGGGCCTCCTTCTCCGCTTCTTCTGCTTAGTGTTCTTCATATTCGAACCCAATGTAAGAAAAGCGGCGGAGATTCAATGATCAGAGCTTCCCGAAACACCAAGGTGAGGATGAGAACAGACGATTTTCTTTCTATCTCCTTTGTTTTAGGGATTGTCGGAGATCGGGGTGGCCAGAAACCACAGATCGGAGAGCCGAGGAGGGTGAAACGGAAAGAGAAATTGAGTAGTAAGGGGGAATTTTATGATTCCAGAAAACAAGGGATTGATGGTGGTGGATGGATTGCGGAGGTTGAAACTTGAGATAGAGAGAGATAGATTCATTGTTCGACAGAATGCAGGACCGATTCTCTCACCTTCGCGTCATTATATTAACCAAAAGGTGTTTTTATCCACGCGCTTTCAACGAATCTGTGGGGCACTGCTCAATTCATTCTGAGATCCAATTATTTTATTTTAAGTTTTTATTATTCACAAATTAAGTTTGTGTACCAATATACGTATTAATGTTGTTATTTTCATATTATTTTTAATAAAATTTATTTTCTAACTAATCATATTAAATGAATACGTGTATTAGTGTTCAAAATCACAATTAAATTTTTACTTATGACAATTCTGTTTCGACATTTTTGGAAAGAGAAATTTTATTTACAGTCTCTCCTTAGAGACTGCATGTGCAGGTTTTTTATTAAATGAGAAAAAACATCATTTCAGGAGGGATAGTTTTGTAATTTTAAAAAAATTTAAAGATAAAATTACCTAAACTTACATTGCAGTTTCTAAATAGAAACTGTATTTCTTTTGGACATGTCTTTTCCTTCTTTTTGGTAAGTAAAAGGTGAGTTTGATTGGAGAGTGGACTCGGACACACGTCTCCTTTTCTCTTTTTTTCTTTTTTTTTTATACTTTAAATTATTTCCCTTTTAGCATGACTCCGAAAAAAGGGGCAATGTTCATCTTTAAAGATTTAATATATATATATATATATATATATATATATATTTGTCTCTTTTATCATTTAAATATTTTTCAATAATATCAAGTAATTGATATAGAACATAAAAAATAATTATCAATAATTAAATATCATATTATGAAATGGTGAGAAGATGATAATAAAAAGAATGGTAAGTAGTATTATTATTAATAATATAAAGCATTTCCAATGATTTGTCTATATTTTTATCCAAAATAATTAATCAAATTTTATTTTTTCTTGATTAAAAAAAAAAGAGTACATCCAACAACTTATCCAGATTTCTTATTTATTTACTTAGAAATTAAATAAATAAATAAACTGAGAGAGAAAAAAAAAGAAAAGAGAGAGATGAACTTGGAAGAAAAAGATATAATAATGAGAGAGAGAGGGCAAAAATGTATTTACATTTCATTTAAATCCAACTATTCTTTCTATTGTTTTCACTAACGACAAATGGCCTCTACTTTATTTTTTTTATCGGACTGTGCTTTCTGCAAAGAGCTTTTCTACACACAATCATCATCATACTCTATATTTCACGTTATTTTTAATTTTTTAATTTTTTTTGAATTTATTCTTTTTAAATTATTTTAAATTTTTTATTCATTATTCATATAATAAATATTTAATAAACGAAAAACATAATAAAAATTAAAAATAATATAGAATATAGAGTATAAAATATTAAGAGATTGTGAAGATTTTTTATTCTGCGAGAGTGCTTAGACTTGATTTTGCAGAGGAAATGACAATGGGAGAGACCTGACTACCTCCAACCGCTGGTAAGTAATTTATTTGACCAGTGACAATATAACAATACATATTATAAAATAAAGATATTTTTTATAAATAATCTTAGTTTTATAAAATATTTTATAAAAATATCCTTTTTTTTAAATATTATTATATAAAGTATCGTATAAAATGTTGTGTGTTTATCATTTTTCAATTTATTTTCCCTTCCCCTCACAATCTCCTTCTACGCAAGTTTCTTGTGAGTATTGCTCCATACGTAATTTTCATAATAATAATAATAATAATAATAATAATTAATAAAATAAATAGATTTTATAAATATTTCATAATTATTTAAGAATGTTGTAAATAAAATATATTTTTATTTGATATTTTTATAGATTTTGATTTTATAAAATTATTGTCATCAATGATATTAATATGAATTAGAAAAATGCTGAATGCAACCGACTCGAGGAACCAGTGCGTAATCAGATCCTACATGGAGGCTTAATGAAATGGTTCGTTTCATTCAAAATTATTAAACGATTCACCCATAGTCATCTACCACAAAGCTTTTCCCATTTTCCTTCTCTTCCTCATTTTCCTTCTCCCAAACGGCCATTACAGAGAATCTTTTTTCTTCCTTTTGTGATGTTCACTTCCTTAGACGAAGCTGCAGAGAGAAGATAAGATTGGGAATTTCACAATCCCAGCCAACAGTAGCACAAACCACTCTTTCTTCTGAATTTCACAATCTTAGCCACCTCCCCCCACACCCATTTATCTAATTCCTTACTTTTTTTTACCTTGGTTAAAAATTAAAAGGGAGAATGACATATTTACTTCCATCACCAAGAAAGTGAAATCCAAGTGGGGAAATTAGGTGGGTCGTTGTTCGAAGAAGAGGTTTAGGACCAAGTTTACATAGGAGCAAAATGACAAGATATTGGGCTGGCCAAGAGTCTAGGGTGGAGGATTCAGAAGCATGATGAGGCCGTGGTGCAGCAGTTCTGTAACGAGACCGTGGTCAAGCTAAGGATTTTTGTAGCTAAGCCAATGATTTTTACAAAGAAGCCAAGGATTCAGAGCACACACTTGGTAAGAAACCCAGCAAAAACCGAAAAAAAAAACTAAGGAAAAAAAATCTCTTTTGGACGACGTCGAAAGATTCACCATGAGAACAAGCTCGTGATGAGAGCCAGCATTGAAAAAGGAAGGCTCTTTCTTTCTTAAGACATTATTTTCATGATTTAAATCATCCAAGAGTGTAAAGGAATGTTTTTTTTTTTTTTTTTCTTTCTTAGATAGTTTTGTGAATGATGTTGAAAGTCCATTCAAACTTTGGTGGCCTCTAAAGTCTTCCAGTTGTAATCCTACAATTCAATCATTTGTAAAATTCTCATGAATTAAATTGGCGAGCAGATATGTCCTGATATTCGAATGTTTGTCTGAAATAGCTCCCCTCCCATGAAGACGACGACAGAAATTAAAACTCTGTTTTTGGTTTTTTTTTTTTAATATATCGGCTGACGTGGTATTATGCCACAACAGCCGATTACCCGGCGGTTCCCCACCTTCGGTTGTATATAGAAGAATTGTATGAATTATATTATAAAAACAAATTTGCCATTTCTCATTATAAAATTATTATTACTTATTTATAAAATCATTATAAATATTATACAATTATTTGTGGGACCCATATTTATATCCTCTCCAACAACTTAAAATCATCTTATCTCACTTCCAATCTAAATACACAAAATTTTCTCATACATAAAATTTTCAAAAACTATCTCAACTCATAAATCTCATTACTATTCACAATTATTTGATAACTGTTTTAGCCAAAAAAAAACTCTACAAACATAAATCTATAAATTAACGTGATTTGATGTAAGACGTTAGATTATAAAAATATATCATATAAAATTAAGTTAATTTTTTAATCTGTTTTGTGGAATATCATCGTGGTTGGATCTTCTCTTTTCTATTATTATTTCTATTGAATAAACAGCTTAAAAATCTACGAGCATTGAATTTTGAGGGAAACTGGGGACGATATGTTTTGGGAGCTTTACTATACAACCTCCACCACACTCCACACTCCACACTCCACACTCCATATTTTTTTAAAATTTTTAATATTTTTTTAAAATTTTTTTTTGAGTTTATTCTTTTTAAATTATCTCAAATTTTTTATTCATTATTCATATAATAAATATTTAATAAATAAAAAATAATGTGGAATGTTAGGAGGTTGTGAAGATTTTTTGATGTTTTGGAGCCCACCCCAACAGGCACAAAACTAAGCGGCTAGGCAATTAATAAGTAGCTTTATTATTCGTTGTTTTCATATATAGATCACACTTATTTTTATTTATTTATTTTAATCTTTTTAAACTAATTGAATTCTTCTATTCAGAGCTGGCTCAACAGATTCCAAAGCCAAAGGCTAAATTTTGAGCGAAGCTTTTTTTTTTTTTAAGTAAAATTAAATAAATTTATTTTTATTTTTATATTATATTATATTTTTATTTAAAATAATTCCTATCGTTTTGTAAAGTAAAATTATTAATTAAGATTTTATACCACATTTAATCTTATACCACATTTTCAACTAATAACTGACTTAATCTTTATTAGGAAATTTTTGATTTAGAAAGAATTTTATCAAATCTAATTTTACAAGTACTTTAGACTCTTAGACACAATTATAATCATTATTGTCAATAAAATTCTATAAACAACTTACACATTTGAAAAAAAGTGGGCCTCACCTCTTTAAAGGATTATACAAAAAAACTTTTATGAACACTGGAAAATTAGATTTTGTTATTTATAATTTTCACTTAATTATATATTAAACTAATAATGATAAAAGATAAGTGTATTCTTAGAAGGAGAATATGTAAAATAATTATTATCTGTGATATTTTTAAAAATTAATAATGATATAATATCTATTTGATCTTGTTTATATTTTCATTCTCATTGAGTTAATTAAAGTTTTTTATTGGATATATATATATTTTTTAAAAATTCTACTTTATATATATATATATATATATATTTTTTAACCTTCTTCCAGTAGGGGCCTTAGGCAATTGCCTAACTCGCCTAATAGAATAGTCGGCTCTGCTTCTACTCATTATCCATATACTATACATTTGATAAGAGAAAAAAAAAATAAATAAATAAATGTAGTGTGAATATGATGAGTAGAATTTTTCATTAATAATTATGCGCTTAATTTGTCATCGATTGATTTCCCCAACTTCTAAGAAAACTAAAAAATACTCTGCAAACAGAGCTTTAGCTTGCTCTCAAGTATCTTATACAGGAATGTGCCCCTTTGGCTCTCAAATCTCCATGTCATGGTTTTTATCCTCAACATACCGCGGGAAGATAACCTGTTCCACTGCTCTGGGAGGAGAGCTTGGAAGATCCCATTGACATTCCTGAACCACACATGATGAGGTTATTAGCTTGGCTGCAACAAGTGATGCATGAAACTCTTCATGGCCTGCTGGCTTCCAGAACCTCGTCTCCGAATCCCGGCTGATGCACTGCATCTTCCTCCTCTGCACCTCATCTTTCACTCTCTGTAGGGAGAAAGGAAAGCCATGGTTGTATTATACCATACCTATGAAGTTAATCATACTAAATTAAAGAAATTTGTAATTAAATTCAGGTGATATATTATCCTAATAGCCTAATCCAAGTGTTAGTGATTTCCACACCAAAGCCCCAGTCTCAATAACACCAACCAAAAACAAGAGAACGAAGAAGAGTTCATTTATTCCATGTTCTATCACGTAGAAAGAATAATAGGTGCCACATCACAAACGTATGAAACTAGGCCCTGTTTGGATAGTGAAAATGTTTTATCTCATCTCCTCATTACAATTTTATCAAATTTACCGATAAAATATAATAAACAATTCAACTTTTTCAAATCACAAAATAATAATAATATTAAAAAATAATATTCTAACAATATTCTATTCAACTTTCAACTTTCATATAAAATCATCTCATGATTCATCTAATCTCAATGTCCAAACCGCACCTAATTCTCATTTGTACTCTTTTGAGATGGTCGATATCTCTACAAGTTACTTCTATGCATGCAACTAGAATCTAAGCAATAAGGAACATGAAAGCTCTTAAAAATTTAAAATCTTTACTCTCAAAACCACCATGTCAACCTACACTCGGAAAGCTGAGCTCCAAAAGATAAAAAGAGAATTACTTCATCTACACATAAATCTTACAAAACTGATTGTACGCGTTGACGAATCAATTAGTTTTGTTTTAAAGTTGGATTTTTTAGTTAATTTTTTTTTTGTTGAATCTAAGGTTTGTCAATTCAGAGCGTAGCTTACTAAAAAGTTTGCGTAGACAAAGTAATTCTCGTAGTGAACACATGGCACAGCAGCAAAATGATTGAAAACTGAGAAGAAGGAAACTGTTTCTTATGAACAAACCTGCAACAACCTCGAATCAAACGTGGGCAACCCAATTTGCCCAACAGCGAGCGATCCAAACAAATTCCCCACCAACGCAGCATCAGGCACAGCCAACCCATGAACCAGCCCCGCCACAAACCCTCCAAGAAAACTATCCCCAGCACCCGTTGGGTCGACCTGGTTCGCCGCAAACGGCGAAATTTCCAATTCCCCGTCCTTCCAATACACCGTGCACCCTTCCTTTCCATGCGTTACCACCACACAGCACCATTTCCTCGCCTCCTCCACGTCCAGGAACACCGCCTCCTCCTCCGATGCCTTGAGGAACGCAATACGTGGCAACAGGCGAAAGAACCCGCTTTCCTTCAGCCCCACGAGCCTTACGGTCCCATCGACGTCGTCAAATTCCCGAATCAGGGCCTGGATATCCACGAACACCACATTGCAAATCTCAAACATTTTCTCCAGAGTCTCGGGCGATATCTCGCCGCCGACACCGACCGCCATACCGAAATCGAACCTCGTTTGCGGGAGATCCGACGGCCGAATGGGGTCACATGCGGAGACCCGTTTCAGGACCCGATCCTGGTGTCCGTTCCCGCCGACCCCCGAGTCGAAATGCGCGTGGAAGAGAGTGGTTCTCGAGGTGGGTATCACAATCGGGCTACGATTGGTCACATAGGCAAAGTCCGGCCCAACCTTGGAGACCAGATTGTACGGAACCGAAAGACCGTCAAGCACGGCGGAGATGAAAGAGGAGGCCCCACCTAGCGTCTCGCCCACAACGACGCCGTCCCTGATCAGAACGTCGTGACAGTAGTTGCCCGCAATCAGACCACGGAGAGAGAGAACACTTGGCTGCGTGATTTCTGGACCTCTTTGGTCTCTCCCCATGACTGATTGGGATCGTAATTCGATTGTGAGATCTGAGGGAGAGGTTAGGGGTCATGGGTGAGAGAAACCATTAAAACTCAACAGAAAAAACAGGAAAGAAAGAAGCAGAGAGAGAGAGAGAGAGAGACAAAAATGGAATCGGCGTGGTGGTGGTCGTGTCTGTATGGAGGAGTGACTAATGGGAAGTGCCGGAGAGAGACATTTATATGGAGGGCCACGGGGGTGTGGAGATGGGGAAGGAATGAGACCTCAGACTGAAGTCTGACGATCTCTGTTGTTGCTTTGGTGTGCGAACCTTAGGAAAGTCAAAAGTGTACGACGCGAGTGATGGTTTTTGTTTCTGTTCCTTTAAAAAGAACGAACAAGTAAGCGCGTGAATGTGATGCTTTCGTGAACGGAGCAGAGTGAAGAGACCAGCATTTTTTTTTTTTTTTTTTTATTACTATTGTTAATCAATTTTGAGTCTATATTGATGAATTTATTTTTTAATGGATTTGAATTTATTAAAAAAATTATTTAATTATATATATATTTTTAAATAAAATAAATTACATCGACGGTCGAGAAGTAACTTTTGAAAGATGATGGAATGTGAAAGTATTATTCAAATTCATTTTAAAGATTTTCAAGAAAGAATCTTTGAAAAATTGGCAGGAAGACAAAAGTTCTCTCTCAAACTAGTAGAACAACCTTAATTCGTTCTGTTGCTAGTTCAATCCTATCTTATGTTATGTCCACTCCATTGATCCCAAAAACGGTCACAAAGCCTTCTCAAAGTTTTGGTGGGGATTCCCAATTGAAAAATCAAGAAACTTCACACCCAAATCTTGGAAATCAATTTGCAAACCCAAATCCATTGGAGGTCTTGGTCTTAGACTGACCTCAGATTTCAATGAAGTCCTCCTGTGTAAACTAGGTTGGAACATGTCTAATGAGAGCAATGCCACTTGGAAAACTGTTATGTCTGGAAAATACTTAGAAAATTCCAATTTTTTTGATACTCTTCCAAAAGCTTCAAACTCTTGGATCTAGAAATGCATTTTAAAACAAAGATATTTCTTGAAACAGAGTGCGTGCTATCAAATAAATAATGACAGAAGCACAAATGTGTGATCTGATCCATGGATCCCAACTCATCTAAATTTCAAGCCAATTCCAAATAACAGCTCCATCATCTTGGATAGGACACTATTTGTCTCTAAGCTTACAATGAAAGAACCTAAAAGATGGAACATCCTCCTGTTACAAGCCCTTTTCTGCCCTGATACTGTGACTGAAATTCTGAAAATTCTTTTAACTCAAACTGATTTTCGCAGACAGGAGGATAAACTCAGATGAATGCACCATTCTTCTAGAAAATTTTCAATGAAATCTGCCTATGCTGCCATCACCATGAATTCCAATCCACCACAAGTGCAATCAAACATTTGGAAAAATCTTTGGAAAATTAAAATTCAAGACAAAGTAAAGTTGATTTGTTGGAAAATTCTAAATAACATAATTCCAACAAAATTCTTGGTGAAAAGATTTGCACCTCTAACAGAAGAAGAAACATAGTGTCCTATATGCAACAATGAGAAAGAGACTCAAGCACATTTGTTCTTTACTTGCCCTTTCACCAGAATTCTTTGGAGGCAATCACCTTAGCCTTTGGATATAATACGTTTTGCTAACCATGAAGTTTGTGATTGGATTGAATGCATCATTTCCCCCACAGAGAAGTTGAATATTTTGGCAAGAGAGGAGCAAGACTTTCAAATTTTTGCTATCAATGCTATGGACAATATTTGGTTTTGAAGAAATAAAATTGTTCATGAGTCATTAATTCCAAATATTGATAATTTTATTTCTAGCACCTTGAGAACTTATAAGGAACATTGTAATGCGTGAGACATAAAAAAGTGAATGAAAGTCATGATTGGAGAGCTACACCAAATGGGCATTGCACTCTGTTTTTATATGTAGTAGTTAGACAAACAAGTAGCACAGTAACAGTAATATGCAGATCAGAATATGGCTACCCAATTTTTGTCATTACAAAGCATATTGACAGTCATAACCCAAATATGGGAGAAGTCACTGCGATGAATATTGGAATAGAGGAAGCTAGACACAACAATATAAAAAAATTAGTCATTGTAGGTGATTCACTAGTGGCTTTGCAAGGGGCAAATGATCCTGAGAAAGTAGCAGATTGGACCATCAAGCCTATAGTCAGCGACACTAAATTTTTGTTGAATTCATTCAAAAGCTGGCACACCAAAAAGATACATCGAGATCAAAATCGATGCGCGCATTCCATTGCGGAGTGGGCGTCTTCCAAGAACTTGTATATACTTATTTCCTTTATTCCACCCTGCATGTTGGACTTTCACAGCGGAAAAGATCCTCCTTTTATTATGCACTAGCTGATGATATACAGTTTAATTTACCTTTCCTTAATACTGTAAGGACAGTTTTTATTATGAATGAATCCATCTTGTTGAGGAAAAAAAAAATTATTCAAAAAAAATATTAGAATAATTCATGTAATTTATCTCTTGACTACTTATATGCGAAGAAACTGTGCTAATTTCAACCTATGACCGACCACCTTATTACATATAAATCGACTTATTAGAAATATTATATAAAACTCTTATTTCCTTCTAATCAATTTGTCATTTCTGTAGGAGTTGATCAACCATAAGCCAAAAGATTCGAAGCAAAAGAAAAACAAGAATTGGAAAGATGATTCAATGCAAGATTGGAAGTTTAGAGAGAGAGAGAGAGAGATGAGTGAGCAATCACAAGGAGGGATGACCAAGCAGCTATTCACCGCCCACGTAGTTGGTAAGATACCAATCGAAGCTAACATGTCTTGACTAGAAACGGTGACAGCAAGAGGGAAGATAACATCATCCAAACAGAGGAAACAAAGCATTAATATCAATTATTGGAAGAGCTATTAGGAGGAGCATTCAATGCATCAGTTCAAGTGTCTCACATTTAATAAGACCCAAACACAATACCGTGCGAAATTGGCGATTCTGACTCGTGAGGAAGTCTAGTTTAGTGGTCCATAACAAAGGCAAAGGGAACCCTCCAACCATAAATAGCCCAAACGATAAGGTAAGACGCTTGGATCCACCTCTTCATCTTACCAACTTCACTATCCTTTTAGACTAATGCCGGACACACTCGATAAGTTCTCTTTCTCTCTCTTTTCAGACAACATTACTCATTTCCAGAGTCTGTGCCATTTGTAGTGATGTTAAACATCGGTACCGTCTTGCTTTGAGCGGGCTTATTTGGAAATAAAATTAGAATAATGATAGCCTTATTCACTCTTTTATTATTATTTTATTAATTTTTTTAAACTTTTCCTTTTATTTAATGATTAAACTTAATAAAATTGTATATTTTTAAATTTTTTTAATGATTAAAGATATTAAAAAATACTTAAAAGAAAAAAAAAACACTAAAAATAGTAAATTTGTGGTAAAAGGATTGTAAGTTTTCATTACCCATAAAAGAATTATTATCAGTTATATTTTGTTCATAAACATCACCATCATAAAATATTTTTCAATTTAAATCTTCAATTCTTATTTAATTATTATTTAATCATTACAACTTTATCAAACTTAAAAAAAACACAATAAACAATATAAGATTTCCAAACCTCAAATAAAAAATTATATTCGAACAATTTTTTAACTTTCTATTATTTTTATTCAATTTTTTTTTTCTCTTCTTTTCTAAAACCTAAAAAAAATCTCAACTTAAATAATTTCACTGATATTCAAAAATTAGAACTGCATAGATAGTGAGAACACTGCATCCACTGCTGAATCTTCCATCTATCACGGTTCGTACAAAGAATCCATTGCTGGCATATAAAATATCATAGAGTAATGTCTAAAAGAAAATACTCTAATCATAAAGGGATTATACAAAAACAATCTTCCAAAGTAATGTAACTTAATGTGATTTACCAGATTGTAAAGTCATTTTTATTGTAAAGTAAATCTAACAAATCAGATAAAACCAAGTCAGTTTGTGAGATTGTTTTATATAATTCCTTTGTGGATGTAGGAGTACTCATATCTAACAGCTCGTTTGGATACAAAAACTATCTCACCTTATCTCATCTCATCATTATAAATTTTTCAAATTTCTATATAAAATATAACAAACAATTCAATTTTTTTAAATTTCAAAATAATAATAATATTAAAAAATAATATTCTAATAATATTTTATTCAACTCATCTAAAATAATCTCATCTCATCTCACTATTCAAACCAACCTAATATATGCTGTCAGAACACAACACGATACCCATGGAACATGATTCTAGTTTGTTTACCGATGCTTCACGAAGGAATATGATTCTTACCTTTGGTTTTTTTAAGCTACATTTGTGGTTCACGATGTTTTGCTATATTAGATGGGTATAATAGAAAATAATTACTTTGAAAAGCATTTGCTTAATTTTCTTGTGTTTCAGGGCACAGGCAAAGAGCATTAACTCACCCTCGCAAGTAAGCTGCTGCCGCCGCTGCTTCTTAACTTGCCTAACCTGAAGTCTTAAGATCCAGGATCCAGTTTATAACTTCTAATACACAAGCTTTTAACTCATATTGTCAGGAACACAGGGTTGAAACATGGGGATCCTTTACGTTACATTTGTAATGAGGAACAGGCAATTAGAATAAATAAGCCACAACATATTCCATTTATTGTTAATTTCTTACAGCGCTTTGCATAAGGACTTTGGAGATAAACTAATCACATTATCAAAGTTAAACCTAAGTTGGGAATAAGATAAAGATCATTATTTTTACTATATCTCACATATACAAATTTAAGTAGCAATGCATCATACCAAGATTGTCAACCAGTCCGCACCCCACCCATAAAAGTCCTTGGATCAGGACAGGCCCCGGAAAATTGTGCTTGTGAGAAGTCGAAACCTGGGTTCTGCAGAAAGAAATAGAATTGATGAAACGGGAAAAGAGTACTCATGTTACCAAGCATGTCAAGAATTTAATGGAGTCGGTTGACACACATGGAAGCATTAGCCACCAAATGAATAATTATCAAAGATCTAAGGTGGAATTGAAACAAATAGTCAATATTTATTAAAAACAGAACCGTTCTGCCAACTGCATATGGATGTTTCTAATGTCCCTTCATAATTTAGTAAGGGGAAATGGCTAGAGCAAAAGTCAGCAACTTACTTGAAAAAGTAGAACATTTTGCTCTCCTGTGATCAGAACCGATGTTTCAGCTCTATGTGAAGACTAACATCCTTACATTTTACACATTACACCGCAGACTGAACCTACTTATAACGCTACAATCAACTTATGAGTAGTTAGATTCAAATTATATTAATGATAATCATCCTTCCCTGAAGCTTGCCTCATTGGGTTAATCACTCTCTAACAGCCCACGGAAAGATAGTTTGGACCCAGGAAGACAGGTGAAACTAGTACTGGCGAAAGACACAGGGTAAGGCATAAATACACAAGCTTTGGCTACTCAATGTGATTCCAGGGGCAAGAAGGGAACTGTGAAAGTGGCCTGGAGACTATGCAGACCATACAAGGTCAGAACCAGCAGGACTCTGACTATGGCAATATGGCTGAAAGAGAGATGCTTAGTACATTAAAGGAGATGAAAAACCAACTTGTCGAATGGGACGCAGTGGTTGCTTTTTTATCTAAAAAAATAGACTTGCTTTCAGCTGGAGGTAACAAGGTTGTAAGGCCCAATAAGAGGGAATCCAAGATAGGCTCGAATTCGTTAAAATCAGATAAAAGAAAACAGAAAGTCAGGTTTGGCCCAGTCCCTATAACCAGATCTAGAAGAGTGTGGAGAATCAAAAGGAAAACAAGGTCATTTAAAGTGGGTTCTACGTTGGGTATCGGCGTAGAGATAGCTGAAATGGAATGCCCTCTGCCACACGTCAGCGTTCACCAGAGCTGAGTGTAACGCCGAGGCTTGAGGGAGATGTAGGGTCTGCCGAAGTGCCACAGAATGGATCGTCGGGGGGTGACGCATCTCCAATTCTCACCGAAGAAATGACAACACCCACATCGGAGGAGGAAATTTGTGGGTTTGCCACCAACCCAAAGCCTCCAATGGTGACCATGGCCTCACCACTCATGACAGAGAGAACCAATTTGTCGGTATCTCTTCAGGCATCTTATGACAGTAACAAGGGTGTTGTTGAGGCCCTATGGCATTTGAATGCAAGGGATGGTGTGGAGGAAATTTTGGGCTTGTCGTTGGTGCCTTGTGAGGAGGAATGTTTGGGGCTTGGTGTACAGTTGAGAACTGAGTCTGGGGAAGATGTTGTCCTCTTGATATATCTTCCTCCGTTAGATCATCATCAAATTGGGTTCTGCAAAAGGTTAACGAAATACAGCAGTGTGTGGGGATTACATGTGGAGGATTTGACGACCAATTCACAATACTACTCACTGCTATTGAGGTGGGCCACCTACTTGAAACAAAATCAAGATTTAAGAAGAGCAGGGAGTTAAAGCGTCTTACTTGGGCAATCAATCACGACACTAAAGAAGGTAGTTCAAGTCGAGGGCGGGTATGAAGCCTTCCTCTGTCCTTGTAGGAAGGGGTGTAGTATTAGTTTTGGGTGTAGTATGTAGAATGTAGCTTCTAAGGGAGTTTTGGGTGGTGTCTTAGTTTTGTGGAAACAAGGGGTTGGGGTACTTACCGTTGCTTTGCTTCGGGAAGGAGTGTTGTAACGCCCCAATGGAAGACCCAAACCACATAGCCTATACTCTAAAAGGACTAGTCAATGATACAATTGGAGCCCTATTGGAACCTTATAAAGAGCAAGAACTTCTCTTTCCCAAGCAATGTGGGATCTCATACACCACCTACCCTTATCCATATCATATGGGGTATCACAATCTACCCCCTTTAAATTCCCGACGTCCTCGTCTGTCCATTATAGGTGGCATGGCTGAAGTCCCACATTTTTTGTTGGGATAGGCTCTGATACCATTTGTAACACCCCAATGGAAGGCCCAAACTACATAGCCTATACTTCAAAATGACTAGTCAATGATACAATTGGAACCCCATTAGAACCTTATAAAAAGCAAGAACTTCTCATTCCCAAGCAATGTGGGATCCCATACACCACCTACCCTTATCCATATCATATGGGGTATCACAAGTGTTTTGTCCCAACCGGGCTTGGTGTATATTGGATGGACTTATTGGTCATTAGGGGTACTCTATTATGGGCTAGGTGTTCTCTCTTGTATACATCTAGTATACTTGGTTACGCCTATTGATATTAATAAATTTTTGCTTATCAAAAAGATTTGAGATAAATTCACATTCAGATATGAATGAGCTGGTCAGGTGGCCTGAACAACATATTCATCAAGCATAATAGAGTGAACAACATTATAAGTCCAGATTGCACTATCTATTGTGGATAAGTATCATTTCACCTCTTCTTGAAATCTCTGAAGCATGAGACGCTTTTGCTCAAGATCGGTCACATAAGGATCCAGCTGACCCTGACCCACAATGGGTGAAGACCAGGTCTGACCTTTGTCCCTCTTCTGCAGTGTTAGGTGCATTATATCATCCTCTGCCAATCGAAACCCAGATTAACGCAAAATATGCTAGAAACACTAAATATACAAAAACTTTCCAAGTACTTGCTGAGATTTGCAGGGCAAAAAAAACAAACACATGCTCTAAAAACATTGTTCCCTGATTCTGCTCTTAGTTTTCATTTCAGGAATAGCCCAAAAAAAACCCATAAAAAACTGCGTGCATTTTTTAATATAGAAAATATATCCTAAATGTCTCTAAAATCCTTTATTTTTTATTTACTTCACCTAAAGTTTCTCGCGAACCAAACGGTCCCTTACATGCTACAAAGAAGCATAATTTGAAGAAGACAAAATATTACCTATGGTCCAGAAAGAAGAGTCCGTCTTCACTGGACTTGTAAGCTCGTGCTGAGACACCAAACCCAATAATTCAAACAGATAAGCGACCAATATAAGCCAATTTAATCAAACGCAAAATCACAATCAAAAGAAACAAACAGTTTTCACGGAAACGGAAACGGACATTAAGGTACGGAGGGTTGCCCTTGATGCCGACTTCGACGTGTTTCGACTGAATCTTGCAGTAGAATTGCTTCGAAAGAACGTTAGGTGGAAGGTTTATGTACATATTTACCTCGTCCAGAGTCTGGTCCCACTCGAACACCTTCTGACCTGAAAATCAAATGGAAATTTTAGAAAAGAAAAATCCGAACGCAGCTTCAATCGACGAAACCAAAATCAAACAGAACCAAGAGATTCAGGAAGCAGAGAGAGAGAGAGAGAGAGAGAGAGAGAGACCGTTGTGTACGAAGCTGTGGCGCTTCTCCGGTGCCAATTTCTCCGCCATTTCTTCTAGGGTTTGCTTCTTCGACTTCTTTTCTTTTCTTCTCTTCCCCCTTCCCTCTCCGCGCAGTTTCGATGACTACAGTTCCCCGTTTTTTATAAAACGAGCAATATGGCTCTAATTTGATGAATTTGAAATTTAACAATTAAAACAAAATTTTAATTTATTAAATATTTAATATTATTTAAAAATTCATTGATAAAAAAATAAGGAAATGATATTATTTAAAAATTCATTGATAAAAAATAGGCTACATTTGGATATCAATATCACCTCAATCAATCTCAAACCAATCATTAATGCGACTCACTATTTTTTTAATTTTTCATAAAAAATTTAAATTCACCTTAATATATTTCATATATTCAAACATATATCTCAACCTATTTATATTTAAATACATCTCAATAGAACTCAAAAATTACTACCATTTACAAATTAACTCAAGTAATATAAGATCATCTCAACATCCAAACGCAGATTGATATGCAAGTACAATGCACTACCTTTGAAAGAAATAAATAAATTTAATATCCATATGGAAAATTTATTTTTTAATGACGAATTTCTTATTTTTTTAAAAAAAATACGCGAGATTTACACACTCTATAACTATATTATAAGTAAAAAAAATCAAACTCATTATATATATTTTAAATTCTTTTATTGAAGTTCACGGTACTCTAACTTCTATAAAAAAAAAAGTTAGCTATCAGTTGTGTTATTTATTAGTAATTATGCATATTATGGCAGACAATATTAGCTAAAAATACAAAATAATTTTTTTATTCTAATTGATATATAAGTTTCCGCATGATGAATATTTTCAATGCATTAACAAATATAAAATATGCATGGATATATACGAGGAAGATTAAGATTGTGTTTGATTGTTGAACGAAATTCAGTTCATTTTAATGTTTGATTGTTAAATCAAACTCAATTAATCTCAAACTAATTATTGATAAAATTCAATACTTTTTCAACTTCTCATAAAAAAATTAAACTCATTTTAACCTATTCTATACATTTCAATCTAAAAAGTTGAAATAATTTCAACATTAAAAAGTTAAAGTCATCTCAATAAAATCTACAAAATATTACTATTCACAACTCAACTTAATTCATTTTTAGATCCAAACGTAACCTATAAATGTGTAAGTCGGGTGTACTATCTTTGGAAAAGTATTATCTATCATAAAAAAGTTATTTTTTTATATTAATTTCAAATTTTTTTTTCTAAATAGAATATGCGTCAGTCTAAAATCTAAATCATTTATAAAAAATGATAGTATGCCTTCGTGAGTTTGCTCTCTCATTTTAATTGCTTATGTATTTAATTTTTTTTAAATGTTTTTTTGCTCAATGATTAAGGAAGTAATTTTTAACAAGTAAGTCTTTCTTTTGTAATGTTAAAGTCAGTATCCAACACAGTAATCAAACTTTTGGGTTAATAGTTGAGTTTTTAATAATTGATATAAAAAAAGAGATTATGTCAAGAGTTTAAATTACGGAGGGGACGACCTATATGTTAGATTAAAATATCTAAATACTATGTATGAATTTAGTATTAAGTCATAAGTCAGTATCGATAAAGTGAGCTACTGATGTGGGAGGATTCGAGTATGATGATGTTGAGCTGGCAGATCCACGTGGATAGTGTTGGACTGTCTCGAGAAGGCAAATTAGTGTAAATATGGTAGGAAAATGTGAAAATTGCGCGAATTTGAACAATATTGCATACATGTCAGTATTTTGGTCATAACTTTGACTATGAATATCAGAATTGTGTATGATTCCAATTTGAAAAGTTCTTTTGGGCACGCACTACCTACGTCGGGTGGTCCCCTTTCGATCATGAAATCAACTGTTTTCCCATTTAAATCATTATTTTAAGTTATTTTTTTCCTTTTATGTAATATTTGCTATGATTTTTAGAGATGATTCTTATTCCAATTTAGGTCGGATTTTTTATAAAATACTTATTTTATTTTTATTTAATTATTGAGATTTTACCTTTTCGGATAAAAATCTCAAGATCTCGTATTTTCTTAACTATATAAGCCCAGCTTGTGGGCTTCAGATCTAGTTTTTGGTTTTTATGAATAAACTTTATTTTTAGAGTTTTCTCTCTGTATTGCATCTTTTCTCAGTCTCAATCTCTAATTTATGTTGATTAACTAGCCGTCTGAATAACTCTTATAATGCCTGGCGTTAGCTGTTGTGGACATCGAATTTGGAAGTGTGATGGAATGTTATATCACAAGAAAAAATCTATTCATCATTTCACTTTCCATCATTCTCTCATCATCTCATGATGTGGCATTAGATGATAAGTTTACAAGTGAAATATAATAAATAGTCTCCAATCATCTAATGTCACATCATAAGATGATGAGAAGATGATAAGTATCATTGCTCTATACACATAACAGAAGGAGAAGTCATGTGTTCTAACCCACACAATTAGGTGGTATTATGTTTGTATGACAAAATGAGAATGAGGTCGTGGATACTGATTTTCATGGGTATACCACGCCCAAGTACTGTGAAACAACACGATGAAAAAGAGAGGAAAATGCGTGCTAGAAAAGAGAATTCTTCCAATTTTGCGGTACAAAACATTAATATGGCTCAACTACACGACCGATTAAAATGAACCAAAATGGGTAAGTTTTTATCCTATATAATGTGCATCATTTATAGAACATATTGAGTCAAAAAGCTTCTGTTTCGCAGCAAGTGTTGTAAAAATGGCAGTATTGAAATTCAGGGGGTCACCCAGTTTGGACGGCAGATCAGTGCTAGGAAACTTCCTCCAATGCGTCTTTATTTTATTTTTTATTTTTTGTACCAAAACCAGTCACATAAAAATGACAGTTCATGCCCCTTTTTTTTATCGTTGTCCATTTTTTGATGATTAATCTGAAATAAATAAGATTGCCGTTTGATTCTCTTCGAGGATGCCCTGAAAATTCCTCGAAATTTCTAACTCGGGGGTACGGTTTTAGGTACCAAAATTGCTGCTCCCTTTATAACATTCCCTCCTTGTCCTAATTATATATATATATATATATATATATATATATATATATATTATTATTACGGTTTTCGTTTTTTGGGTTTGTTGGGGAGTAACACTAGAGCCCCAGCGGCTTTGAGAGTTCTTTGTTAGTGTATTTTACATATATATATATATATATATATATATATATGAAAAAAATTACTTTGTCCATAAATTCTTATCACTCTATTTGACCACTCGGGAAATATTTTTTTTTACTTAATGATTATGGAAGTGATTTTAAGCATATTGATATATTTTTTATTTTTTAAAAATATTTAAATATATTAAAAAATGTGAATAGAAAATGAAAAAAAAAAGTTACAAAAGTAACTAGCGGTCAAAGTGAGCGGACTACTCTGGGCGGCAGAGTTGCACGACTCTCTCTATATATATATTTTACTCTTTTTTTATATATACTTTTTAACAATTTTAAATATTTTTAAAAAATAAAAAAAATTCACAATATTATTAAAAACTACTTATTTAATCACAAAGTAAAAAAAAAAAAATTAAAAAAAAAGCAGGAGCCCTCAACAGGAAGACTAGTATATATATATATTGTTCTTGTTGGGGGTGGCTAGTGCAACAATTTTGAGATTAGCGATAAATTTGGGGTGTGGATTTGAGTCTGGAATAGAATTTTTTATTTTTTTAATAGAATAATTTAACAAAAAGTATTTTTAGAAAATTGTTACAATAAATTTATAATATATATGATTTTATATAATCCATAAAGGAATTTGATAGTGATTTCCAAATATCGTAGAACAAAATGTGATTATATCTATTTTATACTAAAAATAACTTTACAACTTAACATATATAGTACTTCATCCAACTACATCAATTTATAAATTTATTTTTATACAATCGCTTTTGGGACAAAAATGGGAAGAATTTACTCATGTGAATTGGGACGTAAGAAGCTAACAAAATATTAGAGTGAGGATTTCTTTGCATGGCCATTGTTAACAAATTATTCAGGAAAAAACTAATTATACAACCGTGAAGTACATAAACGCCACGTAATCGTTTTGAAAAAAGTTGGAATATACTATTAAAAAATTAATTTTTTTCATGTGGATCTCATGTTTTATTCACTTTTTTCAAAACGATTATGCGGTGGTTACACAATTCATGGTTGTAAATATCTTTTCTCATGATAGTTGTAATCGTGAGTGTACAAGCGCCGTGCAATTATTTTGAAAAAAGTGAATAAATATGGGTCAATCCATATGAAAAAAAATTAATTTTTTAATAATAGATTCTACTCTTTTTTAACCGATTGTACGATACTTACGCACTCCGTATGTTGCATTACTCTATTTTAGATACAAATCCTTATTGAAGATCAATAAAATTTATTGGTCAAAATGCCAGCAATATCAATCGTACGTACAGCGTTTTCTTCACGATCATCACCAATTAAATTAATTACAAGCAATATCATCATCCAATCAATGCACTAAATACCATTGAATAATGAAAGGAAAGTGGCAGCTGTAAATGAAAGGGTAATTAATAGTATTTGAGAACAATACAAAGAATCTGGTAATCCAATATATAATATAGCATTCTTCATAAAATCTTTACAAATTATTTATACGGGCTAATATCCTCCAAATTAATTTTTGTCCAATTTCTTGGATCCGATCTCAGAGAGAAATAGTATTATTATTTTTAAAAAACATATTAAATATTCATTAAATATTATATATATACCACCGACGAGCAATGCCGGTACTTTTCCAAAATCTACCCAAAACAGGAATAGAAATTTCCTGAGATCAGATGATATTCATGATCATCCAATTAAGTATACTGTACGTACGTTATACAGAACACCTTCTATTTGTCTGTCTCCCTGCATAGATATATACTGTCCAATCTAGTACGTACGCTAGTTTCTTATGATCATATGATACATAAAAAAGTACTATTTCTATTTCCAACGTCTTTCGATTGACGTACATGTTGCTAGCAAAGCAAAGCAAACACCTGCATGTAGATCGAGGGAGGCTCCATGTCAAGTACGTACATTGAGGTTCATGCAAGAATGGAAACAAGGGATGCGAAAATTCCCGGAAGCTAGCTACACCAAACAAATACATGATGAACAGTACGGCCCTCTACGTTTTCCAATCAATCAATCAATCAATCAATCTCATTCCCCTATATAAGATCCCCATGAATAATATCATAAAGAGATCTAGTCCGAGATCAGATCGAACTACTTTCTTTCTGTATTTCGTTCGATTGATCTCCATATTTATATAGATTATATATCCGTCATGGACTCACAACCACCAGCAGCTGCAGCTGAGGCGGCATTGATGAACAACATGGAGAATGGAGGAGGAGGAGATCAGCCTAAGGGATTGGTGAACAAGGAGCTCTGGAATGGAAGATCAGCACATAACGTTTCGTCTTCCATTTTGCGGAAGAAGTCGGATCCAGCACTTGTTTCGAAAATTAGGTTCAAAATGCTTAGACAATTGTTGGCTAATTTGCAAGAGGTGGTCCTTGGCACCAAGCTTGCCATACTCTTCCCCGCCATTCCTCTAGCTGTTGTTGCAGACTTCCATAATTTCGGAAGAGTAAGTAGTTCTGCATGTTCTTTTTAGTTCCGATAGATGCTATATAGCTTGTAATAAACTTGACTCGACTCGACTCGATCTTAATGATCTTGATATTATTGACCTATATTTATTTTTAGCCTTGGATATTTGCCTTGAGCTTACTTGGACTCGCCCCGCTTGCTGAACGTGTCAGCTTTCTGACTGAGTGAGTTCGCAGTTTAATCGATATGTTTCATTTTTTCCGACGTTTATAACAACAAAGTGAAATTTCTAACATGTTTTTCCCATAACAAAACTGTAGGCAAATCGCATACTACACTGGTCCCACAGGTATTGTTTTGAATAGTGTCATTCATAGCTCATGATTCGTAATCGAATCCATATATATATTCATTGAAATGAACTAAAATAACATGGAAGTGTTGGATTTTGCAGTTGGAGGGCTTCTGAATGCAACGTGTGGGAATGCAACGGAGCTAATAATCGCACTATTTGCTCTTCACGAAAACAAAATACATGTTGTCAAGTACTCCCTCTTGGGTTCCATCCTTTCCAACCTTCTTCTTGTTCTTGGCACCTCTCTTCTTTGCGGAGGCTTGGCCAACATTAAAAAGGAACAAAGATACGACAGAGTAAGATCGATTTTAATCAATTATTTTATGAAAAAAAAATTTATTCACTACAAAAAAATTGCTTATTTGTAACCAGTTATTTTCTGCTAAAATAAGTTTGTTTCCGTCATAAATAATCACTTTCGTCACAAATAATCCATCACAAATACTCATTTTTCTTATAGTAATTTACAAATCTGATCATTGAAACACAGATCGAGCACATTATTGATATATGGAAGCATTTCATATCATATAGCACAGAAAAATTATCGGTATTTAGAGTTTTGTTACGACCGTTTTGATACAAATTCATTTATATTAATTTTTTTGGTATAACAGAAACAGGCGGATGTGAACTCGCTCCTCCTGTTGCTTGGATTGCTATGCCACCTATTGCCCTTGATGTTCAAATATGCGGCCTCCGGGGTTGACAATTTCACAGATCGCTATACCCTTCAGTTGTCAAGAGCAAGCAGCATTGTCATGCTTATAGCATACATTGCATACATCTTCTTCCAATTAAAAACCCACAGGGAAATTTTTGAATCACAAGAGGTGATTAATAATCCTATATATACATACCACAAAGCCAAGATGAAAACATGATTAATATATATCTTAATTAACAGTAAAATTCATTGTGGTCAATTATATAGCCAATCCAACCATATATATATATATATATATGAAATGAAAAAAAAAGTTCTATATATATACAAACTCTATTTAATATCCTTCCAACTATTCGAACATATTACATCACGAAAAATGATCGTGATAATTAAAATGATGAAGAATATATAACAATTTTCCACACGAAGATTATTCGATTTTCCATTTTTGTCTAATATTGACCTTAATTATATATAAAAATTAATTATTCAGTTGTTTTATATAAGAGAAAAGATATTTGCAACCGTGAATTGTGTAACCGCCGCATAATCGTTTTGAAAAAAGTGAATAAAACATGTGACTCACATATAATAAATTACTAATATTTTCTTCGTGTCATGTCTTTCACCCATCTCCTAGCTACAATCCTTTTACACATACAATCTATATATTAAACAACTGGACAAAAATACCAAAATGTTTAGGAATGTATGTGCTTTAATTTCAGTGCAAATGGACAGGATGACGAGGAGGAAGAGAAGGCAGTGATAGGATTTTGGAGTGCCTTCGCTTGGCTGGTTGGCATGACGATCATCATAGCTGTGCTATCAGAGTACGTCGTGGGAACCATTGAGGTATAATACATGCAAGCCTTCTCCGCAATATAAATAGAAATTATATATATATATATATATATATATATTTACTGATATGATAAGATTTGATTTGTAAAATAATTTAATTTTTAATATAAAACCAATTAATTAGGCCGCATCGGACTCTTGGGGAATCTCTGTTAAATTCATCAGCATAATTTTGCTACCAATCGTTGGAAATGCAGCAGAACATGCTGGATCGATCATCTTTGCATTCAAGAACAAGTTGGTATGAAATATACAAGATTTCTTTCTACCTATATTGCCTTTATTGAATCTATGCTAATTTGATTTTTTAAGTATTGAGAATTCTGGATATCGTGCAGGACATATCTCTTGGTGTGGCTCTGGGATCTGCAACTCAAATATCCATGTTTGTGGTAAGATTACCTTTAACATATATACAAAGAAAAATGATAGTTGGAATCGTCTGTGTTTAAGCACTTTGAAAGAAGTGAATATATACGGGACTCATATGAAAAAAATAATAATTTTTTAATAATAAATCTCACTTTTTTTCAAAGCGACTACACAGCGCTTGTGCACTCCACGACTGCATGTAACATTACTCTATACCAAAACCCACCAAGGAAATAATAATAAAATAAATAAATAAATCCTTCACCAAATTTATTACCCAAATAATTAACAAATCCAATTATCTATCCATTCTTTAGGTTCCTCTAAGCGTAATTGTTGCTTGGATAATGGGTATCCGCATGGATCTTGATTTCAGTCTTCTTGAAACTGGTTCTCTTGCTTTTACGATCATTATCACAGCCTTCACCTTACAGGTAGGACTTCTTTTTATTTATTTATCAATTCTCTATATAGATGTCTTTGATCTGATCCTGTTAAGCATTGTGGATAAGTTTTTAACGTTAATAACAGTACCAACACATGATGATGCCTAATTGCCTATATATGCCATTGCTGTACTTTTCAGGATGGAACTTCGCATTACATGAAAGGAGTCGTACTTTTCCTATGCTACCTTGTCATTGGTGCTTGCTTTTTTGTCGATAACATCCCCATAAGTAAGTGCCTATGTACCCATGCAGAAAGCAACTTTCTAATTTCTTGTCATCTTTCGGATTAAGTTCATCTAGATTCATTAGTTGATCTTAAGTTAGCAATATTAATTATAACATGATTAACACTTATCACTTTTACTCTCATTACCTATATTAGATATTCTAATATGTAGTAGTGAGAGATACGCACTACAAGAAAAATAAGTATTTGTGATGGATTATTTGTGACGAAAACATTCATTTTAACATGAAATAATTATTTTTACATGAAATAACTAGTTACGAATAAACAATTTTCTTATAGTGACGGAATGATCAATTGTTTTTGTGGGACCTACTTAGTTTATCTGGAGATCCTATTTAGACAGTATCAAAAGTATCTCTTTCTAGAATTGGACCATCCAATTTCGTCTGATTCTTATAAATACAGCATATATGCTTGCGGTTAAGAAAAGAAATTAATTATATTATTCCTGCAATTTTGATGCATGACAGATGAAACAACCAGCAACTTGGGTGTTAAACTATCCTCAGGAGCCTGAATGCTTGAGCTGGCTACGTGGTTTGGGATTTACATGGATCCCAAACTAAAAGGATGGTGCAATATCCTTAAGTGTAGTACGTACGTAGTTCTTACAATATTATTATATATGATCATCATCCATTTTGTGAAGCACCGGAAAATTAAACTTTGGTTATAATTCCCATTTCAAATTTAGAGAGATCATGAGTAGTTGTGGGCCAATTGAGAGCTCCATCAAATACTGCTAGAGGTTTGCAAAAGCTACAGGCGCAAGTCCAAGAAAAGAGGAGAATATTACTTCTTAAAAGTTACTCAGAGATCAAGAATGCATGCATGCATGCATGGATTTTCAAGCTGATCAAGATGTTTTTTGTATATATATAAGTACTTCGATCTATCTGCGATGTCTCTGCAATAAGGCTTTATTTCTAAATTCTAGCTCATAAATGGTGGTGGCAAATGCCAAGCAGCAGTGCCTTCTCTTTTACCACCCATGCACCCACCTCTCTCTCTTTTTTGTTTGTGAAATTTTAAGTTTCTATCATTTTGCATGTTTAATTTAAGCTGATCATCCATGTTGCTCTAGAGGAAGAGATGGCATCACGTCAATCTTTGATGTAATAAGAAAATTCCGAGGTTTCTTTTTATTTCAATTTTATATTTCAATAAAATAAATCAATGAAGTTTTTTTAAGATTTATCTTATTCTCTCTCTCTCATCATGGTTCTTTTGTGACAGATTCTTTAGAGTTTTTAGGCCGGTGAATCTTAAATGAAGTGACTCATTTTCTACCCAAATGATATATTATATAATATATATCTATATAAGTCCGTCTACGTACAATCCCCGAATGGTAATTACCCACGTCACTATAAGAAAATTGTTTCGAAATGACTATTTACAGTTAAAATGAGTCTGTTTTGGTTACAAATAGTCTTTTCGCCGCAATTAAATGGTCACAAAAATCCGTTTTCCTTGTAGTGCGTAGACCTGGACATTTTGTCCCTAATTTTTTTTTTTAAAACTACAATAATGTCCCTAAAGTATTCTTTGTTGAGTTCTCCCACTTCTGCAACTGAATCCGCAGTTTCTAGTTCTCCACAGAGCAAGCAAGTTCTATTGCTCTGCAACTGATATCAAATCTCCTTTAAGCTATCTGAGAGGAACTGGTACTGAGTGTGCCAATTTATTTCCACCTCCTGTACATCACCAGTTAGCTCCATCGATGGATGCTTGTTGGAATCATCTTCAACTTCCACGAACTAGGGATCAAATAAGTCTACAGCATGGTCTGATACTACAATGGAGACCATGTGGCTCTAGATGGGATTGCCTACTGAGGAGCTAAAAGAAAGAGCTGACAAGTTTATTGTCCGAGTTAATAAACAAATGTGGCTCTAGATGGAATAGATATTGTAATCCCAACATAGAGTATAATCTCGAGCTAAATATTTAAATAACTCAACACTAATATTGTTTTCCGATCATCAACAGGCAAAGAGAAAAAATTGGAGAACTTCATAATTTAAAAAAATGCAACTAGTAGTACCTTAAATTTCAGACAAACAA
The DNA here is from genome assembly GCA_022457165.1 of Juglans mandshurica. Lineage (NCBI taxonomy): Eukaryota > Viridiplantae > Streptophyta > Magnoliopsida > Fagales > Juglandaceae > Juglans > Juglans mandshurica. The sequence continues at coordinate 15,440,908 of CM039633.1, read as the reverse complement.
ATGGAAAGGAGAAAAAATTGAAGAGAACTTCATAATTAAAAAAAAAACGTAAATAGTACCTCAAATTTCAGAACCCAACACAGATATTGTATTTCAATCGTCTGCAAGAAAAGGAAGGATAATAGACTCAGGATGAAGGGGATGAAGGGATAAGGGGGTAACGTCATGCATTTGGGGACGAAGGGGGTGGAAGGGTTCAGTCAACCTGAAGGGAGAAAGAAGAAACGTTTCAGTCTAAGGAGGAAGGGGGTAAGGGAACAACGTCGTGCGTTTGTCCACCTGGCCTTAAATGAAAAGAGTCGTTGCATCCACATAAGGCGTGCCTAGGCAGGCAGTCCCATGTTTGGGACTGCAAACAGATTTTCCTTATATATATATATATATATATATATATATATATATAGAGTTGTGCTATACCCACATAGGGTGTAGTCCCAAAAAATCTCTCGAGAAGGCCAAATGGCCTTTTTATTTTTATTTTTGATTCTTTTTCATACATTTTTTTATACCCTTAAATATGTATTTTAAAAAAATTACAATATTATTAAAAAAATATTTCCTTAATTATTAAATTAAAAAAAAAGCACCTGTTGGGACCCACTATTGGGACCGATTATCAATAGGTTTAGTGTTTTATATATATATATATAACTTAAAAAATGACCAAATAGGTGACACAATAACAAGTCCAAAGCAAAATGAGATTCATACCTATCATTCTTTCCATGGTGTATGTGTTGATCATCGTCCCTATCCACTAACTTAGTATCATCCATTTTATTTTTAGTGAGAGTCGGGACCAAACTTTAACTTGAGTTAATCGTATAATTGGGTGATGTTTGTGACTTCTAGTTGTCTAGACCTTTTTGAGGAACTATCAAGCTTAGAACTCTCTATCGTAAGTTTTTCTGATAAATAAATACGATAGTTTCTCTTAAAAAAAAGTTCTTAATTTGTATCTCACTAAAGTGGCGTTTTATAATTTTTATAATTAAAAGAAATAATATATGAAATAGGTTAAATAAATATATTTTTTTAGATGGAATAAATCTATTTACAGGCTTAGCTTGCCACACTAGCTTACAATCAAGACTGTTTACCCAAATCGGCTCAGTTCGAAAAGTTACTATTCTGACCCGAAAAGAAACTTTCACGTAAATAACTCCAAACCGAACCTATTAACCGAATGTCTGAACCCAAATATAATTTTGAAAAATCGGATTTTTATGCAATTCCCATTTTTCATGCTATTTGACACCAGTGGTTTAGTGGAATTTTTTATTTTGACTCTGCTTTCATTTGTGACATATACAATTAACAGATTTTTTTGCTTGTAACCTACTTTTGTATTGATTTTGACAACTAATAAAAAAATAAATTTGTTTGGTTACACAGATGAGATGAGAAATCTGTGAATAGTAGTAAGATAATTTTTGAATAGTAGTGAAATAGTTTGAGTTAAGATGTTTTACGAAGTTTTAGAAAATGAGTGAAAAAGTTGAATTAAAAAATTATGAAGTTAAAAGAGGATATTAATATAATTTTTATTTTAGAATTTGAACAAATTGAATTATTTTTTGTGTTTTGTTAGAAGTTTAGAAAAGTTGTAATGATTAGGTAATAATTAGATAAAAAAGTTGAAAATCTGAAATTGAAAAATGTTTGTGATTGAATGGTATTTGGATTTTTTTTTTTTTTATATATATCAAATGGTGTTTGGTTGTTGAGATAAAATAAAATAAAATGAGATGTGTTGAAAATTTTGTGAATCCAAAACTGACCTAAAAAGAAGGTTTACTTGTACCTCAAAGCATGTTCAGCCTGCATGCATGCCTCGCTATTCCCATAAGTAAAGTAAGAATAAAAGGAAGTTGTACTTGTACCGTCCAATCAAGAGCAGACAAATATCTCTACTGTTCTCCACAATGCCTTACTCTCGACCACTAGAGGGTGTGATACACCACCCCTTCTCGTAGACACTGACATTAGTACTTCTCCCTTTGAATCCCTTACTATGATCCCAGCACCCATCCTTTTCTCCTTCGAGTTTAGGTCAACATCCCAATTTAGTTTAATCCATCCACTTTCAAGTGCCTTCCATCTTGCTTGGTTTCTCCTTATTATTTGAGATTCCCTTTCACCCTTCATAGTATCTTGTGCTTGTTGGAATTCCATCAGACTTATCTTAACAGATAGCACCAACTCCTTTAGGCCTATAAAAGATTGCTAAAAAAGGAATTCATTCCTTTTCAATCAAATCCTTCTCATAGTCATAGCTACACTTGTCAAGTCCTCCTTTGATAGACTTTTACTTAGATTCTACCATAGATACACCATCTCCTCTTCTGAATTAGACCACTTTTGAATGTGACCTCTAAATTCAATACAGATATTAGACACAACTTTGCAGCTCCATAAAGTATGGCAGACAGATTCCACTTCTTGCTCACAAATTGGGCATAGAGGGTTCTCACATATCTTCCTTGCAAATAAATTTTTTCTCGTGGGGAGACAATCGTTTAATGCCTTGCACATAAAGGATTTCACCACTCCAGGTATATTAAGTTTCCATAGGCTCTTCCACCTCTCCTCATTTTCCTCATTTCTTGAGGACTCCTCTTTGGTTTGTTTCCTTCTTCCCATATCTAGGTGATAGGCACTGCTTATCGTGAAAACTCCATTCTTGGAATGCCCCGAAATTCTTTTATCTTGCATGCCAATCAAACTTAAGGGAATGCTGTAAATTAACTCTACCTCCTCTTCACTGAAGATCTCCCTAACCACCTCTTCCTTCAAACACCTTCTCTCTTCATTTATCAATTCCCTAACTTTCGAGTTTTCATTAAACACCCTCATTGTATACGATAAGATGATGGCCTTGGAATCCATTCCCCCCCCCCCCAATACTGATACTGTGACCATTACCCACCCTCCATATTATACCTTCCTTCAGTAGATCCCTTGCCCCCCATAAGGGAGGGTCTTGATCCCAGCTTTGCATTGAGGAAATCTGAGTTCATATAGTACTTCTCCTGAAAAATCCTTGCTGTTAAGAAGCTAGGATTTGTGAGAATCCTCCACCCCTGCTTTGCCAACATGGCTTGATTAAAGCTCTCTAGATTTCTGAACTTGAGATCCCCATTATTTTTTGCCATGCCCATTACTTCCCACCTCATATAGTGAATTTTCCTATCATTCTGTTTATAACCCCACCAGAATTTTACCATCATACTGGATAATTCTTTACAAAGGATAGGTTGGGATTGCTATTTGCTTGTATCACAACCTTTATCAGTACTTCCTTCCCTGGGGGAGATAAGAATTGGTTCTTCCAGCAACAAATCTTCTGCCACACCCTATCTTTAATGCCTCGGAAAACATTATACTTCAATCTCCCCACCATGAGAGACAGTCTCAGGTATTTTTTATAACTATTTTTGCTTGTTGCACCCACCCCTCTTAAAAAAAACTTTTTATCAGGTTCCTTCACATTTGAATTGAAAAAAATAGTAGAGCTATGCACTGAATTGAATGTAAAAAATGTAATGCCCGACCCCGGAAGTCCAGGGAGTTAACTCCTGCCACCTGATAATCAACTCCAACAATGCTAATATATATCCAAAATTCAAAATCCCAAATATCTACTTTTAAAGGCTCCAAATCAAACGTAAAATACTTCAAATTTAATTAACTACACATACTCATACATTAGATCCTCAATACAATAACCCAAATAAAATAGATCAACTTCACTACATGTCTCAAACAACATAATAGAATGAAATAGAATTTACATAAGTCTACATTGACTGTCTAAACATACTAAAATCAAACTACTAAATAAATAAATTCCCCAACGGTACTAGTACCCCAAGGTACCCCACTACTATCCATAGCTAATCTTGCCCACAAACTCTACTACTGATCCTCAGCTGAATCATCAAAGTCATCTGAAAATATTATGATGATAAAGGGAGTGAGTTATCAACAATTCAGTAAGCAGATAACTTATACTAGCAAGTAAACATAAGCATTTATAAAGCTCAGTATGCAGAACAAAATATTTACTTTCAGAATGTAAAACCAATATATTTGCTTTCAAAATATATAAACAAAACTTGGTACAAAACATCATAGCAAAATTTTCAGAAAACAAACTTATTCCTAAAAAGAAAATCCTTTGGCATATCCAAACTGAAACATTGTATTCATATCATCTCATAGCATCACACGGGGACAAATACCATGTTTCACCCCGTGGTAGGATTACAAACCACATTATACCCGTGGCTGGGCCATATTCAATGTTTCACTCTCGTGGTAGGGTTATAAACCACCATTATACCTGTGGCTGGGCTGTATTCCATATTTCACCCCGTGGTAGGGTTATAAACCACCACTTTACCCGTGGCTAGGCCGTATACCATGTTTCACCCCGTGGTAAGATTATAAATCACCATTATACCCGTGGTTGGGCCGTATACCATGTTTCACACCTGTGGTAAGGTTATAAACCACCATTATACCCGTGCAGGGCCTTAACAAAAACATAATAGAACAACTTCGGAACCAAATCATATTCACATATAGAATCAGAAATTCATGCCAAGGTTTTCAAATGTCACATCATATCAAAATCGAAAACTGAACAGTTTCAGATCATTTCACTTGTTCGAAATAAACAGGATTGAAACATCTTTATTTATTCACAGCAAAAACTTTTAGATTTTCATATTCGTTATTTTTGCATAATTCAGAAACATGATGCACAAAATTAGCTCATGTCTACACTAGTCATGACATAAAATACTTTCTTTTATATAAAATTTATATATATGCAGAACAAACATCTGAGGTCATTTTCAGATTTCTTTTAAAAAAAAAACATGCTTATTTACAAAGTCAACTTCATTTCATTTCTTTTGTGCAAAACTAGTATATGAACCCCTTTTACTTAACTCTTGCCGTGTATAAGATATGCCTTGGGTCCGACTTCTAACAGTATCACAACCTAAAACAATAAACGTTTACCACATAATTAATAATCCAAACAAGTATACCACTAAGCTTATTTAATAAAAACTTAACCCAACCCCTTTTTATCTAGAATTCTCCATAAGGTAAATCTGGACAGCCCCACTTCAAACTATTAATATTTTCACTTTGGTACCACCAAGTAATCTCCACCCAACCGCCACTTAACAAACCCGAACAACTTAATAATAACTCAAATATTAACACTAAACAATCCCAATTACTAGCCCAAAATAGTCTCACAAAACCGTCCAAACAATCATACTCCTCAACTTCGAGACTTCCAACATATGCAACCACAATCCAACAAATAATAACACAAATCATCATAAGTTTACATAGATAATTAGTTCTAACATGCTTACTGCAATAGTGTATTATTCTAACCAACACTACAACCAATGTCAGCAAGGGTCTTACCAAACGTTTGAGTTCGAGTACAATGGAAGGGAGAAATATAGAGACGTTGGCAGCAATTGAAATACGCTCGGGCAGAGTTTTGTGAAGGAGTTCGTGTGTAACAAAAATAAGAGGGGAAATGCGTGAGTGATGCGAAAATTTGTGTGTGCATAGGGGTGAAAACAGAGTGCAAGAAGGTTTCAGAAGTTAAAGGTTAGAATATATAACTTACAAACTAAAACTAGGAGAAACTGAGACCCGAAATTTTAAGAGAAACGTAAATGAAAAGTGGCTTACCAGCGCTAAATCCAATGTTTCTGATGATGGTGCTTGCCGGTGACAACAATTCAAGGGGACCCACGAACTACCCACAAAAATCATAGAAATTTCATGGAAGAAGAAAGAAAACTGGAGTGAGTGCATAAGTGTGAGAAACAAAGAGGGAGGAAGAGAGAAAGAGCGAGAGAAAGGGAGATGCTAACCTTCCAGTGGCCGAAACCTAGGTACCCCACAATCACAAAAAAAAAATTGCAAGAAATGGAGAGTAAGGGAGATTTGCACTTAGAGATAAGAGAGGGAGAGTAGTCAGTTGAGAGATTTGAAAAGAAAGAAAAAATAAAAATAAATAAAAGAGGAAGGAAGGTAACTGCACAACATGGGAGATGCTGTTATTGACAGAGAGAAAAGCTTGGGGAAGAGAAACTGAATTGTAAGGGGAAAGAAGACTTACCAAAACGTCCTGGGTCTTTTGAAGCTAAAGCACTTTTTTTTTTTTTTTTATAGGCCTGGGCCTTGGGCCCGGGTATTACATCCTCCCCACTATCAAACAACTATGGGTACTTGACTCGCATTTTCTCTTCTAATTCCTAAGAGGCTTCACTGATAGCATGATTATTCCATACCACTTTAACCAATGGGATAGTCCAATTCCGTAACACTTGTTCTTTTCTCTCTACAATCCATATCGACTCTTCTGTATAAGTTATATTTTCCTGAAGTTAAAGAGGCTCGTAGTCAATAACGTGGGTGGGGTTGGGTATGTACTTCATCAGCATAGATACATGAAATACGTCATGTACCCCTGAGAGTGTTGATGGTAGGGATACTTTGTAAGCCACTGGGCCAATCCGATCAATAATCTCAAAGGGCCCGACATAACTAGGGCTCAACTTGCCATTCTTTCCAAACCTCATGACTCCTCTCATCTAAATGGCGATGACGGTTATCTACATAGCTCTTTTGTCAATTCTGAGCTACTCTTATTCTAGCTCGAATGGTCTCTATCTTCTCTTTTCACTTGTATAATGATGGTTTATAACCCTACCACGAGGGTGAAATATGGTATTTGTCCTGATGTGACGCTATGAGATGATATGAATATAATGTTTCAGTTTGGATATACCAAAAGATTTTCTTTTTGGGAATAAATTTGTTTTTTGAAAATTTCGCTCTGATGTTTTGTACCAAGTTTTGTTTATGCATTCTGAAATTAAATATGTTTTTCTGTATTTGGAAAGAAAATGTTTTGTTCTGTATACCAAACTTTATAAATGTTCATGTTTACATGCTAGTATAAGTTCTCTACCTACTGAGTTGTTGATAACTCACCCACTTTATCTTCACAATATTTTCAGATGACTTTGATAATTCAGCTAAGGATTAGTAATAGAGTTTGTGGGCAAGATTAGCTATGGATAGTAGTGGGATACCTCGGGGTACTAGTGCCGTTGAAGGATTTATTTATTTAGTAGTTTGATTTCAGTATGTTTAAACAATTTATGGAGACTTATGTAAATTCTATTTATTCTATTATGTTGTTTGAGACATGTAGTGAAGTTAATCTATTTTATTTGGATTACTGTAATGAGGATATAATATATGAGTATGTGTAGTTAATTAAATTTGAAGTATTTTAGCTTTTGGAAGTAGGATATTTTGGGTTTTAGATATATATTAGTATCGTTAGAGTTGATTATCAAGTAGCAGGAGTTAACTGCTTAAAGGGTATTCACATATTGCTGCAAAAATAGTGAGTAGTTCAAAGGAAGAGTGGTCTTGTTATGGAAGTCTGATTGAAGATATAAGAAGTGTCTTCCAAAATAGAGAGAATTCAACATATATTCCGTATAAATAACAGAACTTTTTTAGATGTGACAAATATTTTTACAAATATTTATAAAAAATGCAATACCTCAAAATATGTGCAGAGTACGTAGTCAAATTGAATGCTACATTTGTGAAGGAAGGAGAGGATGGGTGGGCCAATTGAACGGCACATGTGTGAAGGTGGGTGTACCAACTGTTTTAATAAAAATCACAATCATCTTCAACTAGATGAATCGATGGCATTCTTTCTTCGAAAAATAATATTTATAATCGTAGAATATTTTAGTGTTACATAATTTTTTTCAAAAAATAAATAAATATAAAATTTATATAAAAAGGTTAAATTTTTTAATAATAAATTCAAATCTTTTTCAAAAAGTACAATACTTATGCATTCTATGATTATATGTAACATTACTCTACTCTCTTCGCATCTTTTTATTTTTTTATTTTATTTTTATGCTTTGCTAGTTTCCTATTTAATTAAATAACTAACGTGGCTTTTATCATTCACACGTGGCAAATGGCTATTGATTTGATAATAGAAGACATTTATCATGTATATATATTATTAATTCACGTCCGTATGTTTTTGTATGGTTATGGAGTTTTTGTAGATGAGATTTCATTATTATTATTATTATTATTGTGTCTACGATCCTCTTGTTTTATGCAAACTCTCGATTGGATCTTATTATATTATTTTTTTCTCGACAATAAAAGACAAAAGTGGAAAAGATTTGAGGCTCATATCATTTTATCTGTCCATAATAATAATAAAATAATTTTAAATATAATTATAGGATGTGTACGGCATTTTTTAATAAAAAAAAAGGAAAATCTAATTTTTTTAGGGGAAAAAAACAAAAGAAATATAACAGTTCGAATCATACACGCACATTTTAATAGCCAGTCAACTATATGTGGAGCAAATGTAACTATGCTAACATGAAAGGTCAACCGACGTCGTATCCTTCAAACGACACCCTTCCTCGTCGTTGCTGCATTTGTTTTTTTTTTTTTTTTTTGAAAAACCTCGTCATTGATCCATTTGGCCTAACCAGATTTGCTATAAAAACGGCGATCTAAAGCCTCCAACGGTCAAGAGAAGCAGCAGCAGCAGTTAGCAGAACAAGAACCAAGAAGCAGCAGAAGGTGAAGCAGAGTTCCTGTGGAGCCTAAATTCTAGCCTAGACCAGGATAATGCTATCCTTGTTGCTTCCAATTCCAGCCAATAACACTCTTATTCCCCTTAGACCCAATTCCTCCCGCTCTCGCCGGACCGGAGCCGAATCTCACCCCTTCTCTCCGCTTCCTTCTCGTAAACTTCAAGGGCAGGTCGAAACAACTACCTTGGTCAAAGTAGCCCTCCGAGACAATGTCAGAGAGGAGGGAAGAGGCGGAAACTCCATCTCCGGTGACTCACCGGAGGGAGAGCCTTTACCGGAGGATGTCCAGGAAGACATGATGCCGAAGCATGTGGCGGTTATCATGGACGGAAATGCGAGGTGGGCCAAGCTGAGGAGGTTACCGGCCTCGGCGGGACACGAGGCCGGTTCACGGTCCCTGCGGGAGCTCGTTGAGCTCTGTGCCCACTGGGGGATCCGGGTTCTCACCGTTTTCGCCTTTTCTTACGACAATTGGATTCGGCCCAAGGTCCGTTTGCCTGTGTTTTCTTGGCGATGTTATGAGCAATTATCTTGATTACGAACGTGGAATGCTATTAATAAGCATAGGAATACTATTACGAACGTGCTTTTGTTGCCTTTGAACGTATGAATGAATGGTAGTGATTTTTGCTAGAGTACAAGTTTTAGCAGCGTTTTTATGCTTTTTCATTTTGGCACGTGGAACTTTTTTTAATGGCTGGTTTGCTTATTGTGCAGGTGGAGGTTGATTTCTTGATGACGTTGTTCGAAAGAGAGATCAAGTCACAACTTCAAAATTTTATGAGGTACTTGTTACCAACTCTCTCTCCCTCTCATATAAAGTCATGTCGATTTACTTTTGTAGAATCTCTTTGTAGCTGTAGCGCTTCTCTTTCCATTTTATCATTTTCTCGGTCATTAATTTTGTGTTGCATATTGTATATATTTTCTTTGCGAAGTTTAGGGGTGATTTCCAAGTGGTAGGTATAGGTTAAGTGATCCATGTGGAGCATGAGTAGCGAAAAAGGAATAGATTTTCGGTGTTGAGTTATTCTTCTGTCATCAACTCATCACCGGAGAGCTGTGATGGGGGTAATATGTATTAATTTCTGTATTCATTAACAAGTTCGTGTTATGATGAGCCTTTTCAATCTAACAACTTAGTCAGAGATTATCATATCCCAGTTTGTTGGCCACTATTTGGCCACTTGATGTTTATTCGAATTCAATAAACATCAAGGATGTGATTAGGGTTCGGAGCAACTGCAGAGACAAGAGTATCCTTGTGTTAAGGTAAGTGCTTCTGCAAGATGTTAGAATCATGACTGATATGGAATTAGCCAACAGCGAGAGGTTGTAGATGTTACGCTTATAGCTTATGTCATATAAAAAACGATATTTTTAATTGATATCTTATGTGGTTATGTTAGAGCTTATGTGAATGATTATATTGGGTACAAAAGATATGCTACTTTTACTTAATTATGTAAGAGAGAGGCGTTGATGAAGTTGATTTAATCAAAGCTTTCCTTTACATAAGAAGGAAAAGGTTTGAGCAGAACCTAGTTACTTATGGGTAGTGGAAGAATACAGAATGAGCTATGTTTCTGCCATTTCTTCTCCATTTAAGATGGATGCACATACCCTTTTTGCTTTCTGGCTGTGATGTTTTTAACTTATTCTTGAAAGACCTCGTACTCACAATGCTTGTATAGTGGTGCCTTTTCCATCATAGCCCATCAATTTTTAATTCTCTGGAAGAATTACCCTGCCCCCAGCAGGTAACTTGGTTGCACGGTGGTTCCTTTTTTCAAGGGGGTTCAAATAGAGATGGGATGGCCCCACTTTCCAATTTGTTATTATTTCTCCCCATTCATAGAGTTCTCTAGCATTGTCAAACAAGGAAAACAATTTATGTAACTCTTCTGAGTTAGATACATGCATAAAATAAGAAAATCAGCAACGTTTTTTAACTTTTTTTTTCTGAGAAAATGAAACAATGGATCATATTTGGGTTAATTAGCAAAGTATCTTATAGAAAAGAGCTATAGTAAAAGTGGGAAAAAAATTGTACCCATTTGAGTGCTAGACTTCCTGATTTACATCTGTAGTTCTTCGAGTTTCATTCCTCAATCAATTCTGATATCTTATAAATAGGATGAATGCTACTTGATTCATCAATTCTCCTTCAGCAAGTAGTTTGTAATTGTCAGCTTATCGTGTGACATTATTAGTGATGAGCTACGATTATATGTTCCTTATTAATCTATCTTTGTAAGTTCCTTATAGATTTATCATGGGTAAAGGGTTCTAGGTAATCTCCTTTAGAAGCATGAAACTTTGCATATTCCATATTAGCAAGTAAAGCAATCACATCCTAGGAGGCAGACCATTGCTTCAGTTATATGGGATTGTTGGTGTTGGTCCTTTTGGATTCAATATTGAGATGATTGGTTTATCTACTTTTGCTTTTACAGGGAAGGCATTAAAATAAGTGTGATTGGTGATTCATCCAAGCTTCCAAAGTCTCTACAGAAATTGATAAGTGATGCAGAGGAGACCACAAAAAACAACTCTAGGCTCCAACTCATTGTGGCAGTTAGCTACAGTGGGAAATATGACATCGTGCAAGCATGCAAAAGTATTGCTAGCAAAGTTAAAGATGGTGTTATTCAACTGGAAGACGTCGGCGAAGGTCTAATTGAACAGGAATTAGAAACAAACTGTACTGAATTTCCCTACCCTGATCTGCTAATACGAACCAGTGGCGAACAAAGAGTCAGCAACTTCTTGTTGTGGCAGCTGGCCTACACCGAATTTTTCTTTGTGCAAGCACTCTGGCCTGATTTTGGGAAAGCTGAGTTTGTAGAGGCCCTAAAATCATTTCAGCAAAGACAGAGACGCTATGGTTCGCGTTAGTAGGCAGTTGCCAATTCCAAATGCATTGCATCCAATCCAGAAAGCTCGTACCAAGAGATAAACTTCTGTTCAGATTATTCCATGGCCGGGCATTAATTCTATGAATCAGTATACTAGCTAGTTCAACAGGTACCTACTAAACCAAATCAAGGTGCTGGATGTACATATAATAAACAAACATATATCACTCTATTGCTTGGAATGATATATCTCTTATGCCTAAACAAGGGATGATTCTTATTGGTTAGAAACATGGGATAATTTACCATGGTAGTAATCAATATCACTTAAGAAGCATTGTTGTCCACATGCTCATTTCACAGGGAAACAATATGCTTTATTCTCCTGGCTTAAACTCTGATCAATAGGACCATTTGGCAGCTTGTACAATAGCAATGCACAACCTTGAGTTTTGGCAGCTTGTGTTCTGATTGACTGGAAGGGAAAATATTATTTTCATGTTCTCTTACAAAGATTCCACACACAAGCTTGGACAACACTTTTTACCCCAACTGCATTGTTCATTTTTAAATACCGAAAGGGCTTTAGACCAATAGAAAAACATACACTCAATCCCATAGAAAGGGGCAAGACAAAAGACTAAAATCAAACCCAAAAACACAAACAGTCAAACACCAAAAAAATCATCGAGAGAAACCCTCCTCAATAGAAGATTTCCAACCTACACACAATTTCAAAACCAATTCAAGCACATAGAAACATGGGGAAAACCCCATTAAAATTCAAGCACACATGCACAAGCAATGTAAAAAAAACCTTAAGATACAGTTGAAGAATAGACAACAACAAAAGGTTGCAACTATGAAATCCTCGCTAAACTACTTTCCAGAACTTTGTTTTGAGCGAATGATGAAGATTCTCTTACCAGAAAAACAATGGGGAAAGATTCACTGTTTCAAACCCTAGCCTCTTTCTAGAGAGAGAGAGAGAGAGTTGGTTCTGAAATATTTTATTGGTGAAGATACTCAAAAATACGGACAACAATAGTTGTGATTCTAAAATAGAGAAAGTGAGAGAAACGGAGAGAAAATGGACAAAAAGTAAGAGAAAGATGAAGGAAGTAAAATACGCGGGAGGGGGACAGCAAGCAATTGATGGATTTTAATTGAATAAAATTAAATTTGGTTCCCAAACAGTATCTAGCCAAATATGGCCAGTCCCTCCGATTTACTATAGCTGAAAGCCTAACTTTTTTTCCGCTAGTTCAATAAGACTTTTAGTGTGAAATGAGCCAAATTTTAATTTGCATGCCAGTACTATAAGATGCTATACACAAAGCTGCGTATTACAGTAGCTGATTCCCATGCGCTACAATGGTGTTCAACAGTAACAAAGTGGGAAAGCTTGGGGCGAAATGGTTCGCCTCGTTGTCATAAGAGCTACACAAAATACATACATACATACGTAAGTGCAAATTCTACTGGATTTGTGAAGACAAATCTATCACTGGCTCTCTACGTAGTGACCATGATCTCTAAGCATATTTCGGCTAGTCAAGGAAGGTCTCATTGTAACAATTGCAGATTCATTAGCTCCAGCTCTGAGAGCAGCCTTTCCAGCTTCCAAGAACCTCTTGACTGCATCCTCTGCATACCTGTTGGCTTCACCCACTGTCATGCTTTTGCCTATATCTGGGTAAGTATTCAGGATATAGTCACCATTGAGCTGGGATGCGAGCTGGATCAGTTCAACCTGGAATTCTGACAGGCTTGCGTCTTCTTTTGGTCCCCATGGCCTCAATGACCTCTTAACTTCTGGAAGGGTTACTGCATCCATATTCCATGATTTTTATTATTATTTTCCCAAATAAGCAAGAAAGTAGATAAAACCAAATGGTAAAATAAGAAAGTAAACTGCATATAAGCTTTAGAAGTCATCGTTAGGTTATTCAAGTACAATAAGCAGAGACATGACAGATTATATATCTCCAAATCCGTTCTTATGAGCAAGATGATGGTGGAATATCTGAGAAGAACTTTCTCCAGACTCACGGTACCATTCAAAAGGGCATTTCTATATTCAGCAGTACTCCAAAGTTGCTGTGAAAGCTACATTCTGAAAACGGCATAAATTGCCCATTGAGGCTTGAGCTTCTCAGACTGGACGGGTCCAGTCGGAGCACATGGTAGAAAAGGGAAGATGCAGTTGCATACTCTTCTCTATAGGTACATCACACTCCCCTCCCAACCCACAGAAAAGAAAAGAAAGAAAGGAAGAACATAGCAAGCCCTACTACACAATAATCAGTATCTAGGTGTGGTACTACAATTAAAGATCTAAATCAATTGGTGACCCAGCAATCAGTATATCAAGAGAGGCAAGTTTCACTATTTGTGCCACAGACTGGCCAGATTTTACATCTTTCCTATCATGAAGTGTGAACCACTTTAACAATGCAGTGAGAATATGATATTAGAAAAATCTACAAAGAAAAAGTACTCTATAATGATTAAGAACTCCGGTGCAAACCTGGACAATCATCACGTGGAGTGTCACGAAGGTAAAAGTAGTTCTCAAAAGTACCCGCCCATGTATCCCTCTTGGTCAGGAAGTTTGATTCCAGATTGAAAAGCTTCTTTACAGTTGCAGGGATAGAAGAATGTTCGTATTGCGAATCTGGTGTTGGTCCATCTGGCTCATGAATCACTGCAGTTGGAAAGGCCTGAGGTCAAATAATAGGGGATGGCAAATGACAATACTATGTAAAATTACAAAAAATGCATCCCTAAAAACTAGAATTCCAATACAATGTAAATAGTACAGAATTGCACAAAAGCATGGGGAAAGTGAAGTAGTCTGTCTTTTGCCAAAATTTCACCCACAATATTCCTGGGTATAGTGAAGTAGTTTGTCCTCTGGCTTAGGCTTTATCAAAAGGAGTATTGCCAGGAAAAGTCTATGTAATGTGAGGTTTGGAACTAAAATGGATGGGTTTGAAGAAGGATCTTGCCCAACCCCAAAGGTCATGCACATAGTTAAACGGGACATCAAGCAGTACGGGGAAGTCTGGAACTGGAAGTAAAAGGGCAGGGCTAGCCGGAAGAAGGATCATACCCAACCCCAAAGGTTATACGGATAGTTACATTGCCACATCAAAATGAAAGATAATTCTAGAGAGATAATTCCCCTCTCTAAAACAGCTCAACTATTCAGTAAGATGCAGCGGGCACAGATTCTTGACACCCACTGCCTTCAATAAGTTGCTGGAAACAGGTTTTTCACATCATAATAGTTATGCAATCAGTCACAAAAGTTCAAAGCTTAACCACAGTGACCTAGTATACCACAACTTTAGATCTGAATCAATCGAAGTAGAAGTAAGTATAGGATGCAAATATGCCAAGCCAACACAAGAATCGTTCACAAAATCAACTAAGCATGCAAAGTAACTAAAATCAGCCATGGGAAAGAGTATGTTACAATAAAGAAGCACATAGAAAAACTACGGACTCTCTTCAATAAACCAAAACCCAGAAGCAATTAGTTCTGAGCTTCATATTTTTAAAAGGAAAAAGAAAAAACTCACCGGTGCCCTTCTCTATCCACGGCGAGATCAGGAAGGTGGGGACCCGAACACCTAACCGATCGAACCGGAAGTAAAAGGGGTCGGGCCCAACTATCCCGTCCGGGCTAGGCACGCCGGAGACAGGCGTAGGTACGTGGTCATAGAACCCACCATGCTCGTCATAAGTAATCAACAGAGCCATCTCGTTCCACTGCGGGCTGTCCCTCAGAATCTCGTACACCTCCTTCACGAACCTCTGCCCGATGGCCATGTCGTGCGAGGGGTGATCGTCGTTGGCCGGCAACAAGTCCACGTCGAAGTACCTCTGCTCCACCACCACATAGTTGGGAAGCTTACCCAGCTTCGCATGTTGCTTAAACTTCAAGGAATAGCTATGGAAGTTCAAGGTGTGCTTCAGCTTCCTCAAGCTCTTGAAGAAGAGGGTGGCGGGGATGTTTTGGTAATAAATACCAAAGGTGAGGCCGTTTTCGTCCAGAGAGTCAAAGATCGTCTGCTGAGGGAACCCATGGATAAGGTCCTTCCGTATGTTACTCATGGCCCCATGTGAGGTCGCCGAGTGGACGTAGAACCTGTTCGGCTGAGTCGACGCGGGCACCGAAGCGAACCACCGGTCGAACACCGCGAACTCGTTCGCCAACTCGGTGTAAATCGGTAGCAGGTCCGGTTTGAACCCGCTCATGACGGTTCTTGGCATGCTATCACTCATGTTCGTCGCCTGCTGCACGAACCCATTCATCAAAGGCGACCTCGAGCTGTCGTTCGACCCGAATATCTGCTCCCGGATAGCCTGGAACGAGTGACCAGGATCCGAATCGACGAACAGTGCGTCGCTGGAGACGAATACTTCCGGCGAATCCGGGTCAGAGACTAGAATCCGGTTCGATTCATTGCCAGTCAAGCCATCGATTTCGGGCCGGGTAGATTTGAGCCAGCCGAGAACGTGGTCAAAGGAACGGTTCTCCATGACCACGACGACTATGGTTTTAATGGGTCCGTCGATTTTGAGCTTCTTCTTGTGTGGCCCAAAGTCTAGGGACTGAGAAGAGACTATAAGGTAGAGGAAGAAAAATAAGGAGATGGGTAATCGCCGGGACGCCATTTCCGATGGTCGGAAAGGGTCAGGGAGGGATGAGGTCTCTCTCCTCTGAAAGACAACAAGTATCTATCAAAGGTTGTTGCTTTGCAAAATTGCAATTGTACAGCAGGAGATTTATGATTTTGTAACTTTTTTTTGAACGCTATGGTATATGCTTTGGGAATAAGGAATTGGAAGACAACAATCATATGTTTTTTTAATTTCTATTTTTTCTTTAATATTATAAATATTTTTGTAAGTTTGTGCTCTCTTTTGTCTTTATTATTTCTTCCGACATTATTCTTGTAAATGTATTAGAGTATTCGTATTGGATTAATCATCTCAATATTCAAAACTTGAAATCTACATTAGATTAATCATCACACTCTCTATAATAATAAAATATTATTATTTTTATTATTAATATTTATTTAATTAAATTATATAGATGAACATTTTTTATATTATAATTTGTTATAAGATAATATTATTGCATTATTTTGTACTTTCTAAATAATTAATAAAAATTTATTCAAATTTTCTCATATTATTATAATTTTTGCATGATTATAGAATTTTTATATTTTAAAAAATATTAAAAGAAGATGATTAATATTATTTTATAAAAATATAATAAATAATACGAAAATGTATCGTAATTTTAGGGATGAAAATACACTAGAGAGAAGGAAAAGGAAAATATAAAAAAATAATAAAATATTAAATGAAGATGCTACAATTTTCTTTATATATGACTTTTAAGGATGAAATTATTTCTTAAATGTATTAGTGGCTAAGGAAATAAGTAGCCAATTTTGACCTTTCTTCAATCAAATGTTTTTTTTTAATTATTTTAATTGGGTATAGTAAGTTAATCCTGTCTTTTGGCTTGGTTTTTCTCAATAGGATATTAAAATCCTGTGGCTGTGGATGTATTAGTTGCTAAGGAAATTAAGTATACAGTTTCGACCTTTCTTAAGGATGCCTTCAACTCTCACGTAAGACTTATCGGCTCCTAGTAATGTTAGAGAAAAGTTATTATAATAGAGCATATTTTACACTCATTATATGATTGTTTCTAGTTGATTATTTCTAATATTCACTTGAAAAGATATGTAGTCTAAATGATATCATATCATGTGTATAAAATAAATACTCATAATAATAACTTCTATCTATATTTATTCCTTACATAATTATAAAATCAGTTAATGATAAATGATAAAAAATATTCAAAAGAAAAAAAAAACATAATTATTTGTTTGAATATCTAAGAAAATTATTTAAAAAGAATTTAAATGGTCAGTTTCAGTAACACATGAATATTGATGCTCCACGTCGTCTATAATGCTCACATCTCCTTCCTATTTTCTTAGATTTGCAGCATCTTATTACATCAGTTGCCACCATTGATTGATTGATCTTACACGACTGTCTTCTTCTTTTGATATGCATTAATTTTAAGGTTGTTTCGGTATCCCATCAAACTGCTCTACTTTAGATGCCCATAACAGTGCAACGTCGAAAATACTTACGGATAATTCTAGTCTTACCACTCTATTTTACCGTCTCATTCTATCGTTTTAAATTTTTTTACTTAATGATTAAAGAAATATTTTTTAATAATATTATAATTTTCTTTTTATTTTTTTAAATATTTAAAAATATTAAAAATACATATATAAAAAAAAATAATAATCATATAACTAACTATATCAGGAGCCATGACTGTAACCTGGTCCAATACTTAAAAGTACACCGAATAAAAAAGGGAGAGCATAATTTTGCACTAATCATGCATTATGCATTGTTAAAATAATAAATGAACAATATAAAATTATGTCATTCATTCTGATTTCGAATGCAGGTTTGGGGTGAGATGTGAATTTTGTATTTTGTTTGGTATTTAAAATATTATGTTTTAATATTATTATTATTTTAGAATTTGAAAATTATATATTGGGATTTGAAAAAGTTGAATTGTTTATTATATTTTATTTAGATATTTCAAAAAGGTGTAATATTGAGATGAGATGAGAATAACAAAAACATAATGGAAAGAGAATTCCCCTCTCGGCCCATGCAAGATATTGAGTCCCGTCCTCATCTATATTTCATCCTCCTGCGGCTCTAGGATCACTAAAAGAGCTCAGCCCACGAATTGTGCCAGCTAAAAGCGAGCGCATCGCGCAGAAAACCAGACTGAAGGGGATAGATAGGACATGTCAACCCTGACATCTCCCTGTGACACATAGCATTAAAGGATCTACCCCGACAAGCGAACGGGAAGCACAAACAACCCTCCATTCTCTGACAATGGGCAAGAAACGTGACAACATCGATCATCCACCATTAAGGGGCCATCTGGGGAGCAACGCCACATGAATGGCGCCATCCCAAATTTCACGCTGCATTAAAGGCCCTGACTGGGGCTACTGTGGAGGTGATGTGAACCCCCTAACACGGGGTACAAAATGTCCCCTCAGAAACCTCATATAAAAACCGCGCACTAGGTACGAAGAATGCTCTTTGAACTTGATTATTCTCTCACAATTCCCTAAGAGGATATATTGGCTTAGGCATCAAAGGTTCCCCAGACTACTACAGAGCCACCCCTTTTCTGTATTTGCAGGGAGAAAGACCTTGACCCGGATTGCTAAGACCTTGTACAAAACATCGCGTTAATAGTAGCGCCGTCTGTGGGATCCTTATAGATGCAACATATCCTTTGTATACCAGTGAAAACTCGTTCTTAGACAACTCAGTGACAAGAAGAAGTGAGATCGACATATATGGAAGCAAGGTTTGCATCTCTTGGGAAAGCTAACTGCAGGAGTGGAGACCCTCCAAAAAGAGAATGAGACTCTAAGAATAGATACCAACAAGGTAGTGGGGGATGCCGAGCCGAGCCACAACGAACACGTTGAATCTCGGAGTGCCGGAGGAGTGGATGTCGACGACTAGGAAAGGAGAAACATGTAGAACGAGCTATGCAACCTCAAGGACAAGTATGAGGAGATGGCAAAGAAGATGGGCACATCATCATCGGTGGATCACTTGCTCACTAGCACCGACCTGCTTTACAACGCAGAGGTGATGGTTGTGGCGCTGCCACCCAAGTTTAGGGTCCCTCCAATGGAGATGTATGACTAGACCAGGGACCCTCTCGAGCACCTGGAGACCTTCAAGACTCACATGACCTTGCATGGCTTGCCTGGAGAAATCGCTTGCAAGGCCTTCCCGCTGACTTTGAGAGGACCTATGAGAATATGGTTTGGGTCGTTAATACTTTGGTTGATAGATAGCTTTGGAGAACTGGCTAGCCTATTCCTCACACAGTTCATGGCCAGCAGAAGGAGAAGGCGTCCAAAAGCGTACCTCTTAACCATCAAGCAAAGGGAGAACGAAAGTCTAAAGGCATACTTGTCTAGGTTCAACAATAAGTGCATGATGACGGATGACCAAGAAAAAAAGATCACCTTAGCGGCGCTCTTAGGAGGAGTATGGCCCCAAACCTAGTTCATAGCAGAATTGGCAAGAAGAACTCCCACTACGCTGCAAGAATTCATGGACCAGACCGATAATTTCATCAACGCCGAAAACATACTTCGGGCCTTAATTAAGCCTAGGAAGACAACACTGGAACAAGCCGATAGGAAGGCCAAGACATCGGGCAAGGCTAAAGCCCCTGGAGAAGACAAAGAGGGGGTGACAAGACAACAAGGGGGGAAACACCCATTTCAAGGGGTCTAGGACCCCGATTCAACAGTCACGCTCTCTATACTAGAGGAGGATCGACCCGTTGACCGGGAGGAAGACCGCTGGGGCGGCAACTGTCGCTATTGCACTTACCATTGGTCCATGACTCACAACACGACATATTGCATTTCACTCAGGGAAGAAAGAAGGGAGCTGGAGCACCTAGTCGCCCGGCACCATATTGATTAGAGAGAAGAACGGGAAAGGAGCCAAGGAAAGTTTGATAGGCCAAGAAGGGGCAAGAGCCCGAGAAGGAGGCCAGTGGAGCGGCAACCTCCGCATAATCTCCCTCTGACGCCACCCAGAGAGGGGTATTGCCGGTGGTGGCCTGACCTCCTCTAGCTGGAAGGCACATGCCAGGAGGGCGCAATACCAGGAGGTATATTCAGCAGATCACCGCCCAGCCAAAAAGAGAAAGGGCGGGCCCACGCCGATCATTTCTTTTGGGGAAGCTGATGAGGAAGAAGTTCTTTACCCCCACGATGACGCCTTGGTAGTGACCATGTTGGTCGCCAACTTCACCACTAGGAGAATCCTCATTGACAATAACAACTCTGCGGACATTCTCTTCTGGGATGCCTTCACCCGGATGGGGATTGATCCCTCCCGCTTGCGGCCGGTGCCCATGCCGTTGAAAGGGTTTTCTGGGGATATAGTTTAGCCGGTAGGAATCATCACCCTTACAATCTTAGATGGCAAAGCCCATTACACAACCTCCACCATGGCCGACTTCATAGTAGTGAAGGCTCTCTCATCATACAACACCATACTAGGGCGACCCACCCTCAATAGCTTGAAGGCGATGATGTCAATCTACCACTTGAAGATGAAATTCCCAAATGCCATGGGAGTAGAAGAGGTCCGGGGCGAGCAGGTGTTAGCACGAGAGTGCTACATGCAAGAGTTGAAGTCGGCAGAGGGCGGGATCCATGTAGTAGAAGTCTTAGACATTGACCATATTTTGCCACTCCCTCCCGAGTATGCCACATCAGAAGAAATGGTTAAGGATTAACAAGCCATTAGACAAGTGGAGCCAATTGAACCATTCACGAAACACCGGGATGTGTTTGCCTAGGGCCACAAGGACATACCCTGGATCGATCCTAACATAATCCAGCACCACCTGAGCGTGGACTTGGAAGCCAAAAAAATCAGGCAGAAGCGTCGAAACTTTAGTGCTGAGAAATGTGACGCCATCACTAAATAAGTCTATTGCCTCTTAGCAGTGGGATTCATAATAGAAACGCAATACCCGAATTGGCTATCCAAAGTTGTATTGGTGAAGAAGGTCAATAGCAACTGGAGAATGTGTGTCAACTTTACATATTTGAACAAGGCCCAAAAGATAGCTTCCCCCTTCTCCGGATTGACCTGATAGTGGACTCCACCGTGGGCCATCGTATGTTGAGTTTCATGGACGCTTACTCAGGGTACAACCAGATTTTATGAACCCCAACAACAAGGAAAAGACGTCTTTCATCACAGACAGTGGATTATATTATTACACAACCATGCCTTTCAGTCTGAAAAATGCAGGGGCCACCTACTAGCGGTTAATCAACTGCATGTTCAAGGAGCATATAGGGAGAAACATGGAATATCTACTCGTTAAGAGTAGAGCCCCTGAACAGCACTTAGCCGACCTACATGAAGCCTTCGCAGTGCTACAACGTTACCCAAAGAAGCTCAACCCAGTGAAATGTGCTTTCAACGTCGAGTCTGGGAAATTCCTTAGCTTCATGGTCTCAAAGCGAGGAATAGAGGCCAACCCAGAGAAGGTGGAAGCCATACTCAACATGGCCCCACCTTGGAACTTTAACAATGTATAGAGACTCGCCAGTAGAGTGGCAGTCTTCAACTAATTCGTGTCAAAGTCAACTGACAAGTGTCTGTTGTTTTTCAAAGTGCTGCAGAAGGGGGCAGGCTTGGGATGACAAGTACAATTAAGTGTTCGATACTCTCAAGCAGTAACTCACCAACCCACCACTCCTCAGCCAATCTAAACCCAAAGAAGCCCTAAACCTATACCTGTCGGTATGAAGAACCCTTAACCCGAATTGCCAGAATCTTGTCTAGGCATACAAAACACGATATTAACACAATTTTAAATAATGGAGTCGGAAATTACGATTGCAGGCACCAAATACACACCAACTATTGTATCAGTACATGGGACTTATGCAGTAGGATCGATCAATTTTTAAGATATGAGACCAAGGATCCATTGGTACTGTGCATGTGATTGTTGGAGGCGCGAATTCTCAACAACACGTGAGGTTTACGGACAGCTTGGGCAATGTGTGAACCACACAAATTGGCCTGATGACAATAGTTCTTGATCCATATCGTAGATATGATCTAATTTCGTAGCCTCGTAAAAAAAAAAAAAAAGTGAAAAAAACAATAAAAGAACTTCAAATAAAGAAAAGAAAAAAGTGAGAAGGAAAGTAGTAGGGAGAGTTCCTCCCTTCCAAACCTAATGGAGAGGTTTTAAATTTTTAAAGAAAAGAAAAACCTTTTTTTTTTGTTAATACAGGGGTGAGGAAACTTTATCCTCTTATTTGGATATCAAGCTTTTAGCATGTTTCCAATGCTAACCGGCACCTTCACATACTCTAACACCATACAAACCTAGCCATGCAAGAAAAGGAAGTCCACCTCCCAAATATACCAAAGAAATTTTATAAATCGAGCCAATTTGCACCATAACTTCTTTGTGAAGGAGAATATTGTTTCATCTATCTCATTATTACAATTTTTTCAAATTAACATACAAAATATAATAAACAATTAAATTTTTTAAAATTTAAAAATAATAATAATATTAAAAAAATAATATTATAATAATATTTTATTTAATTTTTATTTAAAAATATCTCATCTCATCTAACTCACTATCCGAACCGCAACTAAATCATGTCTTGAATTTCTCTTTTATCATCATATCTTGTTATGATCTTTTTTTCTGGCAGCGTTTCAACTTTTGGCTACAAATTAATTGTGCTTTCGAATTGAAAGTTCCTCTATTTTGATCTTCACGAGTCGTGCTTGCTATGCAATGCCCCGATAACTGCATCAATGCAACCAAATGTTAATCTGTTATACAACATGGACGACAAAATAATTAAATATTCGGTCTTATAAATTTACTTTTTTTTTTTTTTTTTGGTTCCAAATTGAAACTTGTATGTACTTTTTTTTATATATAAGTCCCTTATCAATATATTGATCTGATTCTCATGTGCTATGGCAGAAGAATCTTAAAGAGCAATGAATGATAATCTATGAATGAAAATTATATGTATAAATTATAACGAAAAATGCATCTTTCGCTATAATGATATTCTAGGATTTAATTTGTAAGAATATAATTTTAAATATTTCTTAAAATTTGAAATTTACCATATCATCGGTGCGAAGGAAATTTGTCCCGGACCATTCCTCATTTCAAAATGATTAAGGACTCGCTTGGTTATTCAAATAAAATGATTTGAGATTAGATGAAAAATCTGTAAATTAGTAAGATAATTTGAGTTGAACAAACACGATATGACACGACACGGCCCGTTTAATCTAATTGATTTTATATAGATATTTAAATATAAAAAATATCTATAAAAAATAAAAAACTAACTACAAATCTAAAATTACAATCCAAACAAATATGATCCACACAATTTGTAATAATATTCATTATTAAAATTACATCCTAAATATAATAGACAAAACATACATTGTAAATATATTAATGTTACAATCCCAAATATAATAAGAACGGAAAATGATAAAATTACTACTTTTTTACTATTCATTTATTATTCTTTTTGCATTTGATTTTTTTTATAATTTTTTATTTTACTTAATAGTTAAGGAAGTGACAATTAGTAAGTTTATACATTTTTTTAATTTTTTCTTAATG
The DNA here is from genome assembly GCA_022457165.1 of Juglans mandshurica. NCBI lineage: Eukaryota > Viridiplantae > Streptophyta > Magnoliopsida > Fagales > Juglandaceae > Juglans > Juglans mandshurica. Next base: position 15,417,002 of record CM039633.1, on the reverse strand, counting down.
ATTAAGGATATTAAAAAAATACTTAAAATAAAATGATAAAAAAATAAAAACACTATAAGTAGTAGATGAGTAGTAAGCCTATCACTATCCAATAAAAAATTAAAAACACAAATCTAAACAAATTTAGAATTTGAAGAAGGAAGTGGATTAGGTAGTTTAGGGTTTTTTGAATTTGTTTGGTCTAAGAGTATAAAGGTAAATTCAATTTTCTTAACGAGTCATAACGGGTTGACCCGTTAGTGACCTGTTAAGCAATCGTGTCTTAACGGATCAACCTGTTTTGACCCGAACCCCTTAAGGCTAAACCCTAACCCGCTTTTATCGTGTCGTATTCGTATTGGATTAACGGATCATATCACATATTACCATCCCTATAAATTGAGACCATCTCTTAAACCAAACGGAGCCTAAATAAACAAGAACTTAATGTGCTTATTCACAAAAAAAAAAATGCTGGTTCTTTTGGTCAAACAACTACTGAAAAATACCCATGCATGAAAGACTCAGAGACAGTCATAAGATTAATAAAATTGTAAAAGCAAGTGCTACCAACCTGTTCATTTGGACTGTGTGAACTGGAAAAAATGAAGTCCCCCCCGTTAACAAGCTTCGGAAGAATCACTAGTCTATGTGCTTTGAGCAAAATTGCTGAAAACAGTTGCGAAAGAAACGGATCCCCTGATTGATATATAGGAAGATGTAAATAACAAGAGAAAGAAAGAAAGGTCCCAAGTGAGAAACAGATTCTACGTGTAAGGAAAACAAGATACGAGATGATCAACAAATTTCGGGCCCAAACCTGCAATGCAAACGTGATGTCTGCTTCATGTACCCTTAATGTCACTCTTTTCGATTTATCATCTCGAGATTGACCTACTTTGAGAAGCCCCTGCACTTTGAATATTTTGCCTTAGAACTTTATTCATATCTCAGTAAAATAGGGTATTAGAACTCTAGCGTACAGCCCTACAGCACTGTGTTACCTGGTCATCTAGAACCCTGCATATGGTTGAAAGTTCCATACTCCCAACAGGTGGGATTAGGGTTGATTTGCAGAAGTCCATGTAAGACTTATGCAGCTGCATTCAGGTAGCGAATTTCAGAAAACAGTTCTGCAGTTTCTAGATAGAAATCAAGTCAAGTATATGGTTAAGTAGTGGCAAAGAAGCACACCTCCCCTACAGTTGTATCCTTCTTTCCTCCATGGAAAAGTTTGACAGCAGAGCAAAGTACAATCTGCAGTCAATAACTTGTGCATCTCAAAATAATGTATGTTTCAAGGGAAGTAAATTTTAAGTGGGGCTGAAAACTTTTACGGTATATTTGGTGCAGGGCACATGATAATCTAGTAATTGAATTTATTTTTTTGGGTAATAAACATAACCTTTAATGGTTGGGTTGCGTTTGGACAAATCAAACAAAATTTCAAATCCAGAATTTTGAAAAGTTTGAAAGCTTGTTTGGAAATGCAAATCCAAGTTTTAATACATAACCAAACAAGAAATTTGGATTTTAACACACCAAGTCCATCCATCCAAATGCACCATTAGGAGTCTGGAGGAGTTTTTAAGGAAGGGTTTGACATTCATCAAAAGAAATTCAATAATTTCCATACACCGCCCACGAGGTTTTCTCAATAATTACAATCTAACGTATCACATCAAATCACGTCAATTTATAAATTTACTTTTGTAAAATCTTTTTGTAGCTAAAACATTCTACAATTGTAATTCATAAGCACAGAAGAGATCATTTTCTTCTCTTCATCATTGATAAGAAAAAGTGAGCAGCTTTTTTAATTTTCGAAAAAAGAACCCAAATTTGAAGCTCTGTGTGTTAAGATATAAAATGATAAAATCTACCTCTTCCCATTAGCTTAAGCTTTTGGGACAAGTGGTGATTTCACATGGTATCAGAACAGAGGTCCTGAGTTCGAACCCTGACTCTACTCTCTACCCCATTTAATTAAATATTCCACTTGTTGGGCCTACTCATTGAGAATAAGTCTGGCCCACAAGTGAGGGGGAGTGTTAAGATATAAAATGATAAAATCTACCTCTTCCCATTAGCTTAAGCTTTTGGGACAAGTGGTGATTTCACACTGTGCTAGGATGCTCTTTTAACTAGCCCAAATGGACCAGTGGGGTACGTTTCGACATCCTTATAATCAATTACAAAATCTTTTTCAATCTCGGTGCTACTCATCAATTAGCTTTTTAACCTTGCAGCAAAAGTGCATGTGTTGGAAAGATTCTACATCATTCATCAAAATTGGATAAAAACAACTATGGAACTGTTATATATGATACACCATGTTTTCAGCATCTGGTACGCAAGGTTACCTGCTGATGTTGTGGGAGAGATTGTATAGTATCCACTATTGGTGTTCTATACGTCTTTGACAAAGCAACAACCATATGATCAAGCCTCACCTGCAACCAGTTTCGAAACCTCAGAGAGACAATAAGGAAAAAAAGTATAAAACAAATAGAAACTGGCAGAGAGAACAGACACAAATTCGATATTTCAGAAAGGATATCTAACTATCTAAGACGTCAATAGTTCAGAACTTACAACATCTATTTCCTGTTTTCTTAAAATATCACCAGCTGTTGTTTGTTGTTCAAATAATGCTTTCTCTACTGACGACAAATTGAAGTTGCTGCTAGATTTTCTCAGCTCTGCTTCTAGTACCTCAATTGCACTCCTGCATACAGTCTTAACTGTTATAGCCTAAATTTTGAAGTTCTTATTGGAGACAATGAAAGCTTATAGGTGTTTTTATTTGTAACATCATTTTTTTAGTTGCTTTGATGGAGTTTGAACGCCAATATCCATTGTAGTGCTCGGTACCAGTTCCTGTGGTGAAACTGTTCAACACGCTATAACGCAGACACACATAAGACTGATTCCCAACAGACGGAAAAAAATGCTAACTTCTTGCTGGCATCATTCAACTACACAATACCACTAAGAATGAATCCTCTATCCATGTCAAGCCCCATGAAACTTAATGGATAATAGATTGAAAAGAAAACGGTATTGTTTTAATTTTTAAATATACCCAGCAGAACCAATGTTGCAAAGGATGTTGCCACATCTTGGAGTGTTATCTCCAACATCAACTTTCACGTACTTACGGTACAACTTTTAACTAGTCAAGCTTTACCACAAAGTATTGAAATATGTATAAACTTGAATAAATATCCTAAATGTCTTAGAGCTACTTGGGTTGAGCAGTTATTTTTTTCCTACTACTTCTTGAACACAGGAATGCAGTCAAGTTCTGACACTTGCATCTACCAATTCATCATAGGCCGAACCTAACAATTCATATATCATAGAGCACTGACCTGCAAACACAAAGTGCTTTTCGCATATCACCAGAGGCAGCAGCCACTTTCTGCAAATTTTATATAGTCAGTATAAAATGATTTTCTACGCTAACCACGAGGTTAGAATCAGATGCCTTAGCTTTATGTGAAAGTTATGCATCATCCTTAACGTTGGGCGAGAGAGAGAGAGAGAGGAAACTAAGAGGTCATGCAAAGTGAAACAAAATTATTCATCAGAACATAGAAAATAAGTGACGGAGAACTCACTCTGGCACAGAGTTCCAATGCTTGCGGTTGAAAGACAAGGTAAGGAAGTGCCTGGTGGAGCAGAGTGACCATAATTACTCATCAATTCCCCAGACAAATCTATTTTTTCCACCAGAATCAATGCTATAAGTAAAACTACTTGTTTGCTTGAAAGTAAAACGCGAGGGCAGAACTTACCAACAGCCTCTCCTGCAGTATCGTGAGGATCTGATCTTTATCGTAGGCCCGAAAAGTTACTACCATAGGCTTGCCTAGCACCAAAAAAAATAACGGCAGAGCTACCGATGAGTACTAACAGAAATACAGGTCAGCTGAATTATGTCATTTCACATTTGTAGTCAATATTTTGGTGGAGAATGAAGGGCAGGTTTAAATGTGGCATTTAAAGGATATATTTGGGGACAATTCAGAAAACTTTAGTTGAAAGAGGTAATCAAGCTATTTATCTATGTCCTTCCCAATATTCAATATTCCCAAGTAGAATAAAGGGAGTTCATTGAGTCTTGGATAAAAGACCAACATTAAAAGGGAAAACTTTTGCTGTCTTAAATAAACTAAACGAAAGCAAGTATCGAACTAACAGTTTAATGATTGGAGTCTCGGGAGAAAACGATCTGCTAGGTCTATTGCATTAGCTATTCCTGCAAAAGCAAAGATGAAATGAGAAGTTCATGAATGCATGTGAGGCACACAAATTGAGAATCCATTGAATTCTGGAACTTCAAAATAATTTTACTAGGAATGGTACCTATCAAAATACATCTGGAGAAAGGTAAGGTTGTAAGCAAGAAAAGATCGTGAAGCACAGCCCGGTCTTTAGTAATTAAATAGTCCAACTCATCAGCAATTATCAGCCTGTTTTATAAAACGAACACCCACATGAGTAAAAGTGTAAAACCATCTATTTGGCGTCGTCCAATCGAGAAACAAGCACGGAAATGACTCAGAAATGTAACTCTTGCATAAATGTGTTATCTCACATCATCTTCACGGCGGAAGACCGCGGGTTTTGAGAATACAAGTTCTGGAGCTGTTGCAAAGCAGAGGTAGTAGAGCCGTTGACTTTCTTCTTCTTTCGCGTTTGGGCATCGCCGAGTATCTGCCAATACAAACAGCAGCTAAGCATGGTTGATGTTTTAATGGCAATCAAATATGTTGTTGATATCGGTACCTTGCTGAAAACATCCGATGTTTTTGCTAGAGAAGTACAATTAATGCTTAACACATCCGGCTGCTGATGACCTACCTGTTTGTTAGAGCAATTGTATCAATAGTGTCATAACTATCAAATAGAGGGGAAGTAAGAGCTTTACCACTTTAGCCCAATCAACCAGAAGCTGTTTCACTTTTTCCATTGACAATGATTTCCCGGTCCCTGGACACCCGCAAATATATAAACTCCCAGCCTTCTCTTGCTCCACGCATGCCTTGCAGAACTCCAAAACCCTCCTCTGCTCATCCTCACGGCACACGACGGTAGATGGTGCCGTCGAAACATGCAAGGCCTCCTTCACAGCCCTCATCTGTTCCGTATCTGCATCGATCAAAATAAATGACACGCCGAGAATATAAACAAGCAGGTTCTACCAAAACTAAAACGAACCAGAGAATAAATACATTGAGATCAATTTCAAAATTCACAATTACCTACGGGATTCCATTTCGAATTTGGAATAAATATATCAGGCGATTTATTCAGTGGCGATTTCCCAGGATTTTCACTTGAGTCTATGGCAGCCCTCTGCAAATAATTTTACTCTAATTTAGTTTGCTTCGAATTGCGTATACATAAACCCATCAAGTTTAAGCAAACGCGCTGTTCGTTAGAAAAACGATAAAATTGAAATGAAAAACATCAAACAGTTCGTATATAATCAGAGCATCGTAGAAATCACATTGGAGGGACAGTTTGGGCTTGCAGATGTGCATCTGCGAGGCGATTTCCACTTGACCGGTATGGAAGGCTGGCTATCCTGCGCCGCTGCAGCATCGGATCTGAGTCTTCGTTTCTGAGGAGTGGAGTCGGCGTTAGATCGGACGATGGCAGGCATGGTTAGGATTTACTGGTTTTGGATTTCGGGTCGTGGATCGGTGGTAAAAGGAGCAAAAAAACGTGGGGAATAAATATAGCGGCTGCGTTTAGCGGGAAAACGTAGACGTAGGAAACTCATTTCCCGCCAAGGCTTTTAAAAATCCCAAGGACGACGACTGGGATTAACATTGGGATATATTATAGTTTTATTTTTTTCAATATCTAGATATATTATACAATTTAAAATTAGAGAGAATCTTATTTATACAAAAAAAAAAAAAAAAAAGGAAAATGCTACTGCCCCGCTCTAACGTCCCGTTATGATATTCCGCTCAATGCGGCTGAGTACTTTATTTATTTTAAAACACACAAAACAACGATACTCTATTTCCTTTGGATAATTTTCTTTTCTCCCACGCTCATATTCCACTACCCTCCTTTTCGTTCATCGACCCCGCGAGCCCCCATCGATCAACCAAGCTCATCTCCGACCTCTTCTCCGACCACAACGTTTTTTTTTCCTCCCCAGCCCCATCGACTTCGCCCTCCCAAACCCACCATTTCGCCGTCTCCAGCCCCACCAGTTCGTGGTCCCCTCTCGGCCATCTCTCCGACGGAATCTCCAAGGTAATTTTTTTTATTTTTGTTCATCTCAGTTTCCTCTCCTTGCACTAGGGAGGCCGAAATGTTGTAATTTTTTTTTTTTGTCTGGATTTTTTTTTTCTTCTGAGCTATGTTGCAAATGCATTGTTATGATCATTGCTTATTGTACTAAGGAATGAAATGGAAATGAAATGATGAAGATATTTGTGAAAAAAGGGATTGCAGTTAACATGTTTGTGAAAATGCTTGTGAGAAATGAAATTCCTGTGAAATGGAATGGTCTCGGATTTGATTGGGTCAGGAATGGTGAGGTCCTTGCCACATATATGAGGAGTTTTCTTTCAAATCTATGCAATTGCAGACATACAAACCACCACTCATAGTTCCACATATAAACTTGTCGAATACATTTAGTTGTTAGATCCTTTGCATTACACATGGTTGGTGGATCCTTTGCTATTCATGCTAGGATTTGGCGTTTGGTGTGTGTTGGAAGCCAAAATATGAAACTTCCACATATCAACGCTTGTTTTTATGCATAAATGTATGTAAAGCTTTCACACACAATCACAAGCATGCTCACTCCATGTCTGTTTTTACATTTTCTGGTTTATTGTTCCATCTTTTGAAGCTCGATGAGTACTTTGAATTGTATTTAATTCACACAATTTTCCTGTAATTTACCTCTTAAAATCTTGTTTTAAAAGCAAAATATGAGTTCTTCCTTGAGGACAAGGCATCATCTCCAAACTAGTTTCTTTTTAAAGTGGAGGTCATCCAAAAAATAAATAGCTGATCTAGTTGTTTTAATAAATTTCTTTTTGTTAAATCTATCACCATCCCTGATTGATTATTGACTTTGATTTTCTTTATATCTTCCTCATAGGACCCTCGAACAGAAAATAGTCCCTACGTACCTTGGATTCATCTATACTGCTTTCCAAGAAAGGGCAACCTTTATCTCCCATGGGAACACTGCCAGGCTTGCCAAGGAGCATGGGGACATGGATTTGGCACAAATATGTGGCACAATTGCATCAGATAAGAAACGCCATGAAACTGCCTACACCAAGATAGTTGAGAAGCTATTGGAGATTGATCATAATGGAACTGTCATTGTAGTTTTAGTAATTTCAATGTCATGGGTACTTTGTTTAGGCATGTTTTTTGGAAAATTCTAAAACAATATGTAATTTTTGAAGTTAATGTAATTTCATGTAATCTTGTGTGGTTGTGTAGTATTGGGTAATCCAAATCCAAATCCAATTAATAGCATGATTATGATTATGATATTCCATCAACAAAGAGTTACAAAAATGATGATTACAGAAACAGGTTCAATACAATCCCAAGATTATAATTAATGATCTAAACACGTCAATACAAAAATAGGTTCAATAAAATCTCAAGATTACAATATAAAATTCCAAGATTACAAATTTGTCTCATGGCGTCTACCAATCAAAAAGCACTGAAGTCCCGATGGAAAACCTCCGTAGTGTTGTCCTATAGGGGCATAAAAAAATATTGTAGGTGGCAACGCAATTCACTAAAAATATTACCAAAATATTTTAGTTTTACATTACCTGTGAGTGATGAGCAGTCGAAAGAGTAGAAAAAAATTCTAATGCATGTGTCCAAACTTGACTTTGTTGATCCTAGTGTTAAAAGTATAATTTAAAAATAAATTAAATAAAAAACAACAAAACATTCAAACCAAATGAATCGTAAATTTAGTATACAACATTAATAAAAAGGAACCTCAGCTTCGTTGTTGTGCAATCGCCTTTTCATACTGGATTTCTTAATATTCTTCTCAGCGGGGTGCACTTTCCTTTTAGACGGTGGTCTTCCCTTACTCCGAACTACCAACAGACTAAGAACTCTAGGGATCGAAGCCTCCGTCGAAGAAGTTGTATCAACTGTGTTGCTAGTATCATGATTAGCGATACTAGGGTACTGTGTCTTTAACTGTTCTATTTGACTAATTAATTTAACACAACTGCTCTCAGCCTTTGAAGCATTGGAACACAGTTCATAGAAGCAATTTTGGATCCTATCGTACCTTTGTGCATCGTCGATGCTAGTAGTGTCATAACTACTTTTCACGAATGTGTATTTTCACTTAACATCTTTCCTCCACCGATCCAAGATGTATTTTGATGGTATTGTATGTAGGCCCATCTAAGTTAAGACACGGAGAGCGTGTCCTCACAACATATCCCTAAACTCAAATAACTTACAATTGCATTTCACATCAAGGGGATCAAGATCAACTTCCACATTAAAGGTTACACGTTTTAATAAGTCATTACCAACTTGAACCTCATCCACAACAATGAACGTATATCTACCATCCTCACACCTCATCTCCTTAGTAATCAAATATAGAAATCCTCGCAATTCCTCTTGTACCTCTTTGAATTTAGCAAGAGTATATGCACTTTGAAATTGCTTCTCAAGAGGATAGCAACTGATGCAAGGAATGCATGTATTAAAGGAATTGAGGTTAGCAATCGCTTCATTCTCTACCTTCCTCCTAAGGGCCAAATCATAATGGTCAACAAATTGTTTCAGAGTAGTTTTAGAGTGAACGTAGTTGTCAAAAAATGCATTCATTCATTCACTTCGTTGAGTGATTGACATTCATATCCAGAATGTGTCTCTAACATAGGTCGGCACCCAATAATGTCAATCATTATACAATGATACAAACCATGCATTCTCATGCAAATCAAATGCAACGATGTGACGCCCTCAATCTCCGCTTGGGATGGAACAGAGAGTTAAAGCGTCGGGACATGCAACACAAGGTTACATACCCCCGTTCATGACAGTTAATATGTAATGCATCCCAGTATGCAACTAGCAGTATGCAATAATTGCAGCGGAAATAAAATGTTAAAGTGAAAAATATGCCAGAATAATTAAAACATCCCAATTTCATTAGATAATGATCATGTTCGAAATACTAAAGTAGCATAAACTTATATACAAAGTTATATAATTCTCTTCATGCGATTTAAAGCATAAAAGACTTGGGTTATGAACATCAAAATTAAGTCCAGCTTCCTCTCCAGATCCGACTCCTCATCAATCATGCGAATCCAGTACTCCATCAGTCTCGTCTTAGTCGATTCTTGACACAACTTCTAGTGGTCCCATAAAAGGGTGAGATTTACTCGAAATCTCAGTAAGTTAAACAACTAACTGACATAAAGATAAATCAATCATGAAAAATTATAAATATGCAATGCATGAGATGCAGAAAATCAGTATACATGTCTCCCATGCAGATTCCTCAACATCTTTTAAAAATATGGAGACACGGGTTTTTACTCGGTAAATAATTTTGTCATCATTTTTTAAAAGACATAACTTCTTCATAAAAATTTCATCATTATCTTAATTAATAACATAACGTGTAGTAATGTCACAGTTTTCCCATATGCATTGTGAGTACCTGCCGGTGATCGTAGTATAACTTACGTTGAAACTAGTAATGTCACAGTTTTCCCATATGCATTGTGAGTACCTGCCGGTGATCGTAGTATAACTTACGTTGAAACTACGTTGTCTATAGACTCGTTCTCAATGCATTGTTAAATAACATAATATGATAAAAATTCATAACGTGTACACCCACCAACGTTAGGTGTCATAACATGTTGATTTCGCTTCGGCATTCTTTAAAAAGAACCTATTCGAAACCTGTTGACTATTCTGACTATTATTCGTCAACCTAGGGGTTACCACTCCATTATTAAACACTCCAGAGTGGACATAAGAGTTTCACTAGGATAATTTCCACTTCCTAACCTTTGGGGTCGTGATAAATGATTTTCATGCAATATTTTAAAAAATGTTTTTCATGACATGTGCATATGTAGCAAGTTTCATGAAAAATGACATTTATATACAATATATCAAAAATGGTAAAAATATCACATGTCCTGTAAGTATGTACTCAATGTATCATATAACATGATATTTTATAATGAAAATAATAATTGAAATATGAATGAACATTTATCAATAATTCATAAATAATTTATCAAAGTGTAAGTTAGAGGCTAACTTACAAACTTCCGAAAAAATTCGAAATTAGCGTCGTAGCTGCGTAAATCATGTGTATACTAAGTTAGGGTTAATACTCTTATGGATAGATTCAAAATCAAAGGCTTCAAAAAATTGAGTATTTACAAAACTACCCCTAGACTTTCAAAAATTGTCATTTAGGTTTTAAATTTTCACTAATTGTAAACGAATTCCAAATTTAATCAAATTTCATGGACTTCATATTTTTGGCATTCTAAAATTATCTATGCCCTTGGATTTTAAAAATTCAAAGTGGAACTTGTTCAATTAGTCCCAACCTGTGGCCTGCATCCTAATTGATGCCTATGTGTATTTTCAACTATTGATCCCTATGAATGCATGCATATGAGATTTTCTTTAATTACTAATGATCACTAACATCTTTAGGGACATTATGAAGTCTAATCCTTGAGTAGAAAGTTTATCCCAATACTTAACTAAAATTAAGAAATCTTTAATCACTAATATGTTTAAAACCGATTCATGTTTAATAATCAAAACAAGATAGATTTAAAACCTATCATGACATGCTTCTAATAAAAAATTTAACCTTCTATAATCATTTAGGATAATGATAGATCATATCAAATCATGCTTAGGACATGCCATAGCTAAATTTCAATTAAAAACATTCAATCATTCAAACCTTCTTTTAATTGACTCGGTTTTGCATTAAGCATCATAACCTTCACAAAACTCAACCAAATTTCGTACCAACACTTGGAAACAAATCTTGACATGTTAGCTAAGATCAAAAAGAAGAAAACTTACAAATTTCGTAGCCTTCCAAGCACTCTAGACAGCCTTATACAAGAACACTAAAAAACTCACCAAAACTCACTCGGTTTGCACTCTTTTGATCTCTAAGAGGGGGAAATACTCTCAAAGCTTAAGATGATGCTTGTAACTATGACGTGGGTGAAATGAGAAGGGGAGGGAAGTATTTATAGGTGGCCAAGGGGTGAGGGACGTTGGCTTAGGTGCTTGGTGATTGGGTGAAATGGGAGGTGTACAAATCTGGAAAATTTTCAGATTTGCTTGCATGAGCTTAGGTCACTTGTGTAGAATGAAATAATGCCCTAAACCACCATCATTCCTCTCCACAGTAGCTGCAAGGGTCCTGTAGATGACTCCAGGTCGTGGGGAATCATTTGGATGTCAGAAGATCCCTTAAACCATCATTGCAAACAGGTGGATGAATGTGGTTTTGTGGTGGCAGAAAATCAGTTCGGTTTTGGATATTTTTGGGCAGCAAAAATGAGTCAAAATCCTTCAATGTGGTCATGGGACTTCTTGGTGATTGGGTGGAGAAGGAGGTGGCATGGGGTGGTGGTGCAAACCATGGCAGGAGGCTGGTTTAAATTCAATCCAAATAGTTCCTACACAAATTAGACCAAGGTGCACCCGGTTTGGTTTTTTGAGTTGGTTGATACAACCAATTTCGTCCAAGGCTCAAACTGAGTTTGGGAGGGTCTCATGAGGTGTTTAAGGACCATATTACCCTTGAGAAAAAACCATAAAAATGTTGGGCCCAAAGGCAAAACAGTCCAAACATTATAAAGGGCAATGCACAAAACCGATTGAAACATGATTTGGGCTTGTTATGTTATTTTTCTTAATGACATGTGTCATGGTTTAGTTAGGGTATTAACATGATCTAATCATGGTTTAAGAGACTATTAATCCAAGAAAATTTGAATTAAAAAGTTTAAGCATGATCAAACTTCAAAACATAGCTTAAAGTGCACTAACCTTAAGTATGATGGTTAATGGCTTTAGCCAATTTTCAAAACTTAATTTGGGTACTTTGAGTGTAATTTGGGTTTAAGGAAACCAATGGTATGGTGTATTGGACCTTTGGTCTTTGAATAGTAAAATGAATCCAAACATGGCTTTGGGCCATATGGGCTTGAAAAGGGCCAATGGTCCAATCTACACCAAAGACATTATGCCTTCCTATACTTGGGCCAAGACTAGCTTTGATTTCCTAATGGCTTGGTTCAAGGTTTTTTTTTTCTTGGGCTAGGCCCATGAATGCACTTGGGTCCTAAAAAGCCTCACCAAAATTACTAATGGGCTTACCTCTCTAATCCTTAGCTCATTAACACTAATTACCCACATTAATGCTAATCTCACTATCAACCTTAATGAAAGTGATTAACCCAAAAATAAAAGCCTAATCTAGAGTATTGAAGGGTTAATCAAGAGTTAATTAAGCGGGGTGTTACAATCGAGCATACGGCACCAATGTTCATCACACTCATGCTGACTGAAAGAGTTATATACGCACCTATGTATAGTACTCTTGATTTCTCCATATTGACAATGTGAGCCAAATTTCTCAGGAAGCTTTTTCATTATATGTCATGCAGAAGCGATGCCTAGAAGTTGAAAACACCATCGAGATTACAATTTTCAAGGCCTTGTCTTGGTCTGTGATGATTGCATTTGGCGGTTGATTATTCATACACTGCAATCATGACTCAAATAATCACTCGAATGTATTTGCGTCCTCATTGGATATCAATCCGGACCCAAGTAGGATTAATTGCCCATGGTGGTTCATGCCCACAAACGGTGTAAAATACATTTTATACGCATTAGTCAGATATGTTGTATCAAATGTAATCACATCCCCGAATGATTCATACACAGCTCTACTCCAGGCGTCTGTCCAAAACACATTCTTTAACTGCATCTCATTCTCAACATCAATCTTATAATAAAATTTCGGATTTCTTTTTTACATATCTTCGAAATAATTACATAGAGCTACACCACCTCCAACCCCGAGGTGAAGTCGTCGTGTTTTGTCAATGTAGCTCTTTCTCCCCGAATGTTATATTCTCATAACCCCCTGCCTCAACAACCACATACTTGAAATTTTTGGACAACCTTATTCCTGTTTCGTCATTTATTTCAAGCCTCTTATCGACACGAGCATCAACCTTCTTAAAGCATTTGAAATGTCTTGCCTTCCCCAGACTATAGACATGTGTGTGATCCAATATCACCTTAGATATAGTATATCCACCTTCAACATTGAATACCGCATTAATCCTAACCTTACACCCCATATTTACTGTTTGTCTTGGTTTCATAACATTGGCAACCGTACTCTTTGATGTGCCTTCTCGCACGCATGCCAAGCAAAACCATTTTACCATCTCATCGTCATCATGCCTAATATTCCTTTTGAATATCCCAAACCCCTTCTTCTTACCATACTTCATATAGTAAGCATGCACTTCTTCTATAGATAAAAATTGCATTCCAACCGTAGGTTCTTCAATAGTTTCATCATCTTCAATCTCCTTATCAATTCCTACCTCATCACACTCATTATTTGAAAATTCTATGTCGGCATCTACTGCAACATTCAAATTGTCTACAAATATATAGCATGTGAAACAATGATATTAAAATAAAGCTTTATAAAATTAGTTGTATACAAGAGCTAGAGATGAATATATAATGAAATAAGCATTATGACATCTATTAAATATTTAGTGTTGTATGACAACCGAGAGACCATTCCATTTCACAAGAATTTCAGTTCTTACAAGCATTTTCACAAACATGTTAACTACAATCCATTTTTTCACAAATGTCTCCATCATTCCATTTTCATTCCCTTTCTTAGTACAATAAGCAAGGATCATAACAATGCATTTGCAACATGGCCCAGAAAGAAAGAAAGAAAAAAAAAAAGCATTTCGGCCTCCCTAGTGCAAGGGAAGGAAACTAAGATGAAAAAAAAAAAAAAAACCTTAGAGATTTCGTCAGAGAGATGGCCAAGAGGGGACCATGAACTGGTGCGGCTGGGGATGGCAAAATGGTGGGTCTGGGAGGACGAAGTCGATGGGTCTGGGGTGGGCAAAGTCGATGGGGCTGGGGAGGGAAAAAAAATGTTGTGGTCGGAGATGGGGTCAGAGATGAGGTCAAAGATAGAGGAGACGGGAGATGAGGTCGGAGATGATCGATGGGCTCACGGGGTCGATGGGCGATGGGTGTGGGCGAGAGAGAAAACATGCATAGGCATATGCGCGGGAAAAAGGCCGAAATGAATAAAGTACCATTACTTTGTGTGTTTTGAAATGAATAAAGTATCAACCACATCGAGCGAGATATTACAACGGGACGTTAGAGCAGGGCCAGTAGCATTACCCAAAAAAAAAAAAGAGATAAATATATTAAATTAATTAATTATATTTATTAACTTTTTAATGTTGTCAAAAGATTTCCATAAATAACAATAAATATTATAAAACCTGTTTTATTTATTTATTTATTACTTGTACTCTTGTAAACCTTTCTATCTGGGCTATAATCGAGCCAGTATTTAGCTTATCGAGCTCTTCTCAACTCAAATACTCGAGTTTGAGCTCGAGCCCAAATTCGAGATTTTTATTTATTATTTGTTCGAGTTCAACTCGATAAGCTAAATTCTCAACTCGAGCTCAGCTCAAATTGTTTATTTTTTTTTATTTTTTTGGATACAATTTAATAATTAATAAAATAAATAAATAATTTAATATTAAATTTGTATAACTAACAAGTAGAAACTCTATTGAATTATAAGATTTAAGAAATTTATAAATAATTAATATCTAACTAATTGATATTTATCCATAATAACAATATATTATATGCTTATAGAAATTATTAATACATACACATAATATGATAACATATATCTATATCATATATGGTTCTCACATACTAGTATATGAAATTATTAAATCTTATCAACTAATTATTGTATAAATTATAAAATATAGCTATAAAGTATATTCAATATATAGACATAAGTAATTAGGTTAGATATTATATATTTAATTATAAAAGTGTTATGCTTATATTATTAGTAGGTATATGTATATATTTATTAATATATGAATGAGCTTTAATCAAGTCGACTTGGACATAAACGAGCGGGCCTTAACGAGCCTTAGTCGAGTCGAGTCGAGTCGAGTTTTGTTGGGCATGTGTCATTTACTAATCGAGCGGGTATCTACTTTCACGGGCGAGTTTTTTTTTTCACGAATCAAATTTGATTTGAGTTTAATCGAGTACCGAGCATGCTATCAAATAAACTGGTTCATTTACAACCTTATCCATCTCTAACCTCTTTCTCTATTATTTTTGCTCTTTAAAAAACTCATTATTGTTTTTCCATTCTACTACTGTTTTCTTTGAAGAAAATGATACATTTTGTTACTAATTTTACAATGAAGATCTTATAAACTTTATACATATATCTAATAAATAGGGATTGATTTACTTCTTTATGTTGAGTTTTGATTGGCCATGGGCCAGTTTGTAAAACTTACGTAGTAAAAGTTGTAGCCTCTTGCATTACTATTCACTCAAATGGTATAATAATCGAAATTCAGTATCCAACAAATATTGATCCTTTTTTTTTTTCTTTTTTTTTTCTTTTTCTTTTATTTATAAATCATAGATATTGATATTAAACATAACATTCTCTTTAGCTAAATGAGTATGAAATAGTTACAAGAAGGGCCAAGTCTATAAAAAATTATTAAAAAATATCTTATAAGTTGATTTAGATTGACGTAACAAATCATAATCAGTTTACAATTTATAAATATGTCACATCAAATTATATCAATATAATTTTTTTAATAATTTTGTTTTGTATAAAGTATTTTCTAATAGTAATATTCAAACATCTATTTTTATCTTTTTCCAATTACCACTTGCCTAGTCAATCTTGGTGCATGCTTGGCAACCATGAACTCCTCTAAATTTCTTAGAGAGTTTTTATGTACAATGTAAAAAAACTTCAAGATTTTTAAAAACACCCAAAAACTTAAAAAAAATCTCTAAATAATTTTTTTTTTAAAAGGAAAAGAAAAGCAGGAATAGCCACCGTGCATGCATAAAAAAAAATACTTCAAAATTATTTATGAAAATAACTCTTAAAAAAGTTTACAGACAAATTAATGTATTCTCAATAGTCTCCCCACTTGCACCCTCTTAAAATTAATTTGTACTATTAGTTAATTATAATCATTTATACACTATTCATGAAAATTCCACTCATCCAAACACCTCCCAATTATGATTTCGGAAACTCAAATTTTGTGTCTAATCTTTCTCACACTCTAAAATAAGTTAAAGATTAGGTAGAAAACTATGAAGAGAATTTAATATAGTCTCACATTATGCAATAGTATGAAAATAATCAGATAAACAGAGTCAATATTTAGAGGCTTAAATTCTTGGATTAAAAGTAGTACTCAAATTGTTAACGTCGTGTCTGGCGTGCCTTTGGCTGGATTCTAGAAACTCGAGTTTTTGGACTGTCGCCTGCACACTTTAAGTAAACACGGAGAATGGGGTCCTTGGTGGTGGCCGGAAAGTCTCTGATGCTAAAGTCAGTATATCTGCTTAATAGTTTTTGTGTAAACTTAATGGAATCAGAGAGAGTTTCTTGTACATGGAGATCGACTCTAATACTAGGTTTCTGGTAGGGACAACTCATTCCTGACTTTGAGGGACTTATGTCATTTCTACTATTCATTTGTCAAAATCTTTTAATGCAGTGTGGCTTCTGGGACGGCGTTATTAATGCGGCGCAAAGTCTGGGTAGTAGTGCTATTAATGCGGCGTGACTTCCTAATTCACTTTACCCAGAAGTGCTTCATGTTAAGCCTCTCCATGCCTGCTATTAGGAGGGTTCTCCATATTTCCTACCCACCTGCCTGGGTAGGTTTCCGAGGGTAGTCTATCATCGGGGTGGTGTAAGGGCGACGAGTCTCATCTGCCCCACCGTTTACTTTCCCTACGTGGGGTTGCTTCGTGGGTGAGTTTTGCTCATGGGCACAATACTCTGCAAAAACTCATTGACTCTTTTTTAGAGAGAGGTCGTTGGACTTGGCCAGATTCTCTGACTTACTTTCTCAGTGGCCCTTCATGAGTTTGATTTAAAGGCCGATAGGGGAGAATTAAACCCCTTTCACGTATCTTAACATAATGATGAAATAATATCAATATCTCATTTAATTTGAATACATTTATCTTCCAAACACAGAAATATAACACCACGGTACTCCGTCGATCGTGGTATCATATTAAGAGTATTGGTAAAGATAAGTCTCAAATGTTTCACGCAAATCTTTTATAAAAAAGTAGACTCCACTAAAAAGAAGTGAACTTTTTATTTTTTATTTATGTTGTAGTCAACTTTTTTATAAAATGTCTGCACGAGACTTGTACATGATTTGAGATTTATATATATATATCATTATTCTTATATTAATTTTGTATATATATATGTATATATTTATTTACATATACATGTGAAAAAGAAAATCATACGTATAACCTACCTCAAGCAAAAGCTTCCAAACTTTCCAAGGTAGCTAGCAACTTGCCTAGCTTTGCGATCGACGACGACGTGAAATATAGATTTAATTTGTAGAGACTACTTCGAATGGCGTAGGTGCTCTGACAGCTTCGTCAATCGAAA
The DNA here is from genome assembly GCA_022457165.1 of Juglans mandshurica. Classification (NCBI taxonomy): domain Eukaryota; kingdom Viridiplantae; phylum Streptophyta; class Magnoliopsida; order Fagales; family Juglandaceae; genus Juglans; species Juglans mandshurica. The sequence continues at coordinate 15,399,169 of CM039633.1, read as the reverse complement.
CCGTACGTACGATACAAATACATACATATATATATATATAAATATATATATAAATATATATATATATATATATATATATATATATATATATATATATATATATATAGCGATATATTTTCATGGACTAGCTTTGAATGGTCGAGGTGCTCGGAAGAGATGCTGCATGTGGATATAACTTCAAAGCTTTAAATTCCAACAATGGTGGCCACGATCCATTAATTAGTAGGTCACAGTCGGCGATTGGTGACCATTTTGCATGTTGACAAGAACATTAATTTGCCTCTTGCTCTTAGATATTTGTTCTCTCCAATCTCCATGTTACCAAAATATCCCCCTGCGTACGTGTGATCATCATCCTTATACATACCAACTAGCCGAAAAAAGTACGATACATAGCCGGAAGAGGTAAATTAAAATAAAAATATTTATATAATTGAGTTATCGCATAAAAAATGGTAGTCAAAGACCTGTGGCCTGATTGACATAATCTCCAACATTCAAAATGAAGGTTTGAAGTTTGAAACTCTCGTCTCCCAACTTAAAAAAAAAAATGCATAAAAAAAAAAAGAGTTTATCTTCATCATTTTTCTTATATTGACATTAATAGGAAATGTTTACTGGAGTCGTGCGGCCAATCTATTATCTATATCATGCTTGCCAAATTTCAGCAGAATATACTAAAGAAAAATTTTACTCATGATAGCCCTTACACTACATACTATATATACATGATTTTTTTTCCTTATTAAATGTGTGGTACGTATATGAATGATGAGTAGATCGAAGAATGTTTTTAGTTTAGCAAGGGCCTATATATACTATATACCCTCACACAAATCAAATGACCCATTATTGTGGAAAGTTTTATACAATACCTTAATTAAAGTCTTATATATTAAATTATTAATAGCATTTTGACCTCCATTTTTTAAAAAACAAATCTTCAAAATTTGGTTGATCATCTTCAGCTTCTACCCATTACTCTCATTTGTTTCTACGTCCATGATGATGAGAAATTTCACAAGCTTTACTAAAGTGAAGAAATCTAAGAAGAGAAAAGTTATAATTATATAGTGTGACAAAATAAAAATGTATAAATTGAGCAAAAAAAAAAAAGAAAAGTAATTATATAAAAGCTAATAAAGGAGGAGTACTCTTTAAAATTATAATTTGGATATAATATTTTTTATTTTTATGTTTAACTTAATGATCGTATATTATATAATAATACACATTCATGATGATTGATCAGAGTGTCATGTGATGGTATATATAAATTTTTATAGCTAACTAATTCCTTTATATCTTTAATTATATGAATTGAAACTCTTGAAACAAGTGATAATTTATCTTAAATCTCTTACTAAATTACTTTATCCTTCTTTAACATAGGTGGTTAAATAATTAATTAGCTAAGCAAACGAGTGTTGCTATTCGTCTTAGGATAATTAACAAAGCTATAGGATAAGGTATTTATTTCATTTGATCGAATGATAATGGAACCAAGAATTATGAGAGTGAGAGATAGAAGTGTCGAAGCCTTCTTTTTTTAAAAGGGTGGGAGAGGAGTAGAGAAAAGTAGATGAGAAGATAAGGTGATTGGCGTGGCATTGGCGTCGACTGCATGTCTCTGTTTGAATATTATCCCATGTGACTGATCTCTCGACGTTTTCCCTTTGTTGGCTATTCCCTTAATGCCAACTTACAATCACGTCTAGCTTTCTTATATATCTCTCTTTTTCCTCTTGATCACTTAGAAGAAGGCCACGCAAACATATTTCAAGATTCTTCCTCTTGCACCTGATCATTATCTTAAAGCTTAATTAGTTTCTACGTACCCCAATATTGTATGTATATTTATGTGCCAATTTCGCCAAAAATGCAATTGTATGAAAATGGACCATATCAGCCTTCACAAGCTGGTAAAAATGATGGGCAATGGGTTCATTAATGTTAGAAAAGTGATAAACACACTCACTTTTCACAATACTTTACACAACAATGTTATGGGATAAGTGGTGATTTTCACGTAATATCAATATTACGTTATTAAAAAATGACATTTAAAAAATGATTGATCACAATAGCACTATTACTTTTTTTTCCTGCAAAACAATGGGGAGGGGCAACCAGTGTAGCTTCTTCCTCTTGGCATGTGACCATAAGGACCCCAACTCATTGCGGCATATTCTGTTTGAACCATAACTACTGATCCTGGGTGGAGCAGTCCATTGCCGCAACTCCAACAAGGTGCTAGCTAGCATATAAATTAAGGTCGCGAAAGCTTTGGTTCACAAATTTTATTAAGGCAAGCTATTTCAAACTTGTGACCTCGGACAATGGAGAGAAGAACGAATCCCCTATTCTTTTCTATTTGGGCTACCATGCACCCCGGTGGTCACACGGGTAGTACTATTACTTGTAATACCGAAAATAAGTTTTGAAATATCTGGAGCACAAAGATAATTGTGGTTGTTCTGGTCCACATCAAATGCCCCCTTATTGTGGAAAGTTTTATACGCAAAGTTTAGAGAGAGAGAGAGAGAGATCAGAGAGTCAAAGTCAAGACCATCTATTTTTCTTTTGAGCTAACGATGGAGAGACTCCCCTTCATGTCTATTGGCTTGTTTCTTTTGTGCTTACATGCATCATGTTAATTTCATTCATAATTGGTTCTTTTTCATCATGTTTCCAAATATATATAGTGCCTAAATTGGCGTTTTCTTTTTTAACAGTTTTGTTTGTTTGATGCTCGATCTCTTCCTACATAATGCATGCATTATATATAATGTAGCAAATTATACTTATTTTTTTCTACGGTTAATAGACCGTTCTCACAACATCGATACATTCAAAATGGGGTGCTAGTCTAGTAAATCTACAAATTGATATAACTTCATATGATACATTAAATCTATTTTATAATTAAAGTAATTTTATAATCTAACGTTTTACATTAAATTATTTCAGTTGATGAGTTTATTTTTATTATATCTCTTTGTGGTTCTCTTAAATGAATGAAGTAAGGCATTTTCCCATTTATATATAACATGTTGGATATAAAACGAACTCGGGCAGTCCATTAAAAGTCTAATGTCTATCACTCACTATGAAGAGATAATACAAATTAACTTATACACATAAAATGTGAAAGCAACATAAGGCAAGTTGACTCAATTACTACAAAGAATAGAAGATACCTCTATAAAGGCAGGAAATCTCTACATATTTTGGGAGGTCAAACTTCTATAGGCATATGGATTCCTGAGATTTTCTCTATCCAATGAATGAGTCTTCTTCAACCTCTAGAAAAGTTTAATCCCCTCTATTTTACTGAAAGATATGTGAGGCAATAAGAGACTGTACAAATTATCAAATATAGTAAATTTCTTCTTCAAATGATCCGTAAACGTAGACTTATATCGAACCACGTAAGTATCTATCTCTCTCTTTATTTACATTTTATATGCTTTATATATTATTTATTTTCTTCGAGTATCATATCGACTTACAAATCATCATCGGAGCCGTTTAGATTTTTAGGCCGGATTATACCAAAAAAATGCATCAACAAAACCCATATACATACATATATACACATACATGTGTATGTATGTATGTATATATTTATGATATAACCCAAATATAGATTAAAAAAGCTGGAAATAGATACCAAAGACTGATTGGTAGGAAATTAGAAAAACGTACGTGCGAAATGAAAACACAAATATTTTTTTTTGAAAGGGATGAAAACACAAATTAAGTTCATGGATTAACTTCACTGTCTCATGAACTCAACAGCTAAAAAAGAATATCTGAAGCCCCATGCAATTGAAGCCGTACTTGGACCTTGCACCGCTGTCACCATCACCACCGCCCGTCTCTCTCCCCCAAATGGGGCAAGTTTCATGCAGTTGCCTTAGAGCCTCGACACCTCCTACTTCTTGTCCTAGCTAGGCTCTCTCATTTTGGACCCCCCGTTCCTCACCCACCAAAACGCTCATATTTTTTTTTTATTTAAAAAAAGGTTTTATTTACAAGTTTTTATAAATGCACCAAATATACTATATGTAATTATTTATGAAAAATGTTATTTTGACACTTAAATTTGGCACCTCTTTTATTTTGATTTATTTTAATTAATGGTTAAGAGAATAACTATTAGTATATTGATATTTTTTTTTATATTTTTTAAAAATATTTTAAAATGATAAAAAAATATAAATAAAAATAAAAAGATAAATTTGACGAAGTGGTCAAATGGAGCAATGTTACTCAGGCGGCAGAGTAACACTGCTCATTATTTATACACTTATATTATACTATTATTTTATTAGAATTATTATGTTCTCAAATCAATAAGTAGAGCACATATCTATTAAATGGTAAAATTCATATATTAAAAAAAATTTAAATGATAAGATTTAATTTTTTAAATTTAGAAAAATAAATAAACGACTCACTTTTTTTTTAATAAAATTCACTATTTTATTAAAAAAAACTTGCAAGAAATTTATATTTCTCCTAATACTAGTGGTTTCAATCGGATTACCAATCACCCATCATATGATAATTCATCACGAAAAACCCGAGGTTACTTCCGTAAGATTATAACTAGAGCAGTGATAAACATACGATATTTTATATAATATTTTTTATAACATATATTATAAAATAATAATATTTTTATAAAATGATGTTAATTTATAAAATATTTTATAAAAATATATCTCCTTTTAAAATATTATTATATAAAATATTGTATAATGTATGTTTATAATTTTTCTTATAACAATGACAAGCTCAAAAAGCAACCACGAAAAGAAAACAAGACACCTCGACAGTAAGTAATTAAACAGACACGTGTCGCTATAGCAACGGTAGAGAGTCGGTGACGTTCACGAATTTTAACCAAGGTGGTAGCTGTCTGTGTGAGCACGTGGTACATAGAGGGCGGCCAGATGGAGTCCGTGAAAATGGCCGCGTTGGACTGAAAGCTCCTCGAGTTCTTTCCCCTCCTTGAACCACGCCCAAATTACCTCTTACACTGCTGACTCGGTTGGCTACTCACCCACCATCCTCCACGACATCCCTAGTGATTCATCCATCGCCTGACATTTTTCGTTCAAAATAGAAACAGAATAACCACACAATATTTTTTAATACAATAATAAAAAATACTTTTAACTATAAAATTATTTCTTAAAAATATATTTTAAATTGACTAAGTCATTTTAAAAAATTATTTTTATTATAAAATAAACTTAACGTATGATATAAAATTATATTTTTTTGTAAATTTATATTTATAAAAAAAAATTTATTATTAAATCAGTATGTAAAGTACACTTAAAATAATATTTACATGACATATTTACATTTAGAAAATACTTTTTAAAATTTAAATATAATAAATCAAATCCTATTATTAAAACTACGTAAATAATATGTTTTATACAAACTTAATAATAGAATAACTATTTCATCAAATAAAAGATATTTTTAAATAAAAGATAAAAATTAAATAAAATATTATTTGAATATTAATTTTTAATATTATTATTATTATTTTGAGATTTAAAAAAATTGAATTGAGATTTGAATTGTTTATTAGATTTTATATGAATTTTTTTAAAAAAAATAATAAAAAAAAAGATAAAATATTTTTTAAATCCGAGACTAATACATTTGACGATCATTAATAAGATTATTTTTCTATTTTTTAAAAAAAATGTTTATGAATCTTCTTAAATAGATTTCACAAAATTGTCAAATACGAATATTTATCATTTTCCCTAAATTTTAAGAGGAAAAAGCCAAGTCCGATACTTTATAATCTGGTCTATACGGTATACCGTATACCCCGCGATATTTTTGCCTTGCATATAAAAGGACCCATGAGTGCCTCTCTCTCTGGTCGAGAGGAAGCGTTAGTACTTCGCTTTGAGAGTTTTGCCGGAAATCTTCGCCGGAGCTTTATCGGGAAAATCCATCCAAGCTTTTCAAAGCTTAGTAAGTAATGTTTGGGAAAATTTTTCCTTCTTGGGGACCTTCCTGTCATAGGTTTTCGTTTACGTGTGAGTTCGTCTTGGTTGGAGATTACCTGATATGATTTTCATGCGAAATTAGTGACCACTCATGCAAAACGAACTCTCTATTAGTTTATGATTATAGGGCAAAAAAATATTGTTTTTTCCAATTCATAATTCCGGTTTTCTTCGAGTTTTTCCGGGAAATTCTGGTGTTCTTGTCGGAAATTGATCTTAGAGTGGGATTTTTGGCGTGGAATTGGGGTAAAGGGTTTGAATTGTAAACTTATTCTGTTGGTTTCGTTGATTTTTCAGGTTAATAGTGACGTTGAAGGAAAAAAGGCGAAGAATTTCTCGGATCTGATTAAAAAAAGTTGGAAATTTCTGGTTGGAGGAAGAGAAATTTCTCTTCTCAAAACGAGGTCTTTCTTTCTGGGACTTCGACTCCTTTGAGATTTCTGAATCCTTTCCGACTTTGCTTTTGTCTTTTGACCTTTTGCTCTCCTTTGGAGAAATGGGAACGAAGGTAGATACGACCTGTTTGCATTGGTCGCAGCCGATTGTTCCCCATTCTCCCTGCTCATCTCAAACGCTAGCCTCGGTGGTCTCATTTCCGGCAGGACGAAGAAGCAACCGTGGCGATGGAGAAACTCTCGTGTGCCGCTACGTGCAGAGACCGTACCGATCGGCTCTGTTCGGAGCTTCATCGACGGCGATTTTCCGGTTCCGATCTTGCGAGTACCCGAAACCGGGAATTCGAATTCTCAAAAGAGCTTGCAGTGCCAGCTTAGATGCATTTTCGGACGAAGAATTCTCAAAGCAGATTCAGGAATTGGCACTCCAGTTCCAACTTTCGGGCGATGATGACGACAACACTGCCATCATCGCCATGGATGATTCGGAATCACAGATGGTTTCCGATTTCAGAGATGTGAATAGCGCAGATAGTTGTAGCAGTTTCGACAGTAGCGTCAATTTTGTACAGACTCAGCACCAGATACCACAAGGTCCAAACCCATCTTCGGAGCTCGAGCCTCCGTGGCCAGAAATGAGGCAAGGGCCACCGGATTGGGCCAGAAGAGACGAGATAATCCCCGCGAGTATCGAGCGCAAGGCGAACAGCGTGGATCTTCCGCTTTCGCTTCGAATGATTAAGCGAAAGATGCAATGGCAGGAGGGGTACTTCAGAGAAGTAGGAGAATCGGCTTACTGCTCCGTAAAGAAGGCCTTCTCGTCGATGGTGTTCATAATCAGAGAACTCCAAAGCTACACGTTGCAGATGAGAGAGCTTCTGTTTTACGAAGATGTGCAGGGGGTTCTCGCACGGGTTCAGAGAGAGATGTGCGCATCGTTCGTGTGGCTATTTGAGCAGGTCTTTTCTCACACTCCAACCCTGATGGTGTACGTGATGATTCTCCTCGCGAATTTCTCCGTCTATTCCATGGGGCATAGCAACGCTGCTATGGCAGCTTCACTGCAGCTCGGACCTTACGCAGCTACGACGGATATGGCTTCAGTGGTTGAAATCGATCAGGACCAGAAGCACCAGAGGTTTGATTCCTCGGCGATTAAGAAGTTCTCGGTTTCGTCCTTGTGGGGGGAGACGACATCGATCGACGGAAACAATGGCGGAGGCGGCAAGGTCCGGCCAGTGGGTAGTGGAACCGAAGGTGAAGGAAAGTTTAATGGGCCGGATTACCACTACCGGAAAATTCTTCCCGACGGGGCTTCTTCCCAATTGTCCTCCACTTACGACGCTACAAGAGAGGGGGAGACACAGGAAGAAGAGGTGGCTCTATGGAACGCCATAGTCGAAGAAGCTTCGAAATTACGGTCCGCAATCCTAGACGAAGCTCTCGATCAAGAAACCATGCAACGGTTCGTCTCGCCGGTGACGGCGAAGATCGAAGCGGACGACGAATACGGAGAGTACTTGAGAACAGAGCTGCTGTACCTGACGGACTTGGCCCAAGAGCACAGCAACCCTCTTGTCCTCGCCAACTTTGCTCAGTTCCTTTACCTGGTCGCCCACGACTACGACAGGTACAATCTCTCTATTATTTTTCGTCATTTTTTTTTAACTAAAATTACTTCTCCTACATGTTTCAATCAATCTTCCATATCTGTTCATATCTGTCTTTCGTTTCTTCCTCTCCCTATCTTCCTCCATAAATGCCTTAGAAAAATCTTCCATTTTCAAAGCACTTGTGTCGCTTTTCGTCATCTTGACAGAAGTATGTGTGGTCGAGTTTTCCCTTTCATGGCAAAATTTCTTTGTTCAATCCTATCTTATTTTTCTCTGCGTTTGTGATTCCCACGTGTTTCAATAAAAAAATATCTTCAATTTGGTATAAGTCATTGACTTTTATCAAGAAATTTGATAGAAAAATGATAGCAAATGTGGTTGAAAATGATAAAATATAATAGCCCAGAAAAGATTTTCAGCTGTTTGACCATATATATATATATACTTGTTCACGTCCCAAAACAGAGCGGAGGAGTACTTCAGGAAGGCAGTAGGGATTGAGCCACCAGATGCAGAGGCATACAGCAAATACGCGACCTTCTTGTGGAAAGTGAAGAAAGACTTGTGGGCTGCAGAGGAGAGATTCTTAGAGGCCATCTCGGCCGATCCCAGCAACCCTTACCATGCTGCTAACTATGCTAATTTTCTCTGGAACACTGGTGGAGAAGACACTTGTTTCCCTCTTTCCCCTTCCGACACCACCCAAGATGCCTAAATCTCCAGATCTAGCTAAATAATATTCCTAATTATTCCTTGTGTTTTATTAGATATACCACGTACTGGGATTGGTGAGAGAGAATTTCAATGCGGAAAATTTTGATTATAAAATTACATTAGTAATAAAGTGCAAACTGAATTATCAGATTGTAAAATTATTTTTATTGTAAAATAGATTTAACGGAGCATATAAAATTACGTCAGTTTGTAAAGTTTATTTTTATATATAATTCATAGTTTAGTGCTGCTCTCTTATGATTTCATTTGTGTTAAAATATGCCATATTTTTCAGCAAATAAATAGATGTTATTCTGAATAGAGTAATGTTAAATATAAGCTCAAAATAGACAAGTCTCATACAAATTTTTTTGTAAAACAATGGGTTCTATTAATAAATAATAATTTTTTTTACATTTTTTTAATGTGATTTATTTTTTTACAAGGACTTGTATGAAACTTGTCTATTTGAGACTTGTATAAATCATTTCTCTTCTGAATACATGTCGGGGCTGGTTGGAATGGGAGCATTATTGGGTTTTGAGTAAGCATGCAGGTGAGGAAGGGATTTGGGAATGAGTAATGATATATACATAATATATTATATAATACAGTGTATAACAATGTGTTAAAATGAGAATATTTTTATAAAATAACCTTACCTTTATAAGGTATTTTATAAAAATATTTTTTATTTAAAATATAATTATATAAAATTATAAAAAATATTTTGTTTGAATCATTTTCTTCTGAAAATGAGTATATGCATGGCAAATTGGAAACAATGGCAGTGTCTTGATCGTCTCTCGAGATCTATGTCGACTATGGGTGGAACTTGCACCAATATTGGAATGAATGCTTAATTTTCTTGGGTTTCCTTTCCATTTGCACTGACTTTTATAACTTTTCGCTGACACTATCACATGGAAAAATGTAATTAGCTTATTGTTAAATATTCACTATTTCCAATTATAGGGGAAAAAAATAGTAATATAAGGATAATAATAAATAAATTTATAAAGTGAGTTTTATTGATAGGAATAAATATATTTTTTTATGTATCTATTTTTTTCTTAACCATATGATTTAGATCTCTATTTTTTTTTTTGGTTCCTCGTTCCATATGAGTGTTGCCCTAGTGACCGGGTTCAATGCACATCTTATTATAGGGAAGCCATCTCTTATGCACCATACAATTATAGAAAAAGGAAAATTGATACACATACAATCCGTTTTTATATAAAAAATAGTTGAAATTCAAGTCTAATAACAAGCAATTAGCCGAAGAATCGTGCTCGTGACCCAAAAAGATAAAAAAGAACTTATGCTTGATTTCTATAATGAGAAAAAAGATTGCTATGCATCAACTACTATTCACTTCTATATACACACCTTGTAAAAAGAAAAACTAAAAGAGTTGGGAAATCAAAGTATAGCACGTACACTACAAAAAATCATGGTTGTTGTTGATATTGTTATTATGTATGATTATCTCGTCTTCTGATTGCATATATAATCGAACACATCCAATAAGATTTTATTAGCAGATCTAATCAACGATTTACTTGCAAAACAAGATACTTTCGTTCATTAATTACAAGTTCTATTGTGGGCATCACAGTGCCACATGCATGCAACGACGTAGCTTGAACGAATGACATAACAACAAGGGAAAATTAGGTCTTTTTGTCTTCTTCACCAAATCATCATGTTTTTGCTTTTTTTTTTTTCTTTTTGTGGTGGGGTTAATTCTTGTTTAATAATCAAACACATGCACGACATTGCAAAAACGACTGGGAGTTACTATTTGCAAAAACCGATCTCATTGGTAACGTAAGTTCAAATGTTGGAAAAGCATCTGTAGCTTTAATGGCCGTTAAAGAAGTAGAAAAATTGAAGCTGGAAAAAATAATCTTAGAAGGCGATTCAAAAGTCACTATCCAAGCAATCTCCAACGCCTCCGCAATCCAAGAATGGATCATAGGTCCAATAATCAATGACATCAAACATCACCTCGAGTCATTCAAGGAATGGAAGGTAAGCAAAATTCATCGATTACAAAATTGATGCGCGCATAACTTAGTGCAGTGGGCAGCGGCAATACAAGCCTTTGGTAATATCCTCCAAATCTATATTCCCCCATCACTTCTGTAATTTCATAGTGGAAAGGATCCTCTCAATAATGATGTATTTTGTTAATTTCCAATTTTCAAGACTATTTAGTATGCTGTTTCTTCTTCTTTAATGCAATTTAGCTTTAAAAAAAAAAAGGACGACATATAATATATATATATATATATATATATATATATGTATTATATATGTTCGAAGAGAGCATTAATGACAAAGTAGACCCACGTGGATCCCATGCATGGATGGTCGTTGTAGTTTGGCCAAGCAGAAAATGACAGGTTTTCACGTGAAGCTACCAGCGAAGGAGGCGGCCGTCTCATGGTACTCGGTACTCCCATTGCCAATACATGTCTCTCCCTTCATGGCCTTCCATATCATCGATTTCTATCTCTTTCTATAGAGATTGAGAGATGATAACTGGTTAATGATGCTGCAGTAGTCTAATGATATTTTGTATTGAGATTTGTAAAAGATAAATGATATTTACAGTCTTATATGTAAGTTCCGAATACTTCTTTTGTAAAAAGGATAAATCTGCTATCTCTATGAAAAATATTTTTTTAATGATAGACCATTAATACTCTTGTGAAAATAAATAAGTAAAATTGAAAATATGTTTGAATATTATAATTTTTTAAGAGCGGTTTCTGTTTTAATATTAATTTGTAAAAATTGTTTTGATGTTTGAGTTTGAATTAATAATTATTAAATAAAAAATTTAAAAGTTGAAATAGCCTATTCTTTTCATATTTGAACATGTTAACTAGTTTGAGATATTTAAATTTATTAAAAAATTTTGAAAAAAGTTTTAGCAATTACCAAACAACCTTTATTTCTTTTTTAAGGAAAATGTCATCATTCATTCATTTATCAAAAGAAACTTACATCCATAACCGGATATATGCGGGGATATTATCCCTAAATCAATCATTTGAAGCTTCATCAGTACACTACTGGACTGATCTAGACTTTATTACTGCTGATATTCTCTATATATAAATGTCCAAGAGACAACGTACATTCTACTTGAACAGAGACTCAATCTTACCCTTCATAAAAAATAATAACTCAACCTTTACGGACAAACCATCCAAAAGACAAACTACTTTTTTATTTTTACTATACAAATACCACGACTCCAATAAAATTAAAAGGGCCCAGCCTTTTTAGTTAATTCTTTAGATTAACTTCCCCGATCAAGGGAGAAGAAGTGGGCCAGAAATATTTTGCAATGGTACGAGGTCGATTACAAATTTCATGGGTACGTAATTAGTAGTCCAAAATTGGGCCCCTCGAGACGAGATTTAGTAGTTCTTCATGCTCCAATTAATTAATTCAGACCCGTTCATCGCGAATCTAGTTATATATATATATAATGTGTACATAATTACACAATTAGTCAACAGATCATAGCATTTCGTGTACAAATTGAATAATATGGTATGCATTTTAATATTTTTTAAGTATGACATGATCTTATTGAGAAGTCCCACATGACTTAGGAACAAACTCAACCTGAGCTTTATAAGGAATTACCTCACTCCTTCTTTCAGACATTTTAGGGGGAGAAATGAGTGTTTCTATATGGTATCAGAGACAGGTTAATTTATGACTGATGATGGGCTTCTGTGACCTACCCACGATGATGGTACCTGAAATACTGGCCCACACGTGAGGGGGCGTATTGAGAAGTCCCACATGGCTTAGGAACAAACTCATCCTGGGCTTTATAAGGAATTACATCACTCCTCCTATCAAGCCTTTTATGGGGAGAAATGGATGTCTCTATAGATCTAATATAGACTTATATGGTATGCATTTTTTTTGTTCGTACAAAAGTGTTTCATGAAGCTGGAAAAAAAAAAAAAAGGAAGAAAAGCCTTTCGTATACTACTTCATGATCATTTATATATCATCCTAGACATGATTAATTCATAGTTTTCCCCTAATAAGATTTGTTAAAGTTTTTGTTCCGAATTCTACGGTATGGAGTGAGAGAAAGAGATGGATGAAGTTTGTGATGCAATGTTTATTGTTAGAGTACTATTACATTCACAAAAGAATTACACAAAAATAATCTCACAAACTGACATGGTTTCATCTGATCCGTTAGATCTACTTTATAGTAAAAGTAACTTTTACAATCTGACGAACCACATAAAGCTACGTCAGTTTGTGAGATTGCTTTTGTATAATCACTTTGTGGCTAAAATATTTTCCTTATTGTTATATATATACTATAAATTTTTCTGGCAGAATGAAATGTTCAATAGATATTGTATGATTGAGTTTCTATCTCTAATTGTTTTAGGTCTTAAAGTCCAAGCAAAAATTCTGGAATATCTTGATCTCAAAAGTAGGGGTTGACAATTCATGATCGCAAGCCGTATCTGTATCGTACAAAGTCATGAGTATTAGACTATATGAGTCAACCCATGCAAATACAACCCGTTTGATTAAACAAGTTAGATCCTAAAACTCTAACATGACCCATATAAATAATAAGTGACACGACACGACTTGCATAACCCGTTTAATAATTAACTTTTATTGGGTTAACTTGGATTTGACCCGTTTAACTTATTTCAATCCGTTTAACTCATTCCATATAAAATGGGTTAAGCTTACTCGTATATTTATTTTTTAATCCTATTAATATAATTTCATATATAATATAATAATAACTTTATAAATTATTCACAATTGCAACTCCATACACTACAACAAAATTAAGATTTTGGGACAAAATGAAAATTGTCCCAAAAAATGAGTTATAGGGACAAAATTCAAATTTCATTCCTAAAAAATGACAGCAGTAGTCGTTTGCCATTTGAACAACAAATATTTTGTTTGAACGGTATATGTAGGGACGAGAAATTTCATCCCTAATAAAACAACCGCTCGAACATTTACAAATACGTTCGAATATATTAAAATAAACGTTTGAATGGATAGTATATAAGATCGAACAAGAATTTGACGCGTTAAGTTACTAAATTTAGCGGGACATTGACTTACCGTTCGAACAACATACAACATCGTTCGAATGTCAAGGTTAATCAATGTTTGAATGTAAAATAAAATGTTTGAACATATATTAATTGCCGAAATCTTTTCGAACATAATAAAATAAATATTCGAACGGATATTATATATGATCGAAAGAAAAATTGGCGGGTTAAGTCACTAAATTTAGTGGGACATTGACTTACCATTCGAACAATATATTATATCGTTTGAACGACCAGGTTAATCAATGTTCAAACGTAAAACAAAGTGTTCAAACAGAAATTTATTGCAGAAATATCTAGTGAGAATGGAGAAACGCTCGGATGGTTATATGTTACGTTCGAACGACGACATAATTTTTACAATTTGTTACTTAATTATGGAGAAATATTTAATTTATAAAGAAAATTAGCAATTAAAGAATATATATAATAAAACTCAATAATTAATGTAGAAAAGAAAAAGACAATTCATAATTAAATTTATTTTACAAAATATTGTCCAAACAAAAAATAAAAATAAATGAAAATGAAAATAAAAAATACAGACTACTACTGAGCCAACTCTCTAACCACATCCTCGACTCCAGTTAGACGTGTCTCTAGCTGTGTTAGCCGAGTACTGATCGAGATTTGAGTCACAAAGATGGTATTAATCTCTATACGTAAGTTAGAGATCATGTTAGCACTAATCTCTTTACGTAAGTTAGATATGGCACTTTGAATCTCCGTACACACTGCATCAATCACCTCTTATGTCTGTGTGCAAATCTCTACATGCACTATATCTGCAATCTCTTCACAAATAGCAGTGCGTGATGCCTCCTGTGTGGATGTCTCACGGGTCGATACTCCATGATCTCTCGGGTCTGCATCTCCCTGAGTATCAACATGCTCTGGAATAGGAGTACGAAAATGTAGTCTCGAGTGTCTCGTGCTTCATGACAGGGTGGATGAGTTGATCGGTCCAATCAGCTCCCGAACACACTCTGCAATATCTGGCAGGATTTTGGCATGTAGCAGAAATCGTGTGATCATGATCTCAAATGATAGTATATTCGTCGTAATGTACTAGGTCTTTGATCGAATTCTAGTGAATATATAACTCATTAGGTCAATAAGCACCCCACGAGCGATGCGTATCATAAATTTCGCTCGATCCATGCCAACCTCTGTCTCGTGCTGTCAATGATCAATTTTGTTAGAGATGATTAAGTTCATGATCTTGAAGAAACCAGATAAATCTACATGTTTAATGCTCTTCGTCTCATCATAGGGAGGAGCATATGGACCAACAATGAACCTCCTCAGCTCATGATCAACGAGGCCATCGAGTACATCTCTATTAGAGCCCTCGTCCTTAACCGTCTCCCCATCACCTGTAGCTAAAGACTCCCTGGGCACCATGTTTGAATATGCAATGAGTATTGTGGGATACCAATGAAATCGGCGAGTCTGTCTGCTGAAAATGTAACTGGGGCTCCCCGAACCGAGATCGTATATGCCCTCCATCATCTTGGCTGGCAAGACTGAGCTCTCTATAAAACTTTGAGACAATGTCGATATAGGAAATGAGGTCCCAAGCTTCGTCCTTCTAGTCGAGGATTGGTGTGCAACCACGCTTGACGAAGATTACTGTCAAGGAATGAACCTCCTAGATAAGATCCTGAAAGTCAGAGATCTTCACTTGACGCTCTAATAAAATAGTCATCTCTCAAATTGTTTCGATGGAGGGTTGCCCTGGTCTGCCACGCTTTCATCCCCTGTAAGACATTGTCAACCTGAAATTTAAAAAATAAAATAAAGAAGGGGAGTGTGCGATGATGGGATTTAAGCAATCTTCGAAAGGGAGTGCGCGATGATGAACATTTCTTGAGTAATAATACATTGCGAAAATGGTATGAAGATGATCTTTTGGCTTCCCAAGTATCTCAAGTATTCTACTTAGATGATCTTGAGTTAGGAAATCAATGGCGAGTGGTACAAAATTTTTTTCCAAGAAATATATATGATGTTATCCCCGAGGTGGAGGGACAAGCCGAAGAAGAAGATGATCCATCTACTCAAGAAGAATACTAAGAGAGTCAACCCGTTTTTAACTTATTTGTGGATTTGAGCCAATATGTGATGATTCCATTACATATGAAAGATATTGAGGCTGAAATTATTGATGCGACAGTTGAGAAAAATGTTGATTCATCTGTAGTATCTACAAATGATGAGGGTGAATGGTCAACTGAAACTGATACGGATGATTGACCTGTTTTGTGTTCATATGATACTTTATGACATATCTTTTATGTAATGAATATATCAGTGCTTTGAAGTCATGTCACCGAAGAGAAAGGAAGTCCCCATCTCATTTCCACCCGTCCCTAACTCTCCGTTTGACTCACCACTAGAGCTCAACTCTCCAGAATAAGGTAAAAGTGCTATAATTATTTTGTTTAAATTCAGGTATTTCATATATATTTAATATATATTAACCATTATTTACTTCGTTTTTACAAGGAATATGATATTTTTTTAGAGTTAACTGTACAATCTCTTAAAGGTTGAGGCATTACTAGAAGCGTGACATTGGAAAAATATCGTAAAGTGGATAAGATTAAGGTTAACATTCCTAACGAACATACCATAGGTGAATGACAACCAGCATCTTGGCTTGCATCGCATGTGGGTGCTCTTACACAAACTTATGCACCATTGGCTATGTGTTCATGGTAGAAAGTCTTTTAAGATGTGAAAGAGTTTATAAAAAAACGTTGTTTGATAATATTTAAATAATTTATTTATAATATTGTTTAATATGTATGCAAAATATAGAATATGCAAGTGATAATTTCTTTGTGTATATATTTTTCCCAAGATAACTTCGAACTAAATTTTGGTTAGAGAGGATCGTAAGATTGTCGATGAACTTATGTGTAATACATGTCACAAAAAATGTTTAATGTTTTGAGATATTAAGTAGCCAAATACTAAGTTTAATATTACATTTCAACAAAATAAAAGTATAAAAGTTAAATATTTATAGAATTTGAAAATATAATTTATTCGTGTTATATAGGTTGCTTGCATGTTTTGCGGGTTGATTCGTAAGTGATCTGTTTATTAATCGTGTCTTATTGGGTCAACTTGTTCTTTTGATAATCAAAACCCATGCATCTATATCAAATCTAAATGATCTGTTCATTTCGTGTCAGGTTCACGGAACGTGTCATACCCCTACTCAAAAGACAAAGAATAAAGAATGATAAGTAATTGCAAACAATATTATAAATTAAGTCTCGTACGTGGTGGCTTTAGTTTTCTTGAAAGAGCTTAGGTTTTTAGGTGATTTGCAGTCGTGGACCACTCCTTGTTCATCTCTCCCCCCCCCCCCCCCCCCCAAAAAAAAAAAAAAAAAATTGTTGAAACATGACGGCCCATGCATTTGGCGCACTTGATTAACAGGCTTTAAAAAGTACAAATAAACCGTTATTGTTTTTAGCTGAATCGTCTCAGCTTTCAATTCTAAATTCCAGTCCACATGCAAATTAAGCTGTTTAATTCCTTGGTGTGAAATTAATAGGGAGATTTAAGCCCAAAAAAAAAAAAAAAAAAAAAAGAAAGATAAGGAGGCCTAGCTAGAAATTGCTAATTTAAAGACAAATAAATTAATGGCATTATTGGGTCAAGCTAGTATTTACCCTCCACAATGAGCAGGCAATTAGCATGAGGAGTCATCCAAGCAATTAACAACTTGGTCTTCGAATTCTCCTAAATTTCCTCACCCTAATAAATCACTATACAATTAGTTTTCTCAAATACTCTTATAATAAGGTGAAAAAAAAAACTGTACGAAGTCGATAGAGTAATTATCGATTCATCGGCTATTCTTGCCTCATTTGGTTATGCAGTTCAGATGAGATATTTTGTTGAAAATTAAATAAAATATTCTTATAATATAATTTTTTAATCAATAATATTTCATGTGAGTGCCCATTTTACAAATGCTTGTTGTGGTAAACTCGATCCCGGCCTTCAATTATTCACAAATGCTTGTTTTTAAGAATAATAATAATAATTATGGGTTTAATTATAACGAACCCACTAATCTCTCCCCCGTTTTTCTACTTTTGTCCGAGGGAGGAAGCTCAGGAGTTACACCCAACACCAATTCTCAGCCGTTGGATTTGCCCCAGGATCTACGGCTATTACGCCATGTGGCTCATTACGAGGCTTGGTTTAAGCTTTTTCTCCAGCTCTTGTTATGGGGTTGTCTAACAAGATAAGCGAAAAACCCACAAAACCTTCCCATAAATCAAGCCTTTATACACTTTTTTCCCTCTAGTACTTTCAATCTCCTTCAAGCTTCTCTAATGGAAGGTGGAGGAGAAGGTACTGTTACTGGTGGAGATGCTTGTGGGCATGGAAATTCCCAAAGTAATCATCCCATATGTCGGTCCGGTCCACCATTCACTGCCATAGACAGGTTTTTGTACGGTCACAACACCCATTTCTCTCAGACACAGACCCAAAACCATGCAAAGAACAAGGAAGTAGTTGTTTCGGATACCGTTTTGTGCAGTTTTCCTCGGTCTTGGGGTGCAATTGGTGGTGGGCTTTCCTGGCCGAGCATTCCAGAGGTGAATGTTTCTGACGAGTTTTTTGTGGACGGAGAGACTCTGAATTGGATGCATGAGGGAAGCCCTACCATGGGATTGAAAGAAAAAGTTGCAGTTTCAGTGAAGAGTAGTTCTAAAGGGGTGGGAAAGGCAACTAGAAAAGGCTCTTCTGAAGCTTTAATCAAGGGGCAATGGACTGATGAAGAAGACAGGTGATAATCAAAAAACACTTTGATATGTTTTTTTTTCCCTTAAATTGTTTTAACAATCATGAGTATAAGTTGCTTCTGATGTTTACTTCAGTCGACTGAAATATTATAGGGTTTTTTTCATGGTTTACAGGAAACTAACTAGGTTGGTGAAGCAATACGGAGTGAGAAAATGGGCTCAGATAGCTGAAAAGTTGGCTGGAAGAGCTGGCAAGCAGTGTCGCGAAAGATGGCATAATCATTTGCGCCCAGATATTAAGGTTCAGTTGTGATCTCTTTATTCATGAGTTTTATCAGGATTTTGCACATGATTTTGCGCTTTGATCTTTTTACGATCATATTTTTTTCATATATGTACAATCATTGTTTTGGAACTTCTGTCAGGTTTTTTTATGGGATTAGATCAGTCTGAGGATGATCTAAGCTGACTACTCTCAGATTTGATATACAATCACCCATTACTTCGATCGACATGAAAAACCATAGATTTCATTATCTGGTTTGTGTTAATGTAATCTACGGTACTACTACTATATATATATTAAATCCTAGTCAATGTTATATCCTAGTCAATGTCGATATATATATATATATATATATATATATATATATATATATAGATCCTTCAAAATCCGAATCTGTTCATCAAAAAAAAAAAAAAAAATCTGAATCTGTATATATATATATAATATATATATATATATATATATATATATATGAGATCTATATATATATTTGATTGGCTCTATATATACTTTTATTTGGTTTCCCTTTATCCATGGCAAGCAAAACTCCATTAAAAAAAATAATCTAAAATCCTAGGGTTTAAATTTAAGTAGGATTACCTTGAAATTCAAATGTTATATTACGGCTTAATTAATATTTTTAAGTCAATTGCAGCGTGCAGAAAATTGTTCATTTGAAACTTCTTTTTTTTCCCTTGTAACGCTAATACTTTTGTTTTCATACAAGTAATTTCAGTACATCACATGCAAAACCTATCTCTCTCAGGCGTCTGCTTGCATTTTTCACGTTTCTTCTTCCATTTTAGTCTAGGGTTCAAATTCATGTGATTTTCATGTATCTGTGCAGGAACGCAATAATATTGTTGCCGTTATAAATAAAAGTTATTAATCCCTTGAGTACTGCATGTGAATTGACATTGGCTTGATCTGTTCTATAACACAATGCTCTTGTCTTTCTTGGTGTCTAAATTATGTTGCGCGCAGAAGGATAGCTGGAGTGAAGAAGAGGAGAGGATATTGGTGGAAACTCATGCAAAGGTCGGGAACAGGTGGGCGGAGATCGCAAAGTTCATTCCAGGAAGAACCGAAAATGCTATAAAGAACCACTGGAATGCCACCAGAAGAAGGCAGAATTCAAGAAGAAAGAACAAACAGACAGAGAATCAAAAGGCCGGAAAGCCACATTCATCAGTTCTTCAAGACTATATCAGAAGCAAAAGTACTCTGATGATCAGTAAGAGTAGTACTAGTACTACAACTTCCAGCAAAACTATGATCGAAAATCCATCGACCCAATTCAACAATTTCCTCCCGGAACTGTCAGAGATTTCTCCATTAACCCATGATGAGGTTGACTCTCCCACCATGAATATTTCTCTGACACATGATGATGAGCTTCTCTTCATGCAAAACCTTTTTGCAAACCATTTCGATCAGCCCTATGTTCATGACAACATTAATAAAGTCATGACTACTGCTGATGATCCGACAGTACTACTGGCCGAAACGTTTCATGTTGTTGATGATCAGTTTAAGGATTCTTCAACATCCATTAATTCTAACGACTTTCGTCAAAACAAAGGTGATCAGCTGCTCACTGATGTTGTTGAATGCGGATTTTCATCTTTTACTTCAAAATCAAGCTTGCAGTACTGCATAAATAACGAGGTCCTCCAAGCAAAAGGGACATTCACTTCCACCAGTGCTACTGCAACCACCTACTTGCATTCTGACCTCTATCTCTCTAATTACCTGCTGAATGGCGCTGCAAATTCGTTGTCTGCAAATGATTACAGCTACGACGACAACATCATGAACGTTGATTTGCTGACAGACCAATCCCATGATGACTTTTCGACTGGAAGGAAAGAAATCGACTTGTTTGAGTTTGTGTCTTCAAATTCCCAGTCCTCTCAGGGCAGCAACAGCAGCTTCTTTCTAGCTTAATTAGTAGGTTAAATAAGATTATGTTTGTGGTTAAAGACATTGGAGAAGTATCCTAGTTCTCAATTTATTGATCGGTATTCAGGAATATTGAATGAATGGGTTTATTTCAGAAATTTGAGCAGCTGGTAGGACTAACGTACACGAGTACTACTGGAAAAGCGAAGCCATTGGAGCATGCATGTTCTAGTAGTGTGCTGAGCTTTTCTGGGTTTTATTATATGGTTAAGTTCTAATGGTAGTTTGTGAAAAAATTGCGCTTCCTTTCAGTTTTCTAGCTGGATCGGAGTTCTGCAGAACTCATTTTAATTCCAGGAAAGTTCTTGTTTAATTTCCTTTTTCGTTTGATTTGCTATATACATCCTGCGCGCATGTTTATACTTTCTTTTTAAAGGACTTGACATATTCATGTTGAGGAGAAATCTACTGGTAATTAATTAACTATAAAGAAAAATGATATTTATAATCTTAGAATGTTCTAATGTACTCGTTTTAAAAAAATAGAATACTGTTAAGAAATGATTTTTTTTTTTTATTTGAATTCTAAATTTATCAACTTTTTTTTCAAACAGAATATTGCGTGAGACTTAATTACCCCGGCCTTAAGAATGCAACTAGCATTACTCACAAATAAATCCTACCCGAACATTTTGCTCAAGGCTTTGGATTTGTGGAAGGATATTATTATGATGATGTTGCACTATTGATATGCAAAAGCTAGGATATTACATATATATATATATATATATATATTTATATAAGGGATGGAAATCAAATTATTAACCTTGTAATTTGAGAGAGCATCTTAACTCATTTCATTTCATCTCATGATCTAATCATTACAATCTTTTCAAACTCTCACACAAAATGTAATAAATAATTTAATTTTTTTAAATTAAAAAAATAATATTAAAAAAATAATATTAAAAAGATAATATTATAATAATATTTTATTAAACTTTCAAATCTTATCTTATCTCAACTCACAATCCAAACTTCCTAAAATATCATTACAAGGTTAAAAGAGATAAGAGAATACGGAGTTTAAAGATCACGAAGTCGCCGCTAAAATTGTCGCATTGATTCAATATATATATATCGAAATTATATATATAAAAGGAAATATACATCATTCTTAATTTTTATTTTGTCAATTTCGATTATACCATGTCACACAAACTTTTATAATATAGTGATAATTAAGCGATCTTTTATCTAAGTAATTGACATAAAAATCACTCACTTAAAATACGTCATACTAGTTAATTAATGCGACTACAAATAATATGTATAAGATAAATAATAGCATTGCTCTTGAATAAGATCATCGGAATAACACGGGTAACATGATGACTTGAAAAAGTTGAATTGTTTATTATATTTTATGTTGGAATCTGAAAAAGTTATAATGATGAGTTGAGATGAGTTTATGTAAACACGTCAAGAAAATATTGTATCAGATAATAATTATTAATAGGACGTCATTGGCAAGAGCAGTACTAGTACTATTTTTGGGATCAAAATCTCAAGCTTTTTATTCAAAGTTGAGGACCTTATAATATTATTTATTGTTGTCTGAGTAATTTTTAAATAGCATTAAATATTCAATTATAAAATTCACTTTATATATATATTTATCTAATTTATTATGTTTAAATTCAGAGATAAATTTGTAGAATTTGTTTTTTTTTTTTGTGACTTTTATATAGTTTATATTAATCCATCCAATGCATTAATTAATAGCATGTGAGAGTAGTACGTACATGACTTGTAAAGAAAACGAAAAAACGTTGACTGCATGATCACCACGTAACAGCTAGCAAGACTTGTATTAATTACTTTACTAAAACTAGCGGTTTCAATATGACCGTATAAATTAATAGTTTTAAATGGAATTTTTAATATATATATTAATGATATGGTGCTATATATATATATATATATATATATCGTCAGTTACTACTGAGAATTTAGTAGGCCGGTTGACAATTATGGAGCATTATAATTAGGAAATTATATATAAGTGTTTAATTGGATAATTAATCAATGATCCACGTATATATATATATATATATATTAATATGCTCAAAAATTAAAATTGACCAAAGGAAAATTGAACTTTTACCTTCAAAGTCCAAACTATATATCAAAATTATAATTTTTTTTTTCTGCTAAGATATTTGTGTCATTTTATTTATTTTTGTGGGAAAAAAATTCATTTGAGTACTTCTTGTCGAGCTTGAGAGTCTCGAATAGAAAAAAGATAAATACATGAGATTAATCATAAAATATTTTAGTGTTGCGCATTTGAGTTTTCAAGCAGAGTTAAATGCTCAATATATACGTCAAGATCCACTTTAGATGTGTATCTTTCTTTGTTTTCAGATGAGATGAGATAAATTTTCACAGTTACTCAGCCTCGTTTGTTTTCGCAAATGAGATTAAATTAGTTGAGATAAAAGTTAAAAATTGAATAAAATATTGTTAGAATATATATTTTTTAATATTATTATTATTTTAGGATTTGAAAAAATTGAATTGTTTATTTTATTTTGTGTGAAATTTAGAAAAGTTGTAATGATTAGATGAGATGATATAAGTAATTTGGATGAGATTTGTTGCGAAAACAAACAAGGCTTTAAGTCCTATATATTCTAGAGAACTTAAGTGAATCTTGACCAATTTTTCGACTATCTTCTCATTAGATTTTGGTGACAAGGTAATTAAATAGTAACCTATGTTTTTAATTGGAGGGCAAATTAACAATTTTGTTAGTTTGGTGATGACTTTGAGTGGTAATTTGAGCTGTGATTTTCCAAAAAAAATATAGTATTGGGTAATATTGAAAAAAATCAAAGTTCCTTTTAATTGTGTATAATAAAAAAAATGCCAAATGCCAATGGCTTAAATATTAGGGCACTTGTTCCTAAAAATTGCCTAGAAAAAATAATAAATATAAATATGCAAAGATTCTATAATATCACAATACCCATGAGTCAGTAGTACTATACATGTATGGAGTATTTTTCTTTTCAGAATCCAATAATCACATTAGGAAAATGCTATTTGGACTTGTATTTTTTATTCACATAACAATTTGTGCTGATGTATCAACTATTGATATACCGACAATTATAAAACTTAAAATTCAAAATTTGAATTAAAAGAAAAGCACTGATAAAATAAATCTTGTGTGTAAAATAATAAGTACATGATGTAGCACTACTTATCTCATTAAAGAATAACTATATAAATTTGAGACAAAGTTCTTTCCCGAAATTAATACATGCCAAATCAACTCCAAAGTGATGTTCAATAAGACACTTTTATGTGTTATAAATAAATTACAACAGACACAATCTTCAAAATAGATACAAATATTCATAAGATATAAATCTCTTCGTCATTCAAATACTGAAATCGAGTGCAAGAGCATCTAGCTGCGCATGTCAAATCGCATCACATACAGTCGTGTAATGCGCAAGCATTGTGCAGTCGCTTTGAAAAAGAGTGAGATCCACTATTAAAAAATTAATTTCTTTTCCTATAGATCCCATATTTATTCACTTTTTTCAAAGTGATTGCGCAGCGCTTGCGCACTCATGACTGCAACTATCATTTCTCATCTTTATATCATCAGGACAATTTGGCCCTGGCAAAGAATACTCCAGCAAATAGACCTGCAAAAGATGGTTGTCATTGGCATTGGCCAAAACTAAGTAATACACTAGAGTAATGCTAAATGTATATACACTTTGATTGTGTTATTACCAAACAGTATACTGAAGCAATTCGGTAGACTAAGCGGAGCCTTGAACAACACCAAACCAGCTACAGAGATGGGAATCTTGTTTAAGGAACCTACTAGACTGTAGAAACAGAAGCACAACATCAATGGTATATTAGTGTCAAAAAGAAGGTGTGAGTGGTCGCGTGCATGCATTAAAATATGAGAAATGCTTTATCCACAAAGAGATCCCGTAAAAGTAAATCCACAAACTGGCATGGCTTGATATACTGGTACGTTAGATTGCAAAGTTACTTTCATTGTAAAGTAAATCTATCGTATCATATGAAATCATGTCAGTTTATGGATCTATTTTTGTAGAATCTCTTTGTGGTTGTAGTACTTCTAAAAAAAGATTCCTTCAATGCATATGCAATATTCCACAACTAGCTTTATTATTATCATGTAAGATGGAGCTATAAAGCTTATAGACTTTTATCATCTCCTAGTATTATTCATGAAGAAGTTATGGACATAAATGTTTTACATTTACTTTCTTTAATATGGAGTGGAAGTCAAATCAACCCATGAGCAAAGGACTGATACAAGAATCTAAAATTATCAGTAAATATGAGTACATAAGCTTATCTGAAAGCTAGAGAGCTTTGGGGGAAAAGCTTAAATGCCTACTTATTGTAGAAGGTAAGTTTGGAAGTACACCACAGAATGTTACCTGTAAGTGGTCGGGCTAGTTTGATTTAAGAACCACATTGAGGTGAAGCTAATGGCAAGTCCAAGCAATCCACTGGCCGTGGCAACAACCCAAAACATTGGCAATTTAGTCACCTCCCTGGAAATCAAGACCAAACGAAATGTGACAAGGTTAAATTGATGGTTGCATGAAAGTCAAGCTTAAAGGTTGTGACCAATTTAATAGGTCAAGACACTTACACATTTATTACATATTCCCATTCACCAAGTAGTATGATCAAGAAGATAGCAAAAGGTAGAGATAGTAAATTATTCAGCAACACCATTGAAACTTCATTAAGCGATCCAGATTTTGTTGATTTTTTTGCTTCATCCATGACTCTCCTCAGGGTGAGCTGTCACAACGGGAAAATTTAGTGAATTAATTCAGAACTTTGAGAATCACCTCCACCGAGAATCATGGTCCTTGTAGAACTCAAATTGCCAGATCCCATAAGCTAACACACAAACTGGATGCATATTTTAAGGAACAGAAGGCAAGGATGAACAATTTATGGCATCTAAAACTACATACTGAGTAGCTTGCTGTTAGAACACAATTCATAATCTGCCATGCATAACCCACTGCATCAAAGGATAGATCTGTGATACCACCACTGACAGCAGAGATAATCTGCAGTGCACAAATATACAGAAAAATATGATTAGAAAGGGAAAAAGAAGAAGAGAGAGATAGTACATCCCACCACTCCTCTTCAAGGAAACTACATTCCAATCAAAGAGATTCGAACTAAATTGCTTTTCCACTGTGGAATTTATATTCCAATCAAAGAGATTTGAAATAAATTGCTTTTCTGCTTTGAAAATAATCCTAGGCATAGTAATAAAAATAAAGTAATCCAGCATTAAATTTAAGTAGGCTGTCTGGCCATCTATGAGGTTAAAAGATTAGGTATATCCTTTACTGCAAACAGTTGCCATCATCAGCAAAGAGATTGAAGAACGTGCTTGACAGGTCGGAAGAGGAATGTCATTTACCATTAAGAACATTGCAGTCCACACTTTTTGATTCTGATGTTTCCGAAATATATATAATTCTCCAATTGCTGTTAAAATATTTGTCATGTTCTTCAGAATTGTCACCATTGCGATATTTATGTACTTCAAACTGAAATGAAAAAAGTACACCCCAAACATCGAACAAACGTGAATGTTAGACAGAATATTTTGGTAATATGCCAAACAGAGGATCGTATGAAGAGAAATCAACTTCTTTTCAAGTATATTTTCTCCTTAGCTAGCAGCTTCTCAGATAAGAGTACTTGCAAACTATGGTTCATAGCGTACCTATACATGCCAGATACAAGCATTCCAGTGAATATTACATTGACAGGAAGCCAGACCCTAATCAGCTTCCAGTTCAACTTTTCCACTGAAACTGCTTGGCAGAGTACCAATACCACAACAACAACAGTACTGATTAAGTTCTGCAAAAAAAAAAAAAAAAAGTACATGGAAAAATTTGATCTCATCATGCCCATATGAAATTATAACATTGAACAACTGACAGGGTACAACAAATGTTGCATGTGTTTCAGTTATGGATTGATTGCAGAAAGCATGTGTATAGAAAATGTTGGTTGTAAGATTCATTATAAAGCAAATGGATAAAAAAGTAAGTCACATACTTGATAAAACATTAGCGATATTCCAGCATTGAAATTATAGCTTGATAGAACAATCTTATTCAGCAATATCATGCTGCAAGAGGAAATGCAGTAAGCTGTCCCAGACAAAAGAGGTCCAGATTGTCTTCCCGATCCATGTAGGTGCTTTTCATTACCATCAACCAGAAGACTGAAGCTATCATGATCCGGACTTCGTTTCCATCTAGAAAACCTGTGTAATTTAAGAAAGTAAACAGGTTTGACCATCAATCTGCTATCATATAAAAAATGTCCCAGACTGGAGTCTGGACAAGCACTTTAAATTTTCTAAATATAATTTCCTCATATAACTCCATTCATGTACTTTCATAACAATATGCATAGCAATTCAGAGCAAAAAGATTAGCTAGTTCTACACAAGAATCAGGTTTTGACTAGTAAGTGTCATTTAAAGAGTGGATGAAGCAAAAACTCTTAGAAGATGTTAAATTAGAATAAATATGTATAATATACCTTAAATTGAATCTGTGCATGCTGAAATCAAATCAATAGGAAAGAATTTATACAAAACAAGTTTCCAATCCCATGCATCATTTGTACGTCCCATAAATTTTAATTAAGGCTTAAAGCCCTATAATGTAAGAGAAATGAAGCATCTTCATTGAATAATATATGATAAATTGTAAGGTTTAAGTCCAATACCAGCCAACGGCATGTGGCCTGATGGCACAAGACCCACATCTCCAAAATGGAAATCATGGGTTCGACCCCCCTCCCCCAATGTATAAAAAAAAAAAGGTCCAATACCAAGTAACAGAGTGAAAATGAAAGTAGAATCTGTACAGAGAAGATTTTTTTGTGCTACATACAGAATGAATGAAAAATACAACACAAGCAAAAGAATTAGCTCACCGCCTCATCCTACCTGTCAGTGAAAGTTCTACGTTCTGCATTTGTCACTGTATTGCTAATTGATCCATTTCCTTGTTTACGGGTATCATTAAGAACTGTATATGCTGCATTAACGCTTTCACCCGATGCCGCCTCACCATTTAAATAGCTTAACTCAGATTCCTCACGCCCATCGCCATTGACCACATCTAACTTGGATTCAGATGTCATGTCACAAATCTGAAATGGAAATAAAAAGGAAATGGTATTAAATCAGGGAGAATCCTTTGAATTTTAAACTGTTGTTACTTGTTACCATTTAATAGTAACTAAACGCAGAAATAAAAGATATCAGGAAATTACGAGTTTGCAAGATCTATTGGTTCCTAAAGCCTAATAAATTGCAGCAAACCATCTTTATCCAATCAACATTTCCTTCCTTTCTCAATCAAACTATATAAGTCGTGGACTACAAAGTTAAAAGTTTGAAATTTGTTAGGAAAAATCTCTGATTCTCCTCTAACAAGTGATATATATATGCAATTAGTGGCAATTAGAAACAGTAAAAGCCGTAGAGAATTAAAGCACACTCCCTGCAACTACATAATACCCCGAGATTCAAAGTTAACACTATTAAACAAACTCGGCTATGAACAAGGCAGAAAATTCCAACATATCCCCAAGTTGTGATTTTTCCGACTTTCCTAGTAAGCACGTCCAAGAAAGCAAAAGTCTTTCAACAACTTCCTCATCCCTAAAGATTTCAACTCTACTTCTAAGAGAAGAAATTCCAGAACAAACTGAAAAATCATAACAGCAAATCAGAAACATATAAAACCACATACCCATGAGTGATAAACTCGAGCTAGCTCATAAAAACTTAAAAAAAAAAAAAAAGGAAAAACCACCTTGAGATTAGTACCTTCCAATATCCTTTCAGTCTTGGAAATCACGAAGCACTCACAACCACGAACACTTGCATTATAAGTACTGTTAATCTGGCATGGCCCAGAAAAAATAACTCAAACGCCTGGGTACGGAGAGAATGAGCCACGGCATGGAAGTAAAGCATAGGAAGCAGCAAACCATGACGAAAACGTAAATGCGGAATCCTTTTGGAAGATCACGCAAAGTGAAGGGAAAAGAGAGGAAAAGGCGTGTAAATGGAGAAAGAAAAGGATCTGAGGGCGAGATTCCTGGCGATGGAGCAGGACCGTCCAGGAAGGAACGGTTTCCAAGGCTTCGAAAGTCAAAAACTCTCTTCGAGTGAGCCATCGTGCAGCGGTCGCTTCGAGATTAAGACAAGGGAATGGAGAAGGATAGGTGAGCTCAGAGCTGCGTGAGTGTGTATGTTACAAGAGACCCTGTTTCTTGGGATCCGAGAGGACTAAAATAACACTGTAATAAGCAAGTCCCGCGGGAAGAGAATGATATTGAAAGAACATTTACATTGGATCAACCAAATATTTTTTTATCTTTAAATTGTAAATATTATTTGATACTGAATTAGTTAAATTGTTTTCATCTAAACTATAAATTACAATAAATCTATTCTTCTTTTCAAATATGAAAAGAACTATAACAAGCTTAAAAGTATTTTTTGAGATTATTATATTATAAATATGAGATTTTTATTCATATGAGATTTTACCATCTATATATATATATATGAGATTATTATATTATAAATTGTTAGATTGTGAAAATAAAAATAAATATGATTTGTTAGAGGTTATTGAAGATTATGAAAGTAAAATAAAAATTAATTAAAAATATAAATAATAAAAAATAATAATATTTTATTATTATAGAGAGTGTGATGACTAATCCAATGTAGACTTTAAGTTTTGAATAATTAGTTAAGGTGAAAAAGTTATATATTAGTCAAAATTTAAAAAATATGATGGTCAATCAAATGCTGATGCTCTAAGTCGTGAACTGCATAAATATTGTATAATTTTCTTGAAAAATAGAGATATATGATTGTATAAATATTGCATTAAGTTTTTATTTACTTAGATTCTGTATTTATTTTTGTTTTAAAGAGATTATGCTGACTTTTATAAATTCCATACTTATATTAAATACTCTCTGACTTTGCAAGTTTTTTTTCTCCTTTTTAATAAATTACAAATTTTATTGTAAAATAAGTTGACAAATCATGTTATTCACACCCCTATAAAAAAATTCTATATATTAACTTCGGCTCATAACACATTAATTTATAAAAGGTTTATATACTAATCTAATTTTACGCATTAAAAATTTATACAGCTAGTTTGGATTTGGATTAATAAACAAGAAATAATATGATACTTTCAAATGCTCTCATGGACGAAGTTAAGACTAAGGTCATATTTGGTTAATGAGATGACTGATGAGAATTCTATAAATAATAGTGATATGAATAGTAGTGAAATGATTTGAATTAAGATATTTTATTAGATTGTAGAAAATGAGAGAGAAAAAATTGAATATAAATATTATAAAATTAAAATATTATTTGAATATAATTTTTTTAATATTACTTTTGTTTTAAAATTTTAAAAAAATTGTATTATTCCTTGTGTATTGTTTAAAAGTTTGAAAAAGTTATAATGAGTAGATGAAAAAATTAAAAATTAAAAATTGAAAAACACTTTATGTTTTAATGATGTTTGAGTGGCCAATTAAATCTGAAGATACAACATTAGAGATATACGTTTGCCTCATATAGACAATCCAAAGAGAGGTCGAATTTACTAGATTTCAAGCAAGTTTGCATTGCAAAACTTTTACAACATCATACAAATTCCTTATGCTCATGCCACCCTCTTCAATAGCCGAGCATACCCATTTTTTAAGAGTAATTCTACATTCAACCGTGAAGTGTGCAACCGTCGCGTAATTATTTTGAAAAAAAGTAGGGTCTACTATTAAAAAATTAATTTTTTTCATGTGCGTCTAATGTTTTATTCACTTTTTTCAAAACGATTACGCGGCAGTTGCACAATTCACACTCCTCCCAGAAGAAAGATGCAAAAGCTTGTTGAATTAAATCTAGCACCATTTTAAGAGGGCAAATTATAGAAACGGTATGCATTGGAATAGAAGATAATACAACCTTAATCAAAGTTAATTTCCCTCCGGTAGACAATAATCAACTTTTCCAACCAGCATTTTCCTTATGATTTTAGCAAGAATGGGCTCAAATAAATCTATAGTTAATCTACCACAAAAAATGGGGGCTCCCAAGTAAGTAATAAGAAAATTACATTCCTTGAAACCAGTAGCTCTAGCCACGAGATGCAGAATAATGAATAAGGAATACATTTCTTTTGTAGATCAACCTAAATGAACCTAAACTCCTTTTGCATCAATTAGAAAAAAACCCAACAAATCATAAGTAAATAGAATAAGAGATATGGCAGAACAACCCCTTGGCACCTCGTAAGGAATTACAGAAGATTTCTGAAGCAATTATGACAGTCTTCTACTTAAAGGATTCTTCACTTAAAATAAAAATAGAGACGAAAACGGATCCCCTTGGCTAAACCCTCTGTTGGAATGAAAAAAACCCCTCATGAGCTCCATACATGAATGAGCTAACCCCAAAAACCCTTGTCTCGATTTGGATGATAGGTGGCACCTAAATCGTTTCTTTGAGGAAATGAAGAAACAAAAACCCTTAACTAAAATCTTTAAAAGATATATTTTGACAAAAATAATGTTAAATACAGTATTAGGGTGTACAAGTCTTGTGTATTATCTTTGAAAAAGTGAGATCTATTATTAAAAAATAATTTTTTCATATTCGTCTCAAATGTTCTAACTTTTTTTTAAAAAAAATGTATGAGACTTGTACATTCTAAAACTGTAAATATAATTTATCTTTTAAAGTAACTATATATATTGCTACTTGCATTCATGAGTCCGATTAGATAGTCTTGGATCTTAACATTAATTAATTAATACTCTATTATGGTCGACGGTCCAAATTGATTACTTGGATTGAACATATTCGGTCGCTTTTATTAAATTAATTAATTATTCTTGGCTGAAAAAACCCAAATCGGGCAATGAAATCATTGGAACTCGACACAATACTATTGTCCACAGATAGCAATAAGGGTTTAGATAAATTTTAAATAATAGAAGCCACTTTGGTTATTTTGCCTAATCTATTTGAAATGTATCCTCCATTGTATTAGTTTTTTTTTTCTAAATTATTAGCATTTTTTGTTATTATTTTATTTACTTCTCCAATAAATTTATTTTCAAAATTTATCAACGATATTTATTTATCTAATGTTTATATTTTTTATTCTAACTTTTTATATGAATTCTTATTTGATATATGATAGATTATAAATAATCTTGCATTTCTCTGCAAGAAATATAAAATAATGAAAGAGGATGATCGCCCTCACGTGGTGGTTTTGTTCAACTCATCCCTATATAAGATGTAATAATCTTACAAAAAGTCACCAAAACTTTTTTCATGATTATTTTGCAGATTTTCTTGATAAAATGACGTTCAAAGTGATTTTCGCTAGGAAATAGCTTATCAAATGTCGGTAAAAATAAAGATGTCTTCTTTAAATAAACAATAACGATCGATGCTCGAAAAATAAATAGACTTGACTAAATGCCCTTTTCCTAAAAAGAATAAACAAGAAAACCATTATTTGTTGGTAGACTACCAATTCAACTAAAAAATAAGAGAAATATTTTAGTCGTAAAGTATTTTATAAAAATAAACTCGTAAACTGACGTGATTTGATATGGTACATCAGATTATAAAATTATTTTTATTCTAAAATAGATTAAATGTATCATACGAAACCACATCAATTTATCATTTTACTTTTATAAAAGCTTTTTATAAATGTAACACTTATCAATAAATAATCTTCCAACTTTCGTATTAATTCCTATCTCAAGCTGGTTGCAATCAGTAGGCCTGCAACCCGACTCGCCATAAAAGTTATTGGCCCGACCCAGCCCAACCAAATGATCTGAGTGCACCAACCCGACCCAACGAATACGGGTCGGGTCAGACAAATTTTTTTTGGAGGGTGGGTGGGGCAATTTGCTGAAATGGATGCTAATATCAACTCTTTATTACTAATGATTACACTCATTATCTCACAAAGCTAATCCATTTACTTACCCAAAATAAATAAATCTTTTCTGTTAGGATCCAATGCCCATATTTCGTAGAAGATTTAATCGTTTAAAATCCACTTTAATCACTACAAATCCTGCTTTACAGCATTACTTTATCATTCCTGCATCATGTTCATTCTTGCCAAAGCTTGATAGGAGAAAAAGATCAATTAAAGCTTTGGGATATGAATGCATGTACACTGACACATATTGGCAATGCATTCATTCTAAAGATCAATGAATTTTAGTGTGGAGTTCAATCGGCCGGAACCTTACACCTATATAACTCACCTGCTTAGCAATCTCACACCCAAAAACAAAAGGGGGTAACTTTAGGTTAAAATAAAGAGGAATATTATAGCCACTATTCACTCTCACACCCCACACCTATAACTTTTTCATAGGGTGTGAGAATGTTTTTCATAAAGTGTTGAGTGTGAGGTAGTGATTGGTATTTAATCTCCTTGCATTCATTGCTGGAGTTGACGTTGCTATATATATAGATTATAAACAGAGGAGTTTGTTACAAGAGATTGCGACTAGATAAACTAGATTACAACAAGATATTTAAATACAGAGAAAATATATTCGTAGTCTGGTCCAACGTTATCACACGCCACACGAAACCCACAGGCAAACCGAATCAACAACAACTCCAATCCAACTCCTCAATCTTGAGTTCGAAACAGATCTCCCTCTCTCGTGAAGCCTTTCCCTCCCTGAATGAAACCAAAACTTTAGAAATCAACCACCACCCCCTCTCTCGTGAAGCTTCTCCCTCCCTGAATCTCAACCTTCAAAAATCAACCACTCCCTCCCTAGACTCTTGACTACCCCGACCCACAATGGCAACTCGACCCCTAGTTATTGAATACTCACGGTGCGAAGGAGCCGTGACGAAGCTTGACCTCACGGTGCGAAGGAGCTCGACCTGCATTTTTATCACTGAGCGTGTTTCTTCATCACGCGATGCCGAGTTCAGTTTTTTTGCAAAAGCTTTCAATTTTTTTTGCCTTTACTTTCGATTGTATATATTCATTCTTGTTCTGCTGGTATATTAAGGCTTTGATTTCATTGGATTAGATAGGTGTGTCAGTTTGCTTTGAGGTTGTTGGGGGAGATACTGCCATCCATGGAGATGAAATTGTGTGAATCGAAATCTGTGTGTTTGAGATAGTCCATATAGGAAGAACATGCTCGAGCCCCTTTTTGAATTTCAGACAAAGGCTTCTTATTCAAGTACCTTGCATAATACTTATCTGCAAAAAAAGGCTAGTGGTTCAGTTGGCCAAGAAAAACTTTCAAGTGGGGCAAAGTCCATACTGTATTCTAGAGAAAAGAGAGTACTTGATGCGTTTGATGATGGGTAAGGGGGAGTAGTTGTTGATCCAAAAAGATTACCAACTAACCCAAATTCTTTTGCTTCTATCCTTCATGCCTCCCTTTCTCATTGGAAAAAGATGGTAACTTTCCTGCCTATCTGATAATGTTCAGCCATTCACTTATAATTACTAAAACTTTGTTGTGGAACCGAGTGTTACAAGTTAATACCCTATATGATCCATTCCGCGATGGTGCAGATTTTGTTCGTGGATATCCTTTTAGTTTCCTTGAGGGAGTCAAAATTGCTATTTCTTATGGCCGCTGGCAGAGGAAAAATGTAGTGGCGAATGTGAAGAGGCCGCTGGCGGAGGAAGAACGCGGGGGGAGGATGGAACGCCCCCGGGGGGGGGGGGGGGGGGGAGGATGGAACACATTTAACTAAAATAAAATAATAAAAGAAAAAAAGAAAATGCCACATCACACTTCGTGTGGTGTATGTGGGGAATTAGGCAGATGTGTAGAAGCACTCTTAAATACAAAATGTTGTTGATATATTTTCATTATTTGAATTTACGTTGTTGTTGATCAGTTTCAGATTCTCGGAGAGAGCTTCAATAGGATCCTTAACACCCACTTCAAGTCAATGGGGAGGCACGTACGTTGAGCTTGGAACAGAGTAGTTGAAACCGCGAGGACACTATGGGTTTGGTTAGAATATCGGCCAGCTGATCCTGAGCAGAGATGAACGAGATTGTCAAATCTTTGGCAGCAACTTTTTCACGAACAAAGTGAAAGTCTATTTCAACATGCTTGGTCCGGGCATGAGAAACTGGATTGGCTGACATATATGTTGCGCCTATGTTGTCACACCAAAGAGTTGGCGCACGTGGGAGTGTAACTCACAGACCATGAAGAATGTATTGGATCCATTGTAATTCGGCTGTAATGTTGGCAAGGGCCTTGTATTCGGCTTCGGTGCTTGATCGGGATACTGTTGGATGTTTGCAAGAGCTCCAGGAAATTAGGTTCTTGCCAAGAAAAATATAATACGCACCTGTGGAATGACGACCATCGGGGCCAATCCGCATCGAAAAAGGCTTCAAGATTCTGAGTGGATGACTTAGTGATAAGAAGTCCATGAGAGAATGTATGCTTGAGGTATCGGAGTATGCGCTTCACGGCCTGCCAGTGTAGCTTAGTTGGGCGATGCATAAATTAAATTGGCATACACAATTAACAGCAAATGCCAAGTCGGGACGAGTGAGTCATAAATATTGTAGTGATCCAATAGTGCTTCGAAAGAGAGTTGTATCAGGGAAGGGATCATTGTCATAAGCCGATAGAGAGTGAGACGATGCAATAGGAGATGAGATCGGCTTAGCTTCAAGCATTTTCGTGGCCCTTAGTAAATCAAGTACATACCGTTGTTGAGATAAAAGAAGACCCTATGGTAGTCGTTGCACCTCAACACCGAGAAAGAAATTGAGATCACCAAGATTTTTAACAGCAAAATCATTCTGCAAAAGTGCAAGGAGCTCATCAATGGGAGATGGAACCGTAGAGGTGATGATGATATCATCAACATAAATAAGAATAAAAATGGTCGTGGATCCAGCATAAAAAATAAATAAGGAGGAGTCGGCTTTGGATGCATGAAAGCTAAGGTGAATTAGACAAGAGCTCAACTGTGAAAACCAAAGTTGGGGCTTGTTTGAGGCCATAAATCGCTTTGTTGAGTCAACAAACATTAGATGAATATAATGGATGTGAAAACTCAGGTGGTTGAGTCATATATACCTCCTCAAGAGAGTGTTCCATGGAGAAATGCATTTTGAATATCAATTTGGCGCATGGCCCAACCAGCAGAGTAAGCGAGTGAGAGAATAGTTCGTATAGTGGTTGGCTTAACCACAGGACTGTATGTTTCGCCATAATCCAAACCGGCTAATTGATGAAATCCTTTAGCCACTAGCTGCGCTTTGTAGCGCTCAAGAGATCCATCAGACTTTCTTTTGAGTTTGAACATCCATTTGCATCCTACTACATTTTTAGCCGCATGAGATGGAACAAGAGACCAGGTGTTGTTACGAAGTAGAGCATTAAATTCATCTTGCATTGTAGCTCGCCACTCTGGTATTTTAACTGCATTAGTGAAGCAGGTTGGTTCAATTATTGCAGTTGTTTCAGCAAGTAACGCTCGGGGAATGGGGTACCGAATTGTGGCATCTGTATGTTGCCGAGGTCTGAACACATTGGCTTGAGACCGAGTGACCATTGGGTGAGTGCGTGTAGGCGCTGGTGCTGGAGGGATCACAGTGACAGGAAGAGTAGGGGACAAAATTGTAGGTGACTGAGTTGATGCCATTGTAGGTGATGACATAGTTTGTGAATTAATCACAACTCAGCCCATTGGTGAAGGAAGTAATGGTAATGGCAAAAGTGCATGAGCTGGTGATGAAGATTGAGACGTGGACCTGCAAATATGAGAAGAAAACGGAAAAGAGGATTCATCGAAGATAACATCACGAGATATGTAAATTCGATTGGTGTTAGGATTTAAACATTTGTAACCTTTATGATGCATGCTATATCTGATAAATACACATGGAGAGGAACGAGGCCGCAATTTATTGGTGGTGTAAGGTTGGAGATGTGGATAGCATGTGCACCCAAAAATTTTGAGAAAATTATAATCTGGACTGCACTTGTATAATTTTTCATAAGGTGATAAATTATTGAGCATAGTAGTAGGCATGCGATTGATAAGAAAACATGTAGTTTGACAAGCTTCATCCCAAAATTTCTTTGGCAAGGAGCTGTCAGTGAGAAGGGCGAGTGATGTTTCAATGATATGTCTATGTTTTCGCTCAGCGCATCCATTTTGTGCATGGGTATGTGGGCATGACAAATGGTGATGAATACCATGAGTTTGGAGATGAGTATGGAGGGACCGATACTCACCTCCCCAGTCGGACCGGAAATATTTAATTTTAGTATCAAATTGTCTTTCAACAAGTGCTTGAAATTTTAGAAATGTGGGATAAACATCGGATTTGCTTTGAATCGGATATAGCCAAGTAAATCTAGAAAATGCATCAATAAAAGAAACATAATATTTATTTCCAAGATGTGAAACAACTGGTGATGGACCCCAGACATCACTAAATATTAACTCTAAAGGAGATGATGACACATGCGTGGAAGAAGAAAATGGTACCTGATGGCTTTTAGTTTGCAAACACGTAGAGCATGGAGCTTTGGATTTATTGGAGGATACTGGAAGCTGAAAATTGGAGATGACACGCCGAACAATTTGAAAAACTGAATGACCCAAGTGTCGATGCCAGTTGACATTTGTTGTGCATTCACTGATAAGTGCTTGTTTTATTGAACTAGAAGGAAGCTGATAGAGACCATTTTTAAGATGCCCTTGA
Source organism: Juglans mandshurica (assembly GCA_022457165.1). Taxonomy (NCBI): domain Eukaryota; kingdom Viridiplantae; phylum Streptophyta; class Magnoliopsida; order Fagales; family Juglandaceae; genus Juglans; species Juglans mandshurica. The sequence continues at coordinate 15,361,350 of CM039633.1, read as the reverse complement.
AGGATTATTTTCTTTGTGCTGCAATCCTTAATCACAAAGTGAGATGCATGAAATTCCAAAAAGGTGGAATTGTCACGAGCAAACTTACTGATTGTAAGAAGATTTTTTGTAATGTGAGGGAAGTGCAAAGAAGAGAGGAGCCGATGTGATCAATGGACAAAACTGAGCCATCACCAACATGCGTCTGATCAAGGCCGTTGTAAGGTTCTGCAGACAAGTTGAGATTGGAGAGATCACTGGTCAGGTGATGGGTTGCGCCAGTATTGGGGTACCAATTCTCATCAGTTGCATTTTGTTGAGAAGTATAATATGCTTGAGGGGACTGAGATGGAGATTGTTGAACAGCATGATCAAACCTGTAGTGACAATTAAGAGCACTATGACCCGCCTTGTTGCAGATCTGGCATGTAGGGCGATGGCCATTGGAAAAGGTACCCGTTGATGGGGAATGATGACCCCTATCGCGACCACATTCGTCACAACCACCAGAGTTATGTCGGCCACCAGAGTTGTTATAGAAGGGCCGCTGATTTTTGCCTTGATTTGGATGATTGCTAGAAGCCATATTGGCAAAGGACATGTCAAGGTCAGTGGGAGGCTGATGTTGCTCAATGCGCTGTTCGTGCACGAGAAGATGTCCATACAATTCATCAAGCGGCAGAGGATCTACACGAGTTGTCATGAATGTGACAAATGGATCATATTCGGTCCCTAAACCTGCAAGCAAATAGGAGACAGTTTCATAAGAATTTAAAGGCTGTCCGGCAGCAGCAAGTGTATCATTGAGGACTTTCATTTTTTGAAAGTACTCGGATATGGTAGAGGATCCTTTCTTCATGGTGGCAAGTTAATAGTGAGTGCGAGTGATACGAGCTTGAGATTGAGAAATAAACATTCTTTCAAGAGAGAGCCAGAGATCACGGGAAGTGGTGCAGCCCATGACATGCGAGAGGATATTTTAGGATAGGGAAGATATGAGGGTACTAAGAATGATCTAATCTTGTTGGCTCCATAGTTGGAATGCTGGATTTGGAATGGTGATAGCGGTAGTTGAGGTAGATGTTGGATTGGATATGGTGGAAGGTGGAAGAGGGTTGGTGCCATCAACGAAGCCATAGATATGCTGGCCACATAGATAAGGAGTGACCTGAGCATGCCAGAGGAGGAAATTCTCGTGGGTTAATTTGATGGTGATCAGATGATGAATATTGGTGAGGCTAGTGATAGGAACAGTGGTGGAATTCAGGGATGGCTGTGGGTGGGTTTTAGTAGAAGATGGTGGTGAGGATACAGGGCTTTCCATTGGAACAGAGGAGAGACGTAAGTCTTGGTGGCTCTGATACCACGTTAGAATACACAAATAAGTGATTGGTATTTAATCTCCTTGCCTTCATTGCAGGAGTTGACGTTGCTATATATATAGATTATAAACAGAGGAGTTTGTTACAAGAGATTGCGTCTAGATAAACTAGATTACAACAAGATATTTAAATATAAAAGGTTGTTGAGATATCTTCATTATTTGAGTTTACGTTGTTGTTGATAAGTTTCGGGATTCTCAAAGAGAGCTTCAATAGGATCCTTAACACCTTTAAATGCTAAGCAGAAATCAATAAATGTCAATATGAAAGCCACTCTATTTGAATTTTATAAGAATTTTCTAGGATGGCATATACTTCTATATCTTTTAGTCCTTCATGTATTGATGTTTGTAAAAAACAACCTATTACACTGTAATATATGTTCTATATTCTCCTTGTAATTAGATCTGCATAATAGTTTATCTTAATACACAAACAGTTGGAATAGTTATATATGTAGACCTATTGATCTTTTAGTTGTAAAAGAATCATGAGTGTGTAAGCATTGAAGAATGTCGATGGAATCCATCAGCTAGGGAGTTAATCAGAGAATGATCTATGAATGCAAAATCCCAAAAAGATTTGAGTTTTGAATAAGAGGCTAAAAGTCTATTTTACCTAGAATGAAGATTTTTGCATGCACCCAGAAAGAAATGAGAAATAGCTCTACTAAGTAAAACTAAGTCCAAACAGGAACAAAGTTTCTTTAACAAAAACCAAACCAAATTCCATTAGAGAAAACCTCTCTTAAAAATCTATTTTGTGTAACATTGCCGAGCATATTCCCAAACTTCACTAAGGGATAAGGGAAAAAACCACCATTTGGGCACACACTCCAAGCTTGACAAGAAGAGCTAAAAGAACAACACCCAACACCCAAACCACCGACTGCATCTTAGGCACAACTTCTAAGAGTGCCAGTGAGTTGCAAAATATGCCGAGTTTTACATTAAAAATCCTACATTGAAATAGCTAAAAGATCAAAAGTGGGACTTTGAGCTACAATGAATGGAAGGCAAACGTCATATTTGGTGTCCTACTGTTTGGGAGCCAAATGTATATTTTATTCAATTAAAATCATAACTGCTTCTCTGTTTTGCCCTGCATAATTCATTTCTAGTCCATTTCTCTCACTTTCTCTCATGTTCTCTCCCTTTCTCTCATTAATTAAATTATTAATTAACATATGGTCAGTATAATTACAAAATATTTTTAAAGAATTTGAAAAAAATATTATTATTAAAAAAAAAAATAATATTTTATTATTATTTTGACTAATAGATGAATAATCCAATGTGAGAATCTCTTTTGAATGGTAAAGGCAAAAGACAAAACATGTGATTTTAGCCAAATTTTACATTTCTCTTGCCTACACCATTACCAGTGCTCTAAGCCTCACTCAACATGAATTCACCAAGTTATTGGACTGCTTGGTGACTTCCTTGCTACGCTAACACAACTTTAAATAAAAATCAAACAAATAAAACTTGATGTCACTGCTTGCTCGAACTCAATTACACTCATGAAAGGGATTGGGAAAAAACATTGCCAGTACGTCATGTTTGTTTTCACAACTCTTCTCAACTCAACTCATCTAATCATTACAACTTTCATAAATTCTCACACAAAATAAAATAAACAATTCATTTTTTTTTTCAAATTTCAAAAAAAAATAATATTAAAAAAATATATTCTAATAATATTTTATTCAACTTTCATCTCAATTCATCTAATCTCATATGCGAAAACAAACAAGGGTAAACATCATTCTAGAACCAAAGATCGTATAGCACACAGAAAATGCAGCTTGTATATTTTAACATTCATGGAAACTACAAAACAGAATTCATGTAACACAGTTTTTCAACTTATCCATCAAAAGCTTCACAGAAAGATATAATAAATGTCGAAGACTTCAGTATGAATATAATGTCTAGTGAGATGAGATGATATTGTTTTATATGAAAGTTGAATAAAATATTATTATAATATTATTTTTTTAATATTATTTATTATTTTGGGATTTGAAAAAGTTGAATTGTTTATTATATTTTGTGTTGAAATTTGAAAAAGTTATAATGAGGAGATGATATAAGATGAAACTATTTCTGTATCTAAATGGAGCCTAAGACGAGTTAGGGTTTGAAGGTTTGATTCGTTAACCTTAACGAATCGGGTTCAAATTGACCCATATAACCAAATGTCTATAATTTGACACGACACAAACACGAATTGTCACTCGTAGACTAAAATGGACCATGAAAATTTGGAAATCATATCATATTAAAAAATTGTAAAATTTAAACTTTTAGTGCAAATCAACTTGAGCAGTGCTACATGCATGTACTTACTAATTTTACTTATAAAAAACGTATAAGACTCATTTTATTAGTTTTATTTTAAAATTCAAATTTTGAATTTCAAATTTCATAATTTTCAGTATATTAATACTTATGCGTGAAGAAGTAAGTTTTTTATAAATTTTTCATAAGTACAATTTGCATTTCTCATCAACTTTTGCCAAGGTAGTATTATGGATAGTTTGTTTTTCGATGATGTAATCAAAATATCTTGTATTTATTTATTTTTTTCTCTTGTTCTAAACAGGATGATGGAAAGTCTTCAATTTGGACATTATCAAAATCTTATATCAATTAAGGAATTATTTAAAAGGTGTCTAAATAAGTATTCCCTCATTATGGATATGAATTATAGTCTTTTAACTCTTCAAAATGTTAAAATTATGATAAGGGTTTTTTAGAAAGAGAATGTCTGACTTCTCTCTAGAAAAAAACTCATCTTTATCCTCGTGATAGCCTTCGCTAGAGAGGAGGGTGAGAGTCACGGCTCTACCCTCCTTTCCATTTCCTTTTGTTGTTCTTTTTCATTTCCACTATCTAGGTGTGAATATGCTTTCATAGTAGTTTTTTTTCCCTCTTCCTTCTACCGTTTCTGTTTTTCTTAGACATATCACACTTCGGCCACCATCAGTCGACATGCGCCCCACCACGCCACTCCTAAGCTGCCGATCTTTTTGGACGACGCATAATCGTGCCAAAAAGGTCGGTGCATTGCCCACACGCGCGGCTTGTTTCCGCGTGTGGGCTTCACGCGCCGCCTCATCCTGACACCTCCGTCGGCGACATGCGTCGTACCAATGGATTCCCCTCCTCCGGATCTTTCAGATCAGACCCACCTCACCTCCAAACCACCGTTGCGTGACTCACACTCGCCAATACAGAGGCATGAGAAGACTTTTTTTCCACCATAGATCTGTCATTCCGATATCGATTTTCTTACTATGTTATCAATTTTCCTAACCGATGATCTTGAAAAAGGGATTACGGGTCTTTTCAAAAAATATCTCAAGACAACTTACTGCAGTGCACCCGCTTACACCGCTTCCAACAATGGATTACCAACATATTGTCTTTTAGGACAGAACCCTCTTTATAGGGTAAGGGTAGGGACCAATAAATTGGTAATATATTTTTTTTTTTTTTCATTTTTCTCAGCATTTTGCACTGTGGTTATTGTAATGAGATATTTGTTAGAGATCCCCATCCCCTCATCATGTATCATCTTTTCTAATATTAATGAAGTTCACTTGCTTGCTTAGGAAAGAAAAACTCTTCAAAATGTTACTAAATTCACAAATAAAGATAGTAGGTACGAATCTTATGTTAAGGTGCATAAAACTCGAACGCCCAAGTACCTTTGGTCCCGTTGCAATAACTCCTATTCCAGGTCAGAGGCTCAGAGCAATTAAAACCAGAGAAGCGGTAATACTTAAATCACCACCGCTCATAATAAAGAGCATACATGATTAACAAAAATTGACCGCACGATCTTCATACTCACGCAGTATACACAATCACAAAGCAAGGAAGCACGGCCCTTGGATTAAACACCAGCAGCTCCTCGTCGTCCATTCTCGTGTGGGCCCCCCTCCCGATCACTGAGTCAAACCCGCCGTCCTCCTTGTCAACCTCATCGTCCGGCTCGCACCCGATCCGACCCGCCACGACCCGGCAAACCAGCATTGCCCGCTTCACGTTCAAGAACCTGAACTCCTCCATCTCCTCCGGAATTGCCACGTGTGCACTCCAGCTCGTTGATAGCGTGGAAATTCCGTCCAACTTGGGTGAGAACCCCGACTTAATAATCCCGCATACGCTACAGTACTGATGGTCGCAAACGCCGGAATTCCCATGGAGTCCCAAGTCACAGATAAACGTCGAGCAGTGGAACCTCAACAGCTCGTTACCGTCGGCTATGCACCTTTCGTCTCTTCTCCGAAAGCCGTCGATTCGCGCGGCTTTAGCTTTCACCGACTCTCTGTACTCTTCGAACTTCGAAAGTATCATCGGACTGTTTTGGATCTTCAAAATCCGATTGATTTTTAGGCTCTTCACGTCGTCGGTCCAACCAGTCTGAAATATGATACGGACGATGTTCTTTCCCGAATCACCATCTACGAGCTCCGAAACAGCGTGTTTGATCGCCTGGTGTTGCTCAAGAAGATGAGGTTTTGGGAAGATTTCGCCGCAGGCTGTGCAGGGGAAGATATCGTTACGGAGGGGAAAGAATGGGTTATCCAATGAGATGTCCGATTCTTGGAAAGAGTAATGCGATAAGGGGGATTCTGGTGGGATGATGGGGAGTACGGAATGCTGGGATGATCGACCGGATGATAGGGTGGTAAGAGTTGTTGGGTGGGTTTGAGGGGAGCAGCTGGTTTTGCAGGATATGGAGGAGAAGATGCGTTTGAAGAAGGACCAAGAGGAGTAGGCTCTGTTGGGTTTTGAATGGGAGGGGAGAGAGATCAGGTGAGACGATTTACATCTCCTCGAATGACGGCTGAAAATGAAGCAACCAAGGTGGAGGAGGAGAAGGAAGATAGAAAGGAACTTGCTGAAGCATGTCACAATGGCTGCCATTGGTATAGGAGAAGAGAGAGAGAGAGGGGGGGTGGTGCGAGTGATGGGAGGAGGAAGGAAAAGACGGAAGAAAGCGTGTAGGGAAGGAAGGAAGAATAAAGGTAAGAGTAGATGAATCGGAACGCAAGTCCATGGCATAGATCTCTTCTCTGTTTCTGTGTGCTAGCTTTTATAATTTCTCGTGACTGAGAGAGATGATAGTGATCTGAGTTTGACGTTTTATTGCCTCTATTTCGGAAGGTTCTGTTAGAACTTAAGATCATATTTTAATGATTTATTAGCAATGATACCATGCAATATATTTTACAATACATATTTTAAGATAAAAATATTTTTATAAAATATTATAAAAATATTATCATTTTGTTTTGCTGAAAGTAATTGTCTGTTTTGCCAAATAGAATATATATATATATATATATATATATATATATATATATATAACATGTCAAATATATCATCTCTGTAAGTTTGGATAATGGAGAAAAATTATAAGGGGGTGAAAATTTGTGTGCTGTCTTGCGGATTGTATTGGATTATTTGGGTTGTCATGTGATGATAGAGTCAATTCTAAACCGATTTGAATAATAAAATGAAGAAAAATGAAAGTTGCAATCGTGAGTGTACAAATATCGTATAATTACTTTGAAAAAAATGAATAAATATGTAACTCACATGAAAAACAATAATTTTTTAATAGTAAATCCTACTTTGAGACAAATTTAAAAGTTGAATAAAATATTATTAGAATATATTTTTTTAATATTATTTTTGTTTTATGATTTGAAAAAGTTGAATTATTTATTTATTTTGTGTGTAAATTTGATAAAATTATAATGATTAGATGAGATATGATAAGATGAATTGAAAGAAGTTGTGAAACAAACTAGGCCTAAATAGTAAATGTGCCTAGTGTTACGCATAATGCCATACATCAGTGCTATAGGCAACCGAGCCACAAAACTGTGGGGAAACCGTGCCTAACGTGGCCAATATATTAAAAAAAAAAAAAAAAAAAAACAGAATAGGCGAAACGGGAAGGAGGAAAATTGAGATTTCAGATTTCAGAAGAGGTCACATTCGTCTGGGTCTGGACTCGAGATTTGTGTCTTCGTCGTCTTTGGGTCTGGAAGTGCTCTGCATCGTCGTCTTCATTTGGGTGTCTTTGTGGGTGTTTTTTTTGGGCATAAACGGAAGTTTTAACTTTGGAAATGTTGAAACTCAATGGTCAGAATGTGCAAATATTGAAGTAGAGTCACCTTTAGAGCAAAGAGCCCACATAGCCTAAGTATTTCTATTTCTTGATGAGGTCGCCATACAAATCTCGTTACTGATAATTAAGATATAGGCATCCATGCAATTCATATCTACCACAACCCACCAGCTTTGATGTCGGTTGAGCTTGCCAAGTATATATAATTCCTTTCTTTTGGTTAGTAAGCACATATGTTCCAAAGATAGCCTCCCATTCTCTGTTTTTGCAATGATACCTTCCATTCCTTAAACTCAAGCATCGATGTTCCCTTCCCTTTTTTGTCCACCTCAGTTTCCCCAAGATCATTCTTGACATCTTCCTCATCATCTTCATAATCATTGTCACTAGTGGCAGAACCAGGAACTTATATAAGGGGGGGCCAATTTTTCTATTGTGTGACACATTTATATAAAATAAAAAGAAACTAAAAAATCATAAAAATATAATTATATATAAAATTAGATCTCAATAATTTGTTACATATACATAGAAATAAAATTATAAAAAAACACAACTTAATATATGTTTCAAATTTCTGACGATAATGTTTCATAAAATAATATTAACCTATTATTATTTTTATAATGAAATATTTAGAATTTATTTTCTTCAAAGAAACTATCAAGTGATCTTTAAATGTCATCTTTAATTCTAGTATGTAAACTAGTTTATCAAGTTTTATACAAAATCTATATATTTTCGTGTCACATTAAGCATATAATGCTATAATTATGACCTTAAATAATTTTTTTTTATTCAATGAAGTCTAGAGGATAAAATCTCTCAACTATTTTTCATGTAAATCATCAACCTTAAATGATATTTCTTGTATTTTCATTTTGGATTCTATATTTAGAAGTCTAATGTTGTATAACAAAAAAAACTTAGAGATCCATATTAATAAGTTTATTATTTTTCCTAAACTTAGTTTTAATTTAATTTTGATGAGGCCACATATGGGGTGTACACCGATGATGAGGTTCCTTAGACATAACGTAGGTCTGCTAGGGGTGTATACCGATGGTTTTGGCACAAAACCGAAACTCCACCGACGTCTACCATGAGAGCTCGGCACCGGTCGAAACCGCTCGATTGGGGAGAGAAAATAGATATTATCAATCTCAACGCGGGAGGTAGAAGAAGTCACGAGGAAGAAGAAGAAGAAGAAGAAGAAGAAGAAGAAGAAGAGGGGGGGTTTAATGAAACCTAATTCAAAACAGTTCCGTTTGGTTTAAAGAAAAATGACGCTGTTCTATTTGTTTTTTTTAAGTTCCATTTTTTAAAACAGCGCCGTTTAATATACATATATTCAAAAAAAATAAAGGGTCGGCCGGTTCAGCGGTTTCTCAGGGGCTCAAACCGGCGTCGAACCGCCGACGTCGGTTTTCCCTAAAATCCTCTCGCCCGCTCACTAGTTTTGGCCGGTTCCTGAATCTTGCAGTTAGACCACGTCGAAGACGGTCGGTCCGGCCAGTTCCTGTACAACCCTAAGGTCCGCCATTGATCGTCACTGTCGTCTTCGGCTTCGGCGAGTGAATCGGTCTCAAATTTGATGTCTTTGTCGTCAGGTGCTGAAGAATCGTGTTCAAGAGCTTCTAGGATTGTGTTTTTTCTCTTGGAAAATGATAGTGCTGTTATTGAGAGGTGGTTGAAGCTTCAGATTTTTTTGTTGGTTGTCTTCAGAGTTGAGATTGGGTTTGCACTTCGCGGGGAATATGGAGACGAAATTTAGAAGATCTTGTGAAAATGAAGATGGAGAAAATCATATGAGGAATGGTAGATGGAGAGAAAGGCGAAGTGTCTTCGTGGAATGCATATTTCAAATGAAATGAACCGTTTCATTAAGTCATGTAGGACACTGTTACACGGTTGCATTTAGCATTTTTTAATGCCATATGGACAAAGGTCCAATTTGTGATATCGACTGATCAGTGGTACGTAAAACAATGGAAAAAAGAAAGAAAAAGAAATATTCACAATGACAACGACAGACAAACATTGGCATGCATGTTGAGTTTTTTCTGAGCTGTTAATTCATTATCACGGGATTTCCTTTTGGAAAGAATAATAATATATGTAATTCAACTGCATAGGGTACGACAGAGACGTGGGTCTGCAATTCTGCATGCATGTGCGCGCGGGTTCCACGTTGGGCGGACGATCCATTTTAAAACGGGTGATGGGATACTCTCTCTCTCTCTCAAAACTTATTTGATTGTGTATATATGTACGTACGTAGTGCCATTTCTCCCCGTATTTCATGCAGAATCCAAATCCTTCTCTTGATCTGTACGTTTATTATTTTTGAGTCCACTTGTTTTGTTCTTTGATATATATGAATGGGTGTTAAATTGTCATACGATGTTGTTAATTGTTCATTAATAGTTGGATGGCTTTCATCTTTCACGTCAATTTATGAGTTTATTTTTATGTAATTCTTTTGTGATTAAAGTATTTATCTTAAGAGTTTACACTCGTCGCAACTATTATATGTTACGTATTTTGGACCTAAAGTAGTACTTAATTGTCTCATTAATATAGGTGGGGACGAAATTCATTAAAAGTAGCATATAATATAAATTAATCCAAGACATATATAGCCTCCAATTTATAATTGCCATCCACCTTCCATAGACCATCATTAATATATTCATTTTGGTCTTAAGTAGCTAGGTGGCCGTTAGTGCCTGCTTTTAGAAGAATGCAGTTTTAATTTGGGCAGTGACGTTTTAACTAAATATAGATAATTCAGCTAATATATAATTACCAAGCAAATAACAAAGCAATTTAGGATTCATGTCTTTATATACACACACATACACACACATACATATATATATATATATGACGTGCTACAGTCACAAAAAGATCTTATAACTATAAAGAATTTATGTCATCACATAACGAAAAGTAAAAAAAAATAAAAAAGTAATATTAGATATAATTATAGAGTATGCAAGTCTTGCAAATTCTTAATTTTTTAAAATGTTGAGTCTACTATTAAAAAAAATAGTTTTTTCATGTGGTCTCAAATTTATTCACTGTTTTTTTAAAAAAAAAAATAAATGAAACTTTTATAATTTAAGACTTTAAATATTATTTCTCGTAAAAATTTATTTAAAAAACAGCACGAAAAATCTTAACACGCCTAAGCACTCCTAAGTTGCGAATACAGAGATTCGCAGCCAGCCCAAATATATATTTTGTGGGTTGCCCATCCAAGTCCAACCTGAATAAGCCCAACTCTTTCTTCGCTAGCCCAGAAGAGGGAGGCACTTGAAAAGAAGTTTATTAACTAACTAAATTCTGTTTTCCGTTAATCGCCTTAACTGACAGATTCCCTTACCCGTCCCAGTCCAATCCCCTCCGTGCAACCGACACGTGTTAAAACCAGAACCAATGCCCATAAATAGTTTCTGTCCCAAATATCTGTTTGGGAAATGATCTCCTCTCCCCCACTCTCTGTGTGCCATGAACTGTTCATTCTCTAATGCCATGATAGCCAGAGCTCTTCTCTACTCTTCATCTCTCACGCCCACATCCCCTCCCGATGTTTCGTCGCAAAAGACATTTCCCGGTTCCGGTTCCAAACACAGGTGCCCGTTTCATTTCCGGATTCGGGTCCGCATATCCTGCCGACAATGTTGTTCTGTGTTTCGGGTCTCGGCGCTGCCAAGTTCCGGTAAGAGGGGAGGCGGGAAAGTCTGGGCTGATGTTAAATCCAAGCCTTACGATATACCAAGCTCCGGTCCGGATTCGGTGAAGTTGGAGGAGACTCTTGACAGTGTCGTGTTGGAGGAGGAAGAGTTGGACAGTTCAGTTGCCTGGTTGGATCGGTTTCCGAAACGATGGGTTATTGTCGTTTTATGTTTCTCGGCATTCCTGCTCTGTAATATGGATAGAGTAAGTTCTTTTACTAAGGAATGTCTATTCTCTTTGTTTTGATTTTTTGTTTTGTGTCCCTTTGTTGGATCATGAATGAAGTACCATAGTATATTTATAAGAGCTAATTTGTGATATATAAATTGATGTTCAGTGAGCAACTTTGAACAGACTATGTTTGGCAGGTAAATATGAGCATTGCCATACTTCCAATGTCAGCAGAGTTCAATTGGAACCCAGCGACAGTTGGCCTGATACAGTCTTCTTTTTTCTGGGGCTACCTTCTTACTCAGGTATGGTAACACAGCCTTCTCTTAATTGCATTATCTTTTAACTCGCATCTCTGAGTCTACTGTATATGTAACTGCGACGTTGAAGCCCGTCATCTAGAATTTGCAGAAACAACCACCTATACTTGTGGTCAGAATTTGAGGCCAATCCGTATTAGAATAAGGCTTAATGATTAGATTCACTGCAATTTAAGCTTTCCAGACAAGGAGTAATTTATCCTGGCAACAGAGAATGTGAAGCTGAATTAGTATCTGGACTATGCTTCATTCCATTTATACTTTCTTTGTTAATGGAAGGAAAAAAAATTTTCCTATCGTGAATAGGGATGGAAGACCTTTGATACTTAATACATTGATCAAGATTGCTCTAGAGCTCCTTCTAACTTGTAATTTTGTCTGGCAGGTTGCTGGTGGCATTTGGGCAGATACAGTAGGTGGCAAGCTGGTCCTGGGATTTGGTGTAGTTTGGTGGTCGATTGCTACAGCTCTCACTCCCATTGCTGCTAAACTTGGATTGCCTTTCCTTCTTGTTGTTCGTGCTTTCATGGGTATCGGTGAGGTTTGTGCTTCTCTGATTACTATTATTATCATTATTATTTTGTGGAAAGAAATGTCTTAAAATGTGTTTCCCATGAAGCAATCCATAGTGTATATATCATGACACTTTCCCTGTCTTGAATATGCCCATGAGTAATTTAAGGTTCCCATGTTATGGCTTTGTTAATTTGATTCTGTTTCAGGGTGTTGCTATGCCTGCCATGAATAACATTCTATCAAAATGGGTTCCAGTAGCAGAGAGAAGTAGATCATTAGCATTAGTGTACAGTGGGATGTACCTTGGATCAGTCACTGGCCTGGCCTTTTCACCGTTTTTAATCCACCAGTTTGGTTGGCCATCAGTCTTCTACTCCTTTGGTTCTCTAGGAACAGTTTGGGTTTCTGTGTGGCTAAGTAAGGTAATGTTTGCTGCATTTATGGAAATATGTCTATGAGCAGTGAAGTTTTGGATTCATTTGCTTGCTCTTAATATAGCTATATGTGCTCATATGTCACCACTTCTCTTCCTCTGGGATTGTTCCTCCAGGCATATAGTTCTCCTCTTGAGGATCCTGAGCTGTTGCCTGAAGAGAAGAAGCTGATCCTTTCCAACAGCGTTTCCAAGGAACCTGTGAAAACAATACCTTGGGGACTAATTTTGTCAAAACCACCTGTATGGGCCCTAATAGTGTCTCACTTCTGTCACAATTGGGGAACATTTATTCTTCTGACATGGATGCCAACCTACTATAACCAAGTAAGTCTCTACTTATCTCTAGACCCCTACAATCGGGGGCTGCTGGAACACCACAACTTCACTTTAGTGCATCATATCCAATATTTATTGCATTTAAAATTTTTAATGCAAACATGGGCAATCAATAATCATTGCCGGATGTGGGCAAATTATAAATATTGTGGCTTCAGGGTCCTTGTAGATAGGAACGAGGTGAGGACTCATAGGCCAACATATTTGACATTAATGAGAGGGAAAAGGAGGGGGGGGGGGGGGTCTTGTTGGTTTGTGTCATGTGGACTTGTCCATTGGCGGATGATGCGTATCTTTTGATATTGTCCAAGTCATGTGCACTGGTACTGTTGTGAATGTTGTAAGAAAAGCTGGGCAAGAGTTGCAGAAATGAAAACCTTGTTAACTTGAACTATTGCTTATATCATTTAAAGGTCAGTCCCGAATTGGGCAAGATACAGTGAAGATGCTTAGATGGGACTTCCTTAATGCACCATTGATAGCCTTAATCTTGCCTTTTATTTTCTGGATGCTGGTTTTCTTGTTATACACTTGTAAAACAATGCTTATTTGTTATGGACTGTGGTAGTCTTCAGCTTCACCAGCTTGAATGCTTGGATCTATGGGCGACTACTTACTATTTATTTTTGGTAGTAAGTTGTTGAGACCTGGAACAACAGATAGTATTCAAATTTTGCAAAATTGAATAATCTTGTGGGTATCTTGGAGAAGATATTTGCCGTTTGAATTCCTTGTAGTGACAGAGAATATATTCTGTTTCTTGTCTGTCTAGGTCCTGAAGTTCAATCTTACAGAATCAGGCCTTATTTGTGTTTTGCCTTGGCTTACAATGGCATTTTCTGCAAATCTTGGAGGCTGGATTGCAGACACGCTAGTTAGCAAAGGTTTATCTGTGACAAGGGTTCGCAAAGTATGAATTTTTTTTCCCTACAGTTAAATGCGATAGATTATTATGTCAAATATTTTTTTGATAAGTATCATTATGTCAAATATTACATCAATATTTACCGTGATGTTTCTTGGGGAATCACATTTTATTGAGATTAAAACAGAAAAAAAGGAACTGCTTCCCCAATTAGAGATTTTGAACAATTTTCCTGTTTGAGTCATCTTCCCTGTTCCCCTTCTCTTTCCTCTGAGTTATCTGCTTTGGTGTAGCATTTATAAACATAGTTTAGATTCACTTTTCTGTACTGATAATAAAAGGCTTTTTATGTTCTTCTCTGCAGATCATGCAAACAATTGGATTTCTTGGTCCTGCTTTCTTCCTAACTCAGTTGAGCCATGTTAATTCTCCTGCAATGGCTGTTTTGTGTATGGCATGCAGCCAGGTTTGCTTCATTATATTTTCAAACGGCAAATAAATTTTATTTCCACTTGCTATTTCAGAAGGCTGCAGAATTCTGAATTCCATTTGGTCCACGCATTGTTCCTTTTCAGATTCCAATTTTCAACTTCACAACACTATTGTTTCCACTAATTTATATGGCTTGCTTGCTTGTACTTTATGTTCTCTTTAGTTTGTTTGATAATTGATAGAGCAAAATGACTACTAAGCATAGTTATGTTCTATTTTTCTCTTCAGAAATTTTAATTCTATATTTCCTCTATTTTTTTTCCAAATTATTTGAATTGCAATGGAGCACTAGTTCACAGCTACTAGCTGTAATAATCCTGACAAAGATCAGTTTCTTTCATCAATAGGGTACTGATGCATTCTCACAGTCTGGTTTATATTCAAATCATCAAGATATTGCCCCTCGATATTCCGTGAGTATTAATTCTTTAGTCTCAGATTTTGTTTGTATGTGCTTTCATTTTTGGAATTTGAATGGTGTTATATGATGGTGTAAATACGATGAAAAAAAGAAGTGAGTATAACTTTTTATTTTCCTTGATATCTTTAGGGAATATTACTTGGTCTATCCAATACTGCCGGAGTACTGGCAGGTGTGTTTGGAACTGCAGCAACGGGCTACATCTTGCAACATGGTTAGAACTTCTCTCTTGCACTCTTTTAGTAACTGTCAAGCCAATTTTGGAGAGTATGGTAAAAAAATCAGAAGTAAAACATATTGATTTTGGTTCTTGGTACCAAAATAAATAAATAAATAAATGATATAGACCTTATTTAAAACTTTCAGACCATGTTGATTTCTAATCTGGGGTTAACTTGCAGTGGGATGTTTGGGGAATGAGATGAGATGGGAAATCTTTAAATAGTAGTGAAATGGTTTGAGTTAAGATGTTGTATTGGATTTTGGGAAATGAGAGAAAAAAAGTTGAATAAAAATATTATAAAGTTAAAATATTGTTAGAATATAATTTTTTAATATTACTTTTGTTTTTGAATTTGAGAAAGTTGTATGGTTTTTTGTGTTTTGTTTGAAAGTTTAGGAAAGTTATAATTATTAGGTATTGATTAGATGAAAAGGTTGAAAATTTGAAATTGAAAAGTATTTTGTGTTTTTAGTGATGTTTGGGAAGGAAATTATGAGAAATTATGAGATGAGATGAGATGATTTGTGTTCCCAAACAAGCTGTATATATGGACACAACATGGCCAAAAATTTGTTGAATCAGGTCTACCTATCGAAAAAAAAAAGAACTTGTTGAATCAGGTATGAAACCTGCTTATCTGATTGTGATTCTACAAATCTATTAATAACTCAAAGCTGGGTGAGCCGTGAGCTGGTCCTATCTCCCAAATTTTTTTTTTTTGAGAGACAAACTTGAGGTGTTTTAGCATGGTGAAGATTAAGTTTCTTAAGATTAGCTAAGAGTAAAAAAAAAAGGATCTAGGGCTTATTTATACTTTCATTTACTCAAAATAGTCTGGCTTCCCTCAAGTAAATAGGATTGCTCTTTTTATTTATGAATTGTCATCTTCACATGGTGGATGGTGTAAGTATGAGTTAATCATCATAGAAAATACTGATCAATGTCTGATATCATTAAAAGCAATCAAGTCACTTGAAGACGCAACACCTGAAGACTGAAGAATGATACTTTCCCAAACATGTCACTTATTCAATTCCCCAATGAGGACAGCTGTATAGTGGTGTTCCTTTAGATGGTAACCAAATTCCTACTCTTAACTTGTCAAGTAACTGTTAAGTATTCTGGGAGTACGAGCACATGATTATCTCACAATATCACATTATGCATATAACTAGAAATTGTTGGTTCTATAAACAATTTTAATGATATATCAACATGTGATAGGGTGGAAGTATTACTTCATCCGTACTCCGATACTACATATTAATTAGCCTAACACATCACTTTCTTCTATTTCTGTGGCCTGGTCTACTCTAATTGGCCTTGTGTTTTTATTTAAGACAGTGAACTTATTCTTATGCGTCTCCATGCTCTTTTCAATATTGACAATTCTCAGGTTCATGGGACGATGTATTCAAGGTTTCTGTTGGGCTATACTTGGTTGGCACTGTAGTTTGGAACCTTTTTTCTACTGGGGAGAAGATCTTGGATTAACTCAGATATGAGATCCTTCACATGCGGCAGTTCAATCCTGAGATTATATAGAAGAGTTCAACTATAGGGAATAGTGGAAAGAGGAAAAAGCAAGAGATAGATAAATCAATTGGATGAATGCAAGATCATTTTTACTGATATTCTTGGGACTTGGAGATTTTGCCCATATTTTTTTCCCATATGGAGCATGAAGCTTGAATTTAGTAGAACTATTTCCTCCCATCTCTTGGAATTAAGATAACTGGGCACACTTCGAGTCCATCTCAGTAGAGAAAGGATACATACATAATTGTAAATGCTGTATTTAGACTAACATATCAATGAAGAGATTATATTGCACAAAAAACTGTTCAACAATTGTTTTTTTGGATCCTTATAGCTCTAATGCTTTCATCATTGTAAATGTAATTTATGTTTGGCTAGAATTAGATGAGTCTGTACTCAATTCGAATTATGGATGAATGTAATTTTGATAGGATTCTAGGAGTGCATCCAATAAAGATAAGCATTTATAGGATGAGTGTTTGAATTGTAATTTTTATCAAATCTTGTTAATATTATAAGATAAGAGTTTACAAGAGTCATAGGGATGTTTCGAGTTTTAGAGTTAGTTGAAAAGATAAAAATGCAAGCTTTATTTGAACTCGAGGTAATTTAGAAGAAGTAATCCAGTCCGAGATGTTTGCAGATAGTGAACAACGTATCTGACTGAGATTTTGGATAAACCTGTCAGTAAAGTCCTTCTCCAAATCAATTATAGGATTACCTATTTGTAGAGAAGTCGGCTGAGGGTTTCAAGGTGACTTGAACAACACATATTCATAAGTATTGAGAGCCTGAAGATCTGGGTAGAACTTCAAGAGATCGTGAAAGAAAATTCTTGAGAGAAAGATTTTCTAAAAAGCTCAGTTCGTGAGATTGAGTGAGAGCATACTCCAAGGGGGAGTTGCCATATTAGAGTTTAACTACTGGAGGTTCAGTAGGAAAGACAAAAATTGGGAGTGTCAGAGGTTCTGACTATCTATTGTGTAGAAGACAAGCGAGTTGCGTGTCTTGGGTAAACGTGTCTAGATACAAAGATTTTGTAAACGTTTTACTTATAAAACTCTCAATCAATAAAATTAGCTTTCCTGAACTTGGTTGCCCTATAGGATTTTACCTTTGAGGAGTCTTCAAATGGTTTCTCTTTGTAACCAAATTATTGTGTTAATGTTCTTAATACTTTACATTGGTTACTAATCCGTGCTAATAGATTTTATTTAGCATTAACGTGCGTGTTACAGAGATACTTGGATAATTTCAATCATTACACTTTGTTTCTTTCCAATATAAATGTTCTTCCACTAGTGTTATTTTTGTACATCATTACAACACTGTAGAGACAAATTCAGAATCAATTGGGTGCAAGAGAAGCTAACATAATTGTTTATCCAAGTCATATTTCCTATTGAAATTCTCTCTCCAAGTTCCACAACAGAGTTAGACTCATTTGAATATGGAAATAATTTTACCTCATTTTATTATTATCACTTTTTCAAATTTTCAGATAAAATATAATAAACAATTTAATTTGTTCAAATCTCATAAAAATAATAATATTAAAAAAAATATTTTAATAATATTTTATTCAATTCATCTAAAATTATTTCATCTTATCTCACTGTTAAACAGCAACAAACGCATTACGTGAGTCAAATCTCTCTACTGAGAGCTGCCACTCCTAGACTTCTTATTTTTGAAAAAAGAAAACCATTAATTATTTTTAATTATATTTTTTTTGGGATCATGCGGTTAAAGTGATGCCAAGTGTGAGATTCACAGCCAGACATGTCTGCCGAGGATGAGCCTCTCATCTTTTTATACACAATTTTCCTCGTAAAATTAGTACCATGAAAAATCAAATAGAAGACAATCGGGATAAGCCACTTGTGGAGAGCTCGTGCAACAAGCACTTCCCATTTTCTCATTCATATCCAACGCCTCATATTCAGTCCCATCAAAGGGATATACCCAACACACTTTGTCTCCCTTCCTGATCTGCTCCATATCTCTGACAAACTGAGCAAATTAAGAGAAGGGACTACTATGGCTTCTATAACGATGGCATTTGCTCCGGCGGCAGCAGCAGGAAGAGTGTTTGCGGCAACGGCGGCAAAGGGTGCCGGCGGAAGCAAGGAGGAGAAAGGGATTCTGGACTGGATTCTGGGAGGTTTACAGAAGGAGGATCAGCTGCTTGAGACCGACCCAATACTTAAGAAGACGGAGGAGAAGAATGGTGGCGGCGCTGCCGCTGGGGGCAAGAACTCTGTGGCAGTCCCGCAGAAGAAGAAGGGTGGCTTTGGAGGGCTCTTTGCTAAGAACGAATAAGAATCTTTCTTGCATGCATTTGTTCACGTGATGCCATCTATGCATGTTCATGTCTCTCCATTTTGCTTTCAAATCTCTGGTGATTATGGAATGCTTAAGTTGTGTTTACTTCTTGGTATTCTGTATCTAAGGATCATTAATATTAATTATTAATTCATTTTGGGTCAACTACCAGCTGCTAATTAATCTGTTTTTTATAATTAATTAATTAATTAATTAATCCCTGATCTTGAATATGGTGCTTTTCACTGATTATGAGAAAGCATGAAATGGGAATTAAGAGTGATAAGGTCCCCAGAGCACTACTGTACCCGGTATATCTCACCAATAAGATCATATATATATATATATAATAAATTTACGTGACGTAATGTAATACGTTAGATTATAAAATTTTTATTGTAAAGTATATTTAACATATCATATTAAGTCATGTCATAAGTTTACTTTGATTTCTTTGTGTCTATATCACTTCTCAGTACTTATATTCTGGAGGGTATATCTTCTGCCTACATTCAGATTATATCATTGGTGAATGGAAGGAAATGGATAAAAAAACATGGCCTATCAGCACCATATAATCAACATATTAAGCCATGGTACCATTTAATTAGGATATTAGACTTACATATTTACAGTTTTCATGCTCACATTGATGAAATATACGAGCAACCATAATTTTCTTTTACTATATATATATACACACACGTTCGAGTTAATTTGTTTACACATAGTTCTCAGCTTCCTAGAGGAGTTATCAAAGGGTTGTATAGATTGGATAAGATGGGTACAGCTTATATTAGGCATGTTTAGATGGTTTTTTTGTTGGTCTTGGTATATGTTTGTTTTCTTTTATTGGTTGGTTTGATGCTTGGGGATTTTTAATGGCCGGATATTTTGTAAATCTCGAGTATCCTTTTGTTACCACGGTGTTCCTCTGCTAAAAGTGAGGATTTTTTAATAAAATTGGGACAGGCTGCTATGTGAGTGGCTTCCAGCTCTTCTAATATATATATATATATACACACGTTCGAGTAACAGGAGTTTTCTACCTGAGAAATCAGAAAGTATCACCTTACAGTAAGACCATAACACCTTACATAAAAACTAGACGAGATGGCTGCCTTGTCTCTTCCTTTTGCCACGAAGAATAAAGGGCTGGCTAAATGCTTTCAATAGTTTGATCAGTACTCTTCAGGAGAAAGTTCTACGCCTTGGAGAACCCACGGAAAATGCTATTTGGAACATAAAAGGAGCACGCTATTAGAAAGAAACAGAATTCAGAATCTCAGATAAACTAGCAGGAGGCCAATAACATTAAATTCTTGAACAGAATGCTAAAATTTTGCAATATCAAGAGTTTGTAGCTACAGAATTTGATCTTGACAAAGAAGAAGAGTTGATAAACTCGATGCAATCCTCAATGGCTTCTGTTCTATGAGAATCATCCGGAGCTACGTATGGCCTTGATCTTACTGATGAATAATCTTTAGGTGAGTGCCTCTTCCTCATAGACACCGAACGTAGAGCTCTTACTACCTTATCAGCAAGATCCTTGAGAAATCTGATAGGTAATTCAGACCCCTTAGGTAGTTTGAATCTGTAATGTCTAGTGAACCCACTGTTTCCTGAAACTCTTTTGCTGTAATTTTGTTTGTAATAAGAGTAAGGGTATGTGTTATCCATGAGAGAGAGAGAGAGAGAGAGAGAGAGAGAGAGATTTGCAAGCGGTATTGTGAAAAATATTGAGAGCTGCAGGAGAGAGGTGGTATCCAGCTGTGGGTGTAGTAGATGAAAGAATGTGGAATAAATATATAGAAAAGTGCCTAAAGAATATGCCAAAAAGGTCGATCAGGGCGGTTAGAAAAGAGGGCATAAGCAGGAAAAAGAAATACTGCTTGCTTTCTCTACTTTCTGATGCGCTCCCGGCTACAACCTTGACTACATTTTTCTTTTCTTGCATGTAGTGCAAGCGTAGAAAAGTGGGTACAACCAAACAAATATAAATAAGAAAGGATAGATTTTGGTCGATTAGGTACTACTAAGTACTATCACCATCTATAATCATTCTAAACTAACAACAGAAAACATTATGCAGTAAGGAAAGTAACCATCACCAAGCAGCTCTAAGCGATCATGCCATTTTGTCATTCTCACACAGAAAAATCATCCATGTTTAGTCCTCACCTGAAGTTAAACAAACATGGTGCCCCTTTTTGTCCTTGACTTCAATTTCATCCTCATCAATCATCACCACCATCACCAGCACTATAAGAACTTACTATAGTTCGTTATCTGTAGAGATTGTATTGAAGATGTCTCCATCAAATTAAGAAACACTCATACTTTTATTATGGGGAAATGAAATCCCAAAACTGGTCCTGGTCCTGGTGTGGACAAGTCGAAGGAGTTGGCTTATCCACGGTTTTTGACTAAACTAAGAGAAAGTGAATGTGCTCAGCAGAGAGACAGAGAGGACAATAAAAAAAGGGGTAAAAGTTGACTCCAGAAACAGATAAAGAGGTGCAGAGGATCACTTTTACAGAAAAGAAGAAAAACCAAGCAGAATTCAATCATGCTTCTTGCTTTCCAAAGTTATTTTGATTCTCTTTTAGAAATACTAGGAGATAGACGGGGGAAAGAAAAGTGGACAGGGAAGTGGACTGTGTATTTACTTTATTAAATTTCAATCATTAATCAAACTTTCGGTAATCTGTTGGTGATAATATAAAACATCCATACCAAGACTTTACAGATTTTCCAAATGAACAGACAAGATCTTTAGTGAGGAATGCATCAGTATCTAACTAAAAATACATACCACAAGAAGGGAATTAATACAAGTGTTAATCATTAACTACAAAACTAAGTCAAGTCATGATATTATGAGCCTGAACATTAATTCCAAACCATTATGAACATTTTTTCTTCCTTTTTGTATACAAAGAAGATATGAAAGAATTATCGGACAAGATACAGAAAAATGATCAATATGATGACAGATCTTTTGCACCCAACCAAAGAAAGACGTACATGATGTAGTTGTTACATGAGACAGACAGATTACTTTGTTGGTAAAATTCAATATGATTATATGGCCTCAGTGTATTGATCACATCTTGATTCTGAGTTAGGTGCAACTTTTATCAGTAAGTAGTAGGTTAAAAGTTTCCAAATAATATAAAGATTACTTGGAATTAAGAAAAACATGAGTGGGTTTAGATGCTCCACCAAGATGTTGCTCTTCTTCTGGAAAGGGGTCAAGCATAATATTTACTTGACCACAAAGGATGACCAATATGTTGTAAATAAAGCCAAAGTCTTGCATCAACTGCTCCTTGTTGTAAATCATGCCGCTTTCCATGCCATAAGACAACATCAGTAGCCAACTCCACTTCAAGGTTATTGAAAGAAAGCCTCTAGGGAATCTAAAATCAACTCTGCACTTAAATTATGGAAAAATTTAGCTAATATCATTACATTGAATACATAATTCTTTCATCATAGCAGAAAGAAGCTTGTAAAGCAAAAGACCTGCGAAAAAGATCACAAATACATCATTCTCTGTATATTATCTTTCAAGCTAAATAAATGAAAATGAATTCCATTTGCAACATTGGAAGTTTGATATGCAAATGAATTTCTCTACAGCTTTCAGATGTATATTCATTCATGGTCAGCACTGTATATAGAACCCAACATCCTCTTATATGTTATCAGATCAGATTGACATATGGAAATCAGTCTATATGATCACCTACTGCCCACATTTTTTTCTCTTTTCATGCATGTTTAGCATGGTTTGGATTTTGTGAAATTCACTTATCCCAAAAACTTAAATTAATGCGAAGATGTAGATTTAATTATTTATATTATATTCTTAACACTCCCCCTCACTTAAGCCAGACTCTCATTATAGAGTGTAGAGTTAGGATTTGAAGTCAGGACCTCTGGCTTTGATGTCATGTAAAATCACCACTTGTCCCAAAAACTTAAACTGATGGAAAGATGTAGATTTAATTATTTATATTTTATCTTTACACTCCCCCCACGTGTAGACCAGATTCTCTCTCAATAAGTGGTTTTAACAAGTAAAATATTTAATTAAATAGAATAGAGTGTAGAGTCAGGATTATTTTAACCGAGAATAATATAACAATTTTAGATAACAAAGTCTTGCCCAATATGTCCTAGTTCTCTTGAGCAGTATTGACAACGATGCAAAAACTGGAACTCACAAGAACCATCTTAATCCATTTCATTTCATCTCATCTCATCTCATTATAAATAATTTTTACAAATTTCCACATAAAATACAATAAACAATTCAACTTTTTCAAATCCCAAAATAATAATAATAATATTAAAAAAAATATTCTAATAATATTTTATTCAACTCTTAACTTTTATCTAAAACTATCTCATCTCACTATCCAAACCCTACCTAAGTTTTGTTTGGTACAACATATTGTCCTCACAAATTCGAAGTTCTATCAAAGAACTTGATTATGAGCAAACAAAGCTCATTGTTTATCATTCATGACAAGCAAAACCTCCCCACCAGGGTCAATGATGTGATCTAAAAAACTCCCCAACTTTTTTCAGTATCTTTAGAAGTATCAGGAGCAACAAAATCACTCTCCAAATTATACAAAACCCCATCAATCATTTTCAACTAGTACCAAAATGTTGGATGTGATCTGATTTATGTATAAATAGTATATTTTTTGTGAGAATTTTTTTATCTCGAAAACACTGCTAGTCAAAGATCCCAACAACCCCAATTTTTAAAGACTTTTTCTGCCTAACTTTTTTAAAATTAATTATGAACAATCATGGCGTCATGTTTAATATTTGAGAAACACTACTTTACCTCCTCAAAGTGACACCTTCATTTGACCGCTGGTCAAATTTTTTTTTTTTTACTTAATGATTTTAAATATATTGGTGTATTTTTTTATTTTTTAAATGTATTTAAATATGTAAAAAAAATGTAAAAAGAAAAAAAAATACGCTGGACGGTAAGCCAAACGGTCAAAATGGAGCGGCATAGTAGCCGCACCCTAGTAGTTTTCCAAGTTCATGAGTATACCTACAGTTCCTGATGCTAATATTAAAGCTGAAATTTTTGCTGAGAGGTAGGTCTTTTCGGTTTCAATTTCTTATACGTATTTGTTGTATGGTACCAAAGCTGTTTTTTAGTAATGAAATGATATTAAAAGATACGGCTCCGTCTTTCAGTCGACCTTCTAACTAACCAGTAGTAAATATGCAAAATCTAAATCAACTTTGCTGGGATGACTTCTAAAAGTATTTTATAAATCAAATTGTTTAGTCGTTTGTAACACCTGATCTCGATTCCAAGTTCATGAGAAATTGGTTTTGTTTTTCAAAATGACGGAAATTCATCTTTTGGTAGATGTTTTTGGGTCTCAACTCAAATTGATTTTTGTTTTTTTCTTTTTCCTTGGACGTAGCTTGATTTACCTTATATTGATAGTTTTGGTATATCATCTGGAAATTTTGACCCTATGATAAGATCATTATGTAAGATTAGACAAGAAGCCATTGGATGGAAGGCAAAGATGAAGCCATCCAGGCCTTCTACATTGATTTCACCAACCGGGTATGATATACATTGGTCTTTGGAATATGTCATTGTGTCTGATATTTCTTTTTATTTAATGTATTGTTTATTTGTGTATTATATAGATATTATGGTCCCGAAAATTCATACTACCTGCCACATATGATGCCTCCAAATACATATCTAAATCCATATATGTACCATTGGGGTAGCTAGGTAGATGTCTTTCATTTTTTTAAAAAGTTTTTTCATACGTGCATTTGAGTCTTTCTAACATTGTGCCTAGTGCAGCATCCACCAACTATACCCTATCTTCCGGTCAATAATCCGGAGGAGTCAAGACAATTTCGAGAGACTATCTAAGTAGATATGCCTTTAATTTTTTTTAAATTTTTTTTCGTTCATGCAGTTTTGTCTTTCTAACATCTTTCCTAATTGCAGCATTAGCCAACTATGTCCACCCCCCCGTTAGTAATCCAGAGGAATTGAGACAATTTCAAGAGACTATCCAGGCAGATGCCTTTATTTTTTTAAAAGTTTTTTCGTATGTGCAGTTGAGTCTTTTAAACACCGCTTCTAACTGAAGTATCCACCAACTATGCCCTACCATCCAGTCAGTAATCTGGAGGAGTTGAGACGATTTCAAGAGACAATCGAGGTAAATGCCTTTTATTTTTTTAAAAAAAATTTTGTACGTGCAGTTGAGTCTTTATAATATTGTGCCTAATTACAGCATCCACCAACTATGCCTTACCTTCCAGTCAGTAATCCAGAGGAGTTGAGACAATTTCAAGTGACCCTAGCGCATAATTAATTCATCAACTAGAGGTACATCCCACACGACCGATTAAAACTATCATATTACTAACGATATTAGAGTTTTAACCCAATGAGTTAACATCCAGGGTATACAATATAAATGCTAATCTTAACCATATATTTGCATTTTAAAAAATTTCGGAGGCAGATGGGACTAATAAAGTATTAAATGATGATGAACGAGTCGAAAAACCAAAATCCGATATGGAGTTTGCTACGGAAAAAGAGCTTCCAGCCTATTATAAATGATATGCCAAGCAATAAGATTTTGGTGTGAAGACATTTAGGACAAAGAGAGAGGCAGATGAGAGTGCTAAATATGTGACAATTGAGTATGCATGTGGCGACAAGTACCATCCTAGCCATAATAATGTCTCGAGGCCACGACCAACAATCATAATAGATTGTAAGGTGAAGATAAATGCTCACTCAGTGAAGGGGGTATGGGTTTTGACCACTATTGAGGTTGCTCACAATCATAGTATTGTCAGCCCACAGAAGTTCAGATTTTTTAGATCTCACAAGTGTTTAGATTAATACAGTCAAATGATGCTCAATTTGAATGACAGCAGATATTCGAATGAACAAGAATTTCAACCCACTAGTTGTTGACATTGGGGGTTTGAGAATCTTGAATTTTAAGAGAAATATGCTCGAACTTTATTGACAAAGCAAGACACTTAAGACTAGGTAAAGGAGGTGGCAAACTAATGAGTACTTTGAGAGAATGAGAGAGATGAATGATGACTTTGTTTCTATCATGGATGTGGACGACGAGTTCGAGTCAGAAAAGTGTTCTGGGCTGACGCCTGAAGTCAAGCGACATATGATTACTTCGTAGATGTTATCACATTTGATACGTCGTGCCTAACAAATAGGTACGATATGCCTTTTGCTCCCTTTATTAGTAACCATCATGGGCAGTCCATACCATTAGAGGCTGGCTTGATTTCAAGCGAGAACACAAGTAATTTTATCTAGTTGTTTCGAGCATAGTTGAAATGCATGAATGGTCGGTATCCCAAAGCCATCATAATAGACCAAGATCGAGCAATGAAGAGTGTTATTGTCATTATATTCCTTGACAGTTGCCATAGAAATTGTCTCTAGCATATCATGTGGAAATTGCCAAAGAAATTGGGATCACACTCTCAATTCAACGCAGGGTTGAAGACTTTCATTCATAGTGTTTTATATGATTTACAGACTTGCACGGAATTTGAGGATAACTACTTCAAAAGTATAACCTTGGTGATAATGCATGGCTGCAAGGGTTGTACAATGAGAGGTCTTTTTAGGTATCAGCTTACTTGAAGAGTATATTTTGGGTTGGTATGAGAACTACACAGCGGTCTGAAAGCACGAATGCTTTCTTCAACTGGTTTGTGCATTCAGGTATGATATTAAAGGAATTTGTTGATCAATTTGACAATACTCTAAGGAAGAAAGTCGGGATCTAGACAACGTTTAATTTCAATTCTTGAAACCAGACCATCCCATAAATATCTCCATTCCACATTGAGAAGCAATTTCAAATGTTGCATATAAATGCGAAGTTTAAATAGGTCCAAAGAGATGTGTGGGGGATGATTTTATATAATTGCACATTTGTCAGCACGAATGGTTGCATTTCCACTTTCGATGTTTTGGATGAAATCTCCACTGATGACCATGTCAAAATTGTCTAGTACTCAATTTATTATAACAAGGAGGAATGCAAAGTTAATGCACCTATGCATTGTTTGAGATGATGGGGATTCTCTGTAAGCATGCATTTAAAGTCTATCAGATTATGAACATTCATGTGCCACCAGAGAAATATGTCTTGGATCTATGGATAAAAGACTTAAAGAGGAGATACACACTGGTCAAAAGTAGCTACGATCACTTGCAGGATAACGCGAGCGTACGAATGTATGAGGATGTGGTGAAAGGATCTCTGAAATTAGCGACACATATATCCCCAAGTGATGACCATGTCAATGCCTTCCTGCGCATTTTGGATGAGTTTGAGCACAAATTTGAAGGATATTTGAGTCTGATTCAACCAAACTCAAAGAGAATGTGGTCGCAGACAAAGGTAAGAAAATATTAAGCTTTCACGTTGTCTGAGGGAAATGTAGACCTCCAACGAAAAGAAATGTTTCAACTGTGGAAAAGGCTTCAACCAAGAGAAAGAAGAAATAGGTAGTAAGTTTTTTTTTTCCTATTAATTGTATATATATTGGAATACATGCATATTCCTTTCTAATAGATGTGTTTTTGTATTTTAAAATTTAGACTTTCAGGAAAATATTTGATGAAGAATCACAATTAGGGAAGGGCCCGAATCCTCAACTTGGTACTAGTGTTGACAATTTTATTGTTGGAATCCAGTATAGTTCTGTCACACAACCAAGGCCAGACGATTTTCTTTATTTAATTGCTACTAGTCAATTCTTAATAAATTACTAACTATTGATCTGCTCATGTTGTTTTTAGGGATGTGCTAGTAATGATCTTGTACAACTAAAGACATGTATACAGGCTTGCTGTGTGTCATTCCATGGAGGATGGGAGGCTCTAGTTATGGACAACTTTGTAGCTTGGAGAAACACTTAGTTTGCACTATTGTTATGATTGCGGATTTTGAGGCTATGTACGGGATGTTGTGGTTGTAAAGACAGTTTGTAGCTTGTATTGATTGTTGTGAAATTTTGGTTTTGAGGCCATGTATGGGGAAGAAGTTGTGGAGATGTTGTTGTGTAGCTTGTCGTAAATGTTTGGTGTGGATGTATGAGGATGAAATTGTGTAACCTGTTCAAGATTATGTAAAATATTATATGCACGGTATAATGATTATGGTATCAAGTCTTCATTTCCCAATATTTCTCAAATTGATAATTATATTTATGCCCACTTCATGTTACACAAAGCAAAGTGAAATGTAACACGTCTTGTTTCTGGGCAAATTAATTAAACCTTAAAAGTGCATATTACTAATCATTGCCGACATGACATAGATTTGTGCCAGATAAAACCAAACACATATAGTACCATTATCAACCATATCAGAAGATTTAACATTCATTACCATACACTTCATAGAGAATATAGCGTTACAATTAAGGTTCAAACAATCCATTTACAATGAATAGTAACACCATATATCTATAGTCTGAACCAACTAAAAACTATTACAATAGATAACAACCAATATAGACACAATAATATATGTGCACATTTATTCTCTCTGATCCACAAAAACATGTCTTCAACCCTTGGTGAAAATTTTGGAGTTGCCTTTTCACATGTGCAACTCGAGATCGTACTGTGACACATGATTCGCCAAAACAATCCACACTTGCTTGGAGGTGTTGAGTCCATAGACAGTGGACAACACACTCTCGAACAAGGTGACATTAATCTAGCTAAGGATGCATTGATCCTATTTGTTCCAAATGAGGTAAGCAAGATTAATGATGGTCTTCTCCTAATCATCAGGTAAGAATTTTGGAAGGCACGACTTAGAACCGTCAACAATGCCCATGAGATCATTAGCCTGCAATACATGCAAAAACTGAGAGAACCGAATGAGATAATTTTGACCTTCAAGTTTCATGAAAATGGGTTTAGAGGTTGGGTATTGAAAAGGTAGGACATGTAGTGGAGTTGGAGGAAGATGCGGAAGCCATAGGAAAAGGATTAGCGTGAGCTAGGGGCTCTGGTACCATGAAAGAAATTTGAGTGAAATAGTATGGTAGATGACCCAAAATTGGATAAATGAACACCAATCTCGGATACTTGTTGCTTTATGGGCTTCAACAAATCCATGTTAGGAAAATTAATAAGGGCAGAGCACCGATCTGACTCTGACTCCGACTCCGATTCAATTGGAGTTCGATACCAACCTCTAACTTTGTCTCCAACAAGTACAAAATTCAATCCGACTTTGACTCCGTTAAAATGAAGTAGAGTTAGATCGGATGTCGAATTTGGGCCAGACATGTTTTGAGCTTTGTTTAGTGGGTTCTGTTTTAAACTATGATCCAACCAATTTCTTAATCTCAATTTTTTTGCTGATACAATAGGCTCCATACAAAGTCCATATATTGGGTCGAACCATTAGAAATGTTTTAAATATTTAAAGCCTACTTAGTTTTTAAGCTCCTACCTTTAGGATTGTGCAATGTGCTCTATATAAAGCCCATCTTTTGGGCTTAAGTTTATAATTTTTTGAACGCTAAACCTAATTGTTAGTATTGACTATTAATAATTGTTAATTTACTAGTGTTTAATTAGGTATTATTATACTATAATATTACACTTTATTACTATAATATTACATGTTATTATACTAGACTATTATCTGATTTTTCTAATTACATATTATAATGCTAGACTATTATATATTACTTATTATTAGTTAGTCAAGTATATTATTTCTATACTTGACTATGTATGATAGTAATATTACGATGTTTATAGATATTAGCCTATTAGTTCTATTTATATTATAGTACAAACATATTATTCTATAATAAAACATGCTATTATAGTATTGAATTTACTATATAAATTCTAGACTTTTTATATGAATATATGGGATTAAAATATAGATAATACATATAAGTTATAAACTTTTTATATTATATGAGTATATATGGATAAAATGAAAATTACCAAAACATCAAAAATATTTTTTATAATGCAATAAAAGAAATTAAAAAAAGGAAGAGAAAGACGAATAGCATTGTTTTTATTTTGTATTATTTATTCTACTTCAAATGTTTCAATCATGATTCTCCTAATTTGAAAAAAAAACATAATCTCGATCTTCTTTCATTTTGGTTTAATTGAAGAATACATGATTACCAATTATCTTCATCTTGATATTTTTTTGATACAAAAGTGTGAAGGATTTCGAATTCAAATTTTTTATTTAAAGAATCGAATCATATATCATGCATTAGATTCTTGACTTTTCAACTTGGTATTAAGTCATTAGACTCTTGTAAACCCTTTTTTTTTAAAGAAAAATAGGACTATTTTTTGCATTATTATTCATTTTATTTTATATTCTTGTTTTTATTACGAGTTTATTTTTCAGGTGAAAAATTAATCACTCTCCATACACCATATATGGTGTTTTTTTAAAAAAAAAATGTGGGCATCTGCCCCACACAGGACACACTCCGTGTAAAAAAAAAAAGAAAAAAGTGATGTGCAGTGTGCTAGTGTGGGGCAGATGTCCAGAATTACTCTTTTTTTTTTTAAGTTCAAATTGTTAGGTGTGTTTTAGCAGCCGGCTGATATAAAGATTTATTTTTGAGAAGGGGATGCTTCCACAAAAGCCCAGGATAGGCTACTGGATAACACTCCCACTGTCCTCTCTCTCTCTCTCTCGCTCAGAGCAAAAACAAAACTCTCTCTCTCAGACATGGCAACGTCCACAGCACTCCCATTGTTCTCATTCTTTTCCTCCTCGATATTCCTCTCCTCCTCCCACCAAACCCCAAAGCTGTCTTCTTTAACCTTCAGACCCACTTCACTCAAAACCTCAACGAAACCCCTCTCGGTTACCTCCGAGCTCGCCACCCTCCCAGTCCTCTCCTTCAATGGCGAGAAGATTGGCGAGACCCACCTCGACCTCAGGTCTGCCCCACCAGACACCGCCAGAGCCGTTGTTCACAGAGCAATCGTCACGGACCTTCAGAACAAGCGTCGCGGCACAGCCTCCACGCTCACTCGCAGTGAGGTTAGAGGCGGCGGCAGGAAACCCTACCCGCAGAAGAAGACGGGACGGGCCCGACGTGGGTCCACGCGGACCCCTCTAATGCCCGGTGGAGGCGTGGCCTTCGGGCCCAAGCCCAGAGACTGGAGCATCAAGATCAATCGGAAGGAGAAGAGGCTGGCAATATCGACGGCTATGTCGACCGCCGCTATTAACACGGTTGTGGTGGAAGATTTCGGGGACAAGTTCGAGTCGCCGAAGACGAAGGATTTCATCGCGGCGATGAAGAGGTGGGGAATCGACCCAAAGGAGAAATCGATGTTCTTGATGACCGAGGTCTCCGATAATCTGAGGCTTTCGAGCCGGAATATCGGTACGTTGAAGATGTTGACGCCGAGGACCTTGAATTTGTACGACATTCTGAATTCCGATAAGCTAGTGCTGACTCCGGCGGCGGTGGATTATTTGAACTCGAGATACGGTGTTGATGCATATGAGGGCGAGGGTGAGGATGAAGAGGACTATGAAGGAGATGAAGGAGAAGAAGGACAAGGTTAGTCAGTTATTATTTTATTATTTATGAAGAGACTGCGTTACAAAATCCTACTCCTAAGTCCTAACGCAGGCGGTAACACTGCGTAATACATGTGACAGGCACTTAAGCTAATATTCTACTCCTAGCATATGTTATATTTGGTTTTATAAGTAGCATTATCTTTTGTGTTCTTCAAGTTTTGTTTGATTTTTGTGTAATTGAAATAACTATGATGTACGGTTATATTGATATGTTACATTGTCGATTAATGCGTCCCATTTTGGGAGGATTATTAGGTATGGTCAGTGAAAGGATGAACTATGGCTTTCAACTAGGGGGTTTTAATGTATATTGTGTTGCTTTTCTTTGTTCTTTTTTCTTTCTTCAGTTGATGCACAGTGGTTGATAAGTTTGAGAGTGTATGTGCGGTATTGGGATTTTGGGCTTGAAATTTAGCTTGTTATGGAAGTTTCTGAGCTAGTGACATAGTGTGCTGAATAATTTGGATGAGCATTGTGAAACATTAAGGTGGGAGTTGTATTTATTTTTTGTTTTTTTTTGGGGGGGGAGGGTGATCAGAGGCATTTAATGGTATTAAGAGCCGTAGCCTGTAGATTGAAGACCTATGCTACTTCATCAAATGCAAGATATTGGTGTAATTGATATGCCCTTAATTATGCGGTTTAAGGAGTGCATTGTGCTTTTTTGTGTTATTTTCTGCCACATTTGGTCATTCTCACTATAGGGATCTATCTAGTTCCACTCGGTAGATAATGACAGAATAGTTGGCCAAGGAATTCCATATTAATGTTATTAATACCATGCCTGCGTGAAATATGTTTTTACAAGTTCTGTGTTTGTTTTTGTTGCACTCGATTCTATTGATCCTTAGATCCCATTGGAATGATTATTAGTGGGTTATTGTATAAAGTGACCTGGGAATTTCCTTTTGCTGTGTCATATGTATAAGATCTTGTGGGTTTGTTACTTATATATATATATATATATACTAGTAAGATATTACGTGCCTGAGGCACGTATGTGCAGTTCAAAGCACTAATATATTTTATTAAAATAAAAATAAAGTACATATATTTTATTATTTTATTACTAATATATATCTTAAGAGCTATTGAAAAATAGGTTATTTGTAAATTATTATAATGCTTTCCTATTATAATGAATACAAAAAGACAAATCTACATAAATCTGTTTCCTATTATAACGTATTTTCAAATTGGAAATTGAATCCATGATTATTATTATAATAAATCTGCTTTATTAGCATATTTAAACATATTAATAGTGGAATAAAAATCAACAGAAATCATAAAAGTAGTCATAAATAGAATGTAAATGAAAATACAATTGTATCCCTGTGTTCTGTAATTATTACAAACGGATGGAAAGTTAATGAAAACCAGCATATTCCGTTAAAACAAGAAATTTCTGTTAAAACAAGAAAATTCCGTTTCATAGGCTCTTTATATATATAGATAGATATATATAAAAGAATCTTGTGGGTTTCTGTTAGTCATTCTTTTCTTTCAATTTGGAATACAGGAACTGAGGCAGATACGAATTCTGATGCAACAGAGTGATGGTGCCGAGTGTTTTGACTGTCTTGTCAATTGATCGATCTAGGATCCATAACATTCCAATCCACCTAAGGGGGTTTCCTGTCATGCATAACCAACAGCCATATTATTTTGTTTCTCCAATCTTATCATGTTGCTGGCGGGTTTTGGTAAATTTTCTATGCATCATTTTTGTATCAATTTGGACATTTGTTTAATACAATTATATCTGTTGGATCACATTGTTGTAGAATGTTACTTCCTGGTTCAACTCTTCTCCCTTTGCAGGATGTAGTTTTCCTACATGCACTCCTTTTGGAGATGTAGCTTGTTTGGTAGTGAGTATTGTGGCTTTTATTTCTGGGACATCTTTCTGTAGGTTATTAGGGTTACCGATAATTGATTTGTTGTAATTAATAATACTCTGTAGTATTCTGCCTCTGACTCTCTCTGTGTCATCCTCTCTCTTTCCCCACTCCCATCTCCCTTAAACAAACAAAGACTGGCTCATATTTATCTCTGGGAGGAAATTCCCGGAGTTGTTAGATGTTTTCAAATCCAATGGTTGTAGGCTCAGGTTGCAGGGAGTTGTTATTTTACATTCTCTATGTTGTCACTTCTACATGACAGACATGCTTTGAGTTGATTCTATTAGGTGAGGATGGATTTCATGGGGGTGATGAAGCGTTGGTGATGATTCCATGCATATGGAAAACAATGAGCGGAGGTGAACCAAAGATGTTTAGTGATATGAGACTTTTAAGGTTAATAACTTGTCTACATGTGGTTTATGTCACAAGTTTGATCCACTGCGAATGTGTAGGCATTGCTTAACTGTGTAGAAAATGAATAGGTATGGGTTATATAGTGATTTGAGTTTATAAACATGCAGTTCTATGGGCCAACAATAGTGAAAGCACGAGTTGACAATAAAAAAGTATATTTGCAAGTCAGCGTGAATGAACTCTCAACGCCACTGACATAGTATGATTTGATTTGTAAAAAAAAAACTAACTTGTATTTTTTTTACAAATTGAGTTTTATCATATCAGCAGTCAGCAGTGCAAATGGTGTGTCTTTGTTACTTGATCGGCAAGTAGAAACATAAGATGGTTTTGATGCTCTATCAGGTCAAGGTGTTCCTGCTACATTTTGAAAAAGTTCCCCTCCTTTGCAGGATTGCTTCCAATTAGGAAGGAACATAGTATTTTTAGCCTCCATTAATTCGTTTTTTTTTTTTTTTTTTTTTTTTGTCCTCATAAAGTTGGAAGGAAATTGGTGTGGGTGGTCAAAAGATTCTCAGTAGATAATTTTGAATTTAGTTAATCTAAGTCATATTAGTTGAGTATGCCGCTTAAATACTTATATTTGGCTGGCCGTTCCAACTTTGTGATAAGTTTTCACCGATTTTATAATATATCGCAAAAATAGTAATGTTAGGTACAAGTTTCAAATAGATAAGTTTCGTGTAAGTCTTTTATAAAAAAATGGGTTTCACTAATAAAGAATAGTTTTTTTTTTTCTAGGTGGGGTTTATTTTTTTTATAAAGGTTTACGCATAGCTTGTCTATTTGAAGTTTGTACAAATAATTTCTCCTCGCAACCGCAAGGAAAAGGTTTTGGAGTTGCATTCATTATCAAATATGACCTTTTATCCATGTCATATCAACTTAGATAATGAAACTTGAGGGTGTATCCCAAGAGCCATGTGCCTTTAATGACATTAGATGTCTGAAACTTATCACATGAATCCTAAAATTAAAAACAACAATAAGATAGAATTCAACTCTCCTAAATAGGGAGGGGGTTGGAGGGGAAAAGTTGTGTGTTAGATTGTTGTGTAAAAGTTATGTGCATCAGTGAGATGTATAATGTATATATAATTGGAATTTTGCCTTGGAATCTCTACTGATTTGGGATTGGAGAGCCCTTTACTAGATATGCATCATGAGCCTTGTTATCATGGATTGCCCCTCCTTTATGGGAAATTAACGTAATAAAAATGCTCTTCCTAATCTTGGAATTTGTCATCTCTAGTTACATAAGTTGATGAGGCATATTTTAAGTGGTTTTCTATTTAAGTGGTGACATAACAAGTTATTTAAATTGTGTCGCATCAACTGGCGTGATTAAATATAACATATTCATGATAATGAGTTGAACTAAAGTACGGTTTCCATTTCTAAAAGCATTACAAGTGTTGAACATTACAAGCAAACCTTGCAAGTTTATGAGATACTACATTTGAGTCTCTAAAAGCATGAAGGATTGAACAACTTGGAAACCTGTTTATGAGGTGTTGAATATCTTTGACAAAATGACCCATCATTGTAGAGGAATCTGTTTGATCTTGAATATCCTTTACCACCATTAGAGAATCACTCTCAATTTGTAACTCTTGTAAACCCAATGGAATGCAAAGCTGGAGGCCCCTCAACACTGCTATTTGGAGAGTAGCAATATTAAAAACATAGTACCACAAACATCCTGCAAGTCCAATGATCAAATGCAATGTGTCGAGGCCAAACACCATAGTGACACTCGTTGGCAATGGCCAAGCTTAAAAGTAAATTGATTATAGAGAGGGCATCAACACTGAGGAAACACCCTCCCTCCCTCCCCCTACTGATCTTTTGCTTTATGGTAGTAAGGTGTCATCACCGGACATGAGGCAGCATAAGCAACTCTCCTGTTAGGATGGGGAGTTGGCGCTGCAAATATGGCCAATTCCACCCATTCCAAAGCCAACGATGAACCCCATGATCTGAAACTAAATCTAGATTTTTGCTGAGACTGCAACTGGAACTTCATTTTGTGATGGGTGAGCCCTGAATTGGCATGTTGGTGGGAGAGTGGTGATGTTTTTCTTTTATATGCTCAGTTATTCCAAAGCTCTTCTAGCACGTAAGGGAAGGAATGACCTAGAGGCAAAGATATCTGATTCTATTTGTAGATTTTTAATTAATTCAAAAAAGTAAAGGGTACAAGCAAGGAATATTTTGTTTTCTTTTTTCTTTTAATTAATAAAAAAGAGTCAAATTGCATATGAAAAGGGTTTTTCTCATAGAAATAAAATGTTCACATTATCTTCCATGATGCACAAAACGATGACTGTTAAGAGTTGAGATGAAATATTTGCTTGTGGAAAGTGCTAGTTAATACAAGTCATCTGTCTTCGAAGTTTAAAATTATTTTTTAAAAAAGAAAATGATAGGTTTACTACCCTCCTACTACTTATTTATTACTCTTTTTGGATTTGATTTTTTTTAATTTTTTTTTACTTAATGGTTAAGGAAGTGAATATTAGTAAAATTATATATTTTTTAATTTTTTTCTTAATGATTAAGGATGTGAAAAAAATACTTAAAAGAAAATGATAACAAAATAAATACACTATAAGTAGTAAATGGATAGTAAAAAAATAGTAACTCTATCACTCCCTTTTGAAAAAATGATTGTTTGTACATATACAAAATTATTCTGTCCTAGAGTTCTAGAAAAGAGTTGTACTACGGATCAGCCACTGATCTGTAGCACACGTTACGTGTCTAAAACGCACCAGACCTTCTACCCTTCTCTCTCTTCCTCTCTCTCCAGTGTCTCTCTCTCATCAGCTCTCTCTCCTCAACTCTCTCTCTCATCAGATCTCTCATCCCTTATCGTTTCTCTCCTCGACTCCCTCTCTCATACGTTATTTCTCTCTCATCCATCAGTTCTCTCTCGAATCCGTCTCACTCTCAACTCATTCAATGAAACGATGCATTTGTTGTGCCCACGTCAAGTGTGTGCCGGATGTAGCAAAAGAGTGGCTGCTTCCAAAAATATTTCTCTAGGAAATCTGTATCTTTAATTGAGACATGGTCTCCATGAAACCAGCCGATCCACTCCAAGAGCATCCAAAGGAACCAAAGCAAGGTTTTGCTCGCTCTGGGGGTAGGGGGAAATAATTCTTGATGACAATAACTATAAAGCTAAATATGCTACAAAAGCTCCAATATTATAAGCGCACTAGTAGTGGACTCAATAAAATTATATTTTAGTCAAAATTTAACTAGATTATATACAAACTCACTGTAGTGGATTCAATAAAGTTACAATACTTTTAACTTTAATTATTTTCACTATTCAAATCTGTTGAATCCAAGTTACTAGCCAAATATTATTTTGGCATAAAAAATTTCCTCTCCCGCGTGCTATTCATTTTGCGCGAGCTCACAACTCTAGAAAATTCATCTTCATCTCAAAAGCATGAAGCACCCAAATTCCAAGCTCACAATTCTAGAAAATTCATCTTCATCTCAAAAGCATCATATTGCTGGAGTGATTCAAGCTCTAATTCTGCAATATTATGATTAGTTGATACTAGTTTTTTCTTTTAAAATTTCATATAAACCTTAGAAAATTAATGTATACTTTTTTAATAATGAATAAATACGCAAATTACAATTAGAATTAAAATAAATAAAAATGTCAAAATCATAATTTTAATAAAATAATGATAGATTTGGAGTGTTATTTGGTATTGTTGAAAAGTGACTAGCTAAATTTATAAAAGTGAATTCTCTAGCCAAATTTTGACCAAACTTTATTGAGTCCACTATTAATACTCTAAAGAGGCCCATTCATCAGTAACTCCAAAGTCAAGTGAATGTGGCAGGTTTGGGACCTTAGATGAGTCACAAAATTCTCATCTGATTTCATTTCATCACATCCCATTTGATTCCCAAACATAATTCAAATACAAAATCTTCAAATTAATTATTACAACTTTTTCAAACTTTCAAATAAAAAATAATTCTTTCAAATCTCCAAACAAAAATAATATTATAAAACTATATTATTACAATATTTTAACTTTATAATATTTTTTATTCAACCTTTTCTCTCTCATTTCATCTCATCTCACTCCTCAAACAATCCCTAAATGCCACCGAGACTTCAAAGATGGAGTAGTAGTATCCAATTTTCAGAATCAGAAAACCTCCTCCAAACTTATCTAAGAAAGCATTGTTACAAGAGCCAGTGAACAATAGAATAGCTAGGGTACCAATATGTGCGATTTCCAGAACCCATTTGAAGGTAACACATGCCAACAGTATTGCCACACTTCAATGATCGATGTGTAATACTAGGTTTTAAGGAATGTAACGCAAAATGGAAACTTATTGATCAGAGAACGAACCAGAATGTTCGATGAACATAAAGGCAAGGAAGGCATAAAAGAAGAAAAGAAAAAGTGGATTATTCCAAGTATTCCCTACATTTCACTTAATCCTAAACGGAAACATTTAAGCAAATAAAAGGTTACAGCCTAAATTAACATTTGACAGTACCCGAGCACAATGATACAGGCATTACACGTATGTCTAGCTCCCATGACTGACGTCTTGGTGTAAAAATGAGTGAAGAGTACCCATTACTCCAACAAAAACTAATAAACACCAGAAGATTAATGAATAAAATGAAGTATTTAATTGGCTTAGAATAGTTGTGAATTTTCAAAAAAAGGTGGATGGGTCTGTTTCAATTTTCTAATCCCATGAGATATGGTCCACAATAATGCCCCTATGGGTAAAATAAACCCTTTGCAATTCCCAGAACCATGTTCATCAAGACTTTCTGAACTAAAATATATATGTGGAGTGGTATGTAACTTCACAGAA
Organism: Juglans mandshurica; assembly: GCA_022457165.1. Lineage (NCBI taxonomy): Eukaryota > Viridiplantae > Streptophyta > Magnoliopsida > Fagales > Juglandaceae > Juglans > Juglans mandshurica. Next base: position 15,322,560 of record CM039633.1, on the reverse strand, counting down.
CCATACCATATACAAATGAATAGCAATTACAAGTGCAGATACTGACATTCTTTTCTTATCAATTCCAGATTCTGTGTCAAGTTACAATAAAAGCCAATGTACAACGGATTCCAGAGACACAAATGTATGGTGTTACCATGGGACACTAGATATTAGAGCAGCTCTGACCAAGATAAATCTTTGGTCCTTTCACCATATCTGGGTTTGAGCTGGTAAAGTGTGAGATATGGAACATGATGGTAAATGCTGATGAACTAAGCCAGAATTTACCTCGCTGAAATATATGATCAGGTAAGGGTGAGTCGTGGCCAATCAGGAGGATGAGTTCACCGACGCAATGATGCCATCAATGGCTAGAAGTTTGGTCACTCACTCTTTAACTAAAAAATAAGAAGAATAAGCAGTAGCTGTTATCAAGAGCCTGTCTGCAGTGAAAGAAGAGACTCCTGCTTGCCTGCAATAAAACCTTTAAGTTCTGTTGGGGCAACAACCAAACTCAACCACTCTTGTAGCTCTTCACCTTCGACTTTCTCTTTCTCTGAACAAGAAACGCTATCAGAACATCATGGCCAACTGTAGGCAGACTTATTATCATATAGGCAACACTTATTTAACATATCAATCTGTATATTAAAGGTCAACTTATGAGACCGCCCCTAGACTCATGCTGAGTGTATCCTGAACAAATTTCTTATTTCCGCCAAGCAAATTACTGGAAATAAGCTGGGAGAGAGCTTTCTACAAGTTTCCAACACTTAAATGTGTTTTCTCAGACTTTGAGCTAGTCTAAGAGGTTGATTAGGCAGTTTCAATTCTGGTTAAATCAGGTCTTATATCTATGGTTCCTACATTGCTTGATTTGGGGTAATGGAGATGTTTTTCTTAACAAGCTTTGGTTAGACTTTAGCATCTATGAAAAGGTCAAAACGATGCCAAACAAATTTAAGTTTTCAAATTTCAATCGATAAAAAGATTCGAGAGTTTTTCACTCTTAAATTGCCTTTCCTACTTCTTAAATTGCCCTTATGATAAAACTTTTTCCCTCTCTCTACAATTATCTGCTCTGCTATGTTCTTTGAGAAATTAAAAACTGACCTAGTTTATATACTTTCTAAGCCTTGTGGTTTTCATAATCATGAAAATCTTCCGACAATTTTTCTTTGCTAGACAGACCCAGAATTTAAGATTGTAGGTCATGTCAGTGTCTAGAAACTTGTGTAGGGCAGAAAGATATTACCAAGGCACCAGCAAACAATATGGACAATGGTGTGCATAAATATATATATATATATATATATATATATATATATATATATATACACACACATATGTATGTATAGGATTAGCTAAGTATCACCTTCTAAATGGGCACCAAGACCCTCCAAAACAGTAGGATTAGCACGCACAACTGAAAGCGCTACATCCAAAGCAGATTGCAACAATACTTTCACCTCTCCTTGAACAAGATCCACAAGATAGCCCTGTTAATGGTCATTCTACATCAGTGTCTATAGCAAATATAATAGGAGCCTAGAAACAAAACAAAAACTCACAGGACCTGATCCCTTCCCCAAGGAACAGCACCTCCAGACTCGTCAATCCCACCACCTGACAGTGTGGCTATAGACACAGGGCCTATGGTCTGATTAAGACCATATTCAGCTACTGCCTTGTATGCCATGTCAGTTGCTCGACGTATATCGTCAAGTGCACCAGTTGAGACACGACCTGAATAAACCACTTCTTCAGCTGCACGCCCTCCAAGAAGAGTAACCAAGCGGCCTCGTAACTCATCAATGAACAGCAAATATCTATCTTCATGTGTTGGAGGCATATAAGTAAAGCCTAGTGCTCCTCCTGATCTTGGCAATATGCTTAACTTCTGATAACATAAGAACATTTAGCAATAAGTTTTTTTAACAAGTAGAACACTTAACAATTACTATATGATCTGTTATGTGGACATCAATAAAAGGGTGAATACGGCAATAATTCATGGCATATTTTGGATTCTGACAACTTGATATTTCTTCCAAAAGATTTCTAAAATTGGTTCTCTTTGTTCGTACATTATTATTTAGAACCTACCTTATAAGTTTCGTACCGTAAGAAAATAATAAAATACAAATATTAGCTTGTCTAAAATGGTAAAAAAGGGAAAAATAAAGAAGGTCCTCACAGGGAGAGAGACATATGCTTAAATGGATAATCACAAGCAGGAAAAGGAAAAAGTAATTCCAATTGATAACAAGAGGGAATGAGGAAAAGTGCAAACTGAAAATATTCTAGTGAAAAACTCCTATTATTTACCTCGACACGCGGCTGTCCAGAAAGAAGATTTGCAACAGCAGTGCCCACTACCGCATGGCCAGCTTCATGCCGTGCAACTACAGCTTTCTCACTTCCTTGCAGCTTAGCAGTCTTCTTCTCTATGCCCTACAACAATAAATTACATTTGTTTTCTCCATTAGTTAATCCAAGTAAAAGTCTAATCATCATGATCAATCCTAACAGATTTTTAACTTGCACCGAAAATTGTGTTCCATAAAACCTCAAGTACCTAAATGCACAAAACGATTGAAATCAAATGTGTAATTAAAAAAAAAATCTCCCAAGCTAAATATCTATTGGAGGACATACTCATTAGAAATGGCAGCATTTTCAATTTTATGTCCTATAAGTGCATTCAAGATAACATACAAACTTAGGAACTCCTTTGCTTATACCTCCTAGACAGCTAATACAGACACAAGCAGATCCGCTAGAAACATTTTTCTAATAAGGTTATATTTGGTATTCAAAAGGAGGAGAAAGACAAGTAGATGCAGTTGTATCAAAGTAAAAGGCAAAGTTAGAAGGTATCAACCATAGACCAGACCAAGAAAAGCACTAATGTCAGGATCTGACTTGGAACTAGGAGGAGAAAGAAACAACGAAAGCAGAATTAGGGGCAGCATTCTAGCCATAATTCAGCGAGCCACAACTACATAACTATTTAGCTTTAGACAAAAAAGATGAATGTGATTGACAAATAAGCCCACCAAGGAAAGAACAATTCTCTCTCTCTCTAGCAGACAGTCACAAACAGACCTAGAGACTTACAGCTATTGATCTTTCCACCGCATGAATGAAATCAATTTTCTCCACGACAAGTTTCTTTTGTCTTCCAGCCAACAGAGCAGCTTCATTTACTAAGTTTGCAAGATCAGCCCTGAAAAACAGTTGAAAACAATTATTCACTCAATCAGGATTTTGGAAAGATGGAAGGTGCAGCTTCTAGATGAATTTGGAGAAAGGAGGGCAAGTACCCGGTGAAACCAGTAGTCATACAGGCAATGTCACCAAGGTCAACATCCTCCGCAAGAGGAAGTTCTTTCTTGGAAACATGTACGTTTAAAATGGCTTCTCTTCCACGCCTATCGGGTGTTTCCACCTAAAAGAAGATGAAGGAACCATTTGAGCATTATTACAGGATGCTGCTAAGGAGCACTTGCTTTGTCACACTTCAACATTAAGAGTGATGAGATAACATGAATACAAACCATAACCACTCGATCAAATCTCCCTGGACGGCGAAGTGCAGGGTCTAAAACATCTGAGCGATTAGTTGCTCCAAGAACAATGACAGCAGAGTTGCTGTCAAACCCATCCATCTCCTGAAATGCATTTTAACACACATCAGCATGACTAAGATAAAATGTTAAAGAAACTGAAAAACTATGTCCAAGAAAGCGTACGGTGAGCAGCTGATTCAAGGTCTGCTCTCGCTCATCATTGCTAACAATTCGATATTTTCCATCACGGCTTTTTGCAACAGCATCAATCTGCATAAAAGAAAAGATATGACCAGAAATGTATTGGCACCTTCCGAGATTGGACATAATAATCTAGCACATATTGACACCTTTAGAAATTGAACATAATTATACAAGAGAATAAGAGATTCCTAGATTCTAACCTCGTCAATAAAGATTATTGATGGTGCCTCCTTCTTTGCCCGTGCAAATAGATCTCTCACACGGGAGGCACCCATGCCCACATACAACTCCACAAACTCACTGGCAGAACAACTAATAAAGGGGACTTCAGCTTCTCCAGCCACAGCCTTTGCTAGAAGAGTCTTACCTGTCCCGGGAAGACCCACCTGTAAGATGAACAGTGTCACATTTACGAATTATACATAAAACTTATGTCACAGGTAACAATGGAGGTTCAGCTAGATATCCTCCACTATACCATCACATAATCTACCTACATGGACTGGCATACAAGCAATGGATGAAAGGCAATCAAGAGTAAAACTAAGGAAAGTTTCAAGTCCAAAGAGATATCTGGCCAATAACTAACTTCTGGATAAAACTTACCAAGAGAACACCTCTAGGAGGACGAGCACCAAGTCGTATATACCTATCAGGATTCCGAAGAAATTCCTGGCAAATAAACATCAGCACAAAAATAAAATAATTTTACAAATCCCAAGCAAGAAATGTCTTCTAACGAAAAAAATAATAATGAATGAGCAGGAAGAATTTAGGACTCTACATATTTTGTCAACTTTATTATTGATAAAATAATAATATGAGCAGTCCCTAGCATACCACAATCTCTTCTAGCTCCTCTTTGGCCTCATCGACACCAGCAACATCAGCAAAGGTGATTATCTCACCTTGTTCAGATGCTTTTGCACCACCAGAACCCCCAGATTTCCGATTCCTAATCTGGCCAGCCGAATGCTGTAGACATTCAAATATTCATCAAAGAGCATGTAGCATTAGTTTCAACTATCAAAGGTATAAGAAATGAAGCATGTGATTTGTACCTGAGAAAAGCTTACTGGAAACCGATGGAGAAGCCCAGCAAGCACGGCAACATAAAACATAGCTATCTGCAGATCAAAGCCCAAAGCCAACATATAAAACTTCAAGTTCACAATAAACAAACTACAATACAAAATGCAATACAGAAGAGATTTTTTTTTTAAAAAATACCAGGTCTGAATTCCGTAGTGTAGAATTGAATTTCCTAATAAAATAATAAAGCACTTTGTTCAATAAATAAGATGATTTTCAGTTTATTTGCAGGTTCATGTATTATGTATTCTCAAAAATTAAATTCTCTGTTAGGTAGAGCTTCTTTTTTAACTTTTTTGCTCTGAGCAGCATTTAACGTCTTATATTCCATAAAGTATGGAATCCTCATGACTCTGGACAAGTTACAATAGCCTTTTTCTACAAAGTAACAATGGGAGGGTGGGCTGCACCTTTTTTTCGAAATACTTATACTTTGTTCCTGAAAAAAAGAGGATGATCTTTCTTTTAAGTATTAGAAACATCTAATATCAGGGCAATCATGATAGCCAACAAACTAGTTGACCTACCATCAGTAGATAAAGAGTATGAGTCAAAAAGATTGTGCTGGCAAAATTGTAGCGGTAGAAGAGAACTTGTCACACTTATGCCATATAACAGCTCCTAGAAGATTACTTGTTATTTAGGTCTAGAATCCATTGGAGGAAAAGTGATAAACTTTTAGGCTTTTTTGCAAGCTGATATTTTTTAACACTGTGAATGTGAGCTGAAACGTAATTTATGATTCTACATAAAGAGATCGTCTAGGACTGTATTTACCAGCGTAGATAAACAAAGTATGATATGCTGGTGATGAGTCATGTCACAACCTTTCGAAGCCAAGATAGCGGCATCATATTAGTAAGCACGAAATAAGATTTGTTAGCCGTAAAAGATACTTTCTTAACATAGCGTAACATATAGGAGGAAATGTGACAACAGAAAAACCGTACCAATGCAGAGTTCAAGAATCCACCCGACCGCTTATCGGGCGACCCAAACTCCACTGCATTCTCGAGCATCTTCTCGTATGGGGCTTTTATATCGCTTGGCCGAGTCGTCGTGTAAACGATCCTCTTCGTCGGCGCTACAGTCCTAAGCAGAGACTCGGATTCCAGCAGCTTACTACTTGCTCCCCCAACTTCAATTTCTTGACTCCCGGGCTCGGACTTCAATTTAAACATGATATGAACCCCATCAACCTCAACCTTCTGCACCTGATTGCCATTTATCTTACTCAAAAACTCGCTATATGGCACGCTTACGAAAGTAGTCGGAGTCCTCGGCTCCGAACCCGGTAGAGGAATTCCTGGTCGGAGCAACCGCATTACAAAAATCACAATCCCCAACTGCAAAAGCAAAACCCCAATCTCCTGAGCCTGAACTATAGGCTGCCACTGCCACTTCTTTCCCTTTGACCACCACGAATTCCCTTTCCCTTGCTTCTCTCTCCGCCGATTCGGCGTCGAAGAACCCGAATTCGGTGGATTCTTATCGCCCTCGCCTTCGCTCGTCCCGCTAGAACCGGCCGCCGAATCGCTGTCCTGACTACTGGCTCCAATCCTATTCTTTCTGAACCCGCAGTCCCTGACAAAAGCTCCCCAAAGATTAAACCTCTCCGTATTCTCCGTAGCACCAAGAGCTTGTCCGTCGAGGTTGGAGGGCGGGAAACGTAGAGAACTTGGGATAAAACGGTTGGCGTTCTGGTGAAAAACCCTAGATTGACCGCGAACGAAGCGCAATCCATGACAATGATAGAGCTTCCTATACGAATTCAAATGGATATTTTGGTGAAATATAGGAGATAGAGACTCGACCGATGACATTTCAAACCCTAAAAAGCAAACTAATTTCAAAATAAAATATAATATGTATATGTTGGTCTGTGAGTCTGTGCTTGAGAGAGAGAGATTGACACCACCAATGGAGGCTAAGGTCTCTGAAACGAGACAGACAGAGAGGAGACAGACGAATTGAACTTGGATTACGGGCCTTACGATTAAGTTAAAATCTCAAATCTTGACCGTCAATTTCTTGGTTATCGTTATCCGGCAGCCACGTCGGCCTTTGGAACGCAGCAAAGTAAAAAGAAAAAAAGAAAAACAAAAGAAAACAAAGTAAGATCTCAAGCAGATTGTCTGTGCCGATGACCACGCGGGGTTATGTTCTGATCTCGTTGTCATACGAACACGTGTAGTAAACGGAAGCTAGATGTTCTGCAAATCTTTTCGTACCGTTAAGGTCAATGGTTTTTCAAAAGAATAAATGCATTTTTTTGAAATGCAATAGAAAATATAACTTATAATTTTAAAACTTAGGGCTTATAAGTGAATTAATAAGTTCTCAGGCTTCTCTCCTCTTGTGAGGATAGGGTGTTTTCTCTTTAGTTCCTTGGAAACAAGTATAGTCTCTTAGATTGCAAGTCTGAAGAGTGTGAGAAAGGAGAGTGAGTTTTTTAAACCATGTGAGAGACTAAAATTCACTGACGAAGAAAAACAATAGATGGATGTGTTAGAGGAAGATATTGAGATGTCATACTGGAAGAGTAGGAGATGTTTGGTGGCTTTCATTGTTTCTAACAAGGAGGTGAATAGAGGGGCCTTTAAATCAACAACGACAAAACTTTAGCAGGCTGAGGGCTATGTTGCTTTCAAAGAAGTTGGATGGAATAGTTTTCTGATTAAATTCCGAGGGGAAAATGAGAAGAATAAGATCTTGTGGGGGCATCCATGGTTTTTCGATAAATTCTTAGTGAGTCTTATTGAATGTGATGGAGTTACTGCACCCAAAGATATCCTGATTTCATATGAGCCTTTGTGGATTCAATTTCATGATATGCCTTTTGCTGGCATGAACAAACATACAGGTGAGAATCTTGGTGCCACTATAGGAAAAGTCTTAATGGTTCACACAGATGAAGGTGGATCAGGATGGGGCAAGTTCTTAAAAGTGAAAGTTATGGTGGATATCACAAAACCTCTGTTAAGAGGAAGATTTTTAAACATTGGTGATAAAAGGTTCTGGATTACTTTCAAATATGAAAGGCTTCCAAACTTTTGTTTCCATTGTGGTATTATTAAGCATGCAAATCAGAAGTGTTTTAAGATGGGTGACCAAAGGAAATATGTTGATAGTCTACTGAATCAATATGGCCCTTAGTTACGGGCGAGTCCATTATTCAAGTCAACTGGAGTCCATAGGAAGCAGGAAGGTACAAAACCGATGAATAGGTTCGACGAGATAGGGCAGGGAAACTCCGATGAGATGTTGCTTTGCTTTGACAAAAATAGAAAGAATCTTATGATCGCTGAAAAAATGGGTGATGTCTCACATGATCCCTTAAAATTAGGAAGTGTTGATTTGGTAGAATCTGATTTTGAAAAGAAGATAAATGAAGGAAGGAGTAAGAGTGCTAACTTATCACAATTGGAATATGATGCAAATAAGGAAAACTATCCAAAGATGTTTCTGCAAGATAATGTTGGAGAATTATGCTTCGAGAAGTCAGGTAACAAAAAGGCAATTGACATTCCTATGAAGAATGAACATTTATTTGAATTTATGGCTAGTGATAGGCAAGATAAGGTTGGAGATTTATGCTCCGAGATATTGGGTGATCAACAGAAAGATGAAATTCCTATGTAGAAATGCCTCTCTTATGATTTTGTTGCGGGGGATAGGCAGGTATGTTCTCAACCTATTTCTCTCACACCAAAAGCTGTTAAGACTGGTAGGCATAAAACTTTATCCAATTGGAAGAGAAGAGCTAGGAGTAGTATTTTGGATAAATCCAATGACATTCTAGATACAATAATATCTTTGGAAAATCATAGTCGTCCGAAGAAAAGGAGTTTGGAGGAAAATGAAGAGAAGGTTCATTACAACAAAAAATCAAAATACCAGGTGCTTACTTATGTGAGTAACCAAAATGAATTGGCAGTGGCTGCTCAGCAACCCTGCCAGTATTAATGAATCTATTAAGGTAGAACTGCCGAGAGCTTGAGAACCCTTGGACAATTTGTGAGTTTCACTTGTTGGTGAAGGAGAAGTTCCCTAGAGTGGTTTTCCTCATGGAGACCAAATGCAGAAGAAATAAGATAGAGCTCATTCGTAATAAGTTGAACTTTAAGCATAGTTTTGTGGTGGATTGTATTGGTAAAGGGGGTGGTATTGCTTTGATGTGGAAAAGGGAGCTACAGGCTAGGCTTTAGTCATACTCTCAGAGTCACATCTCAGTAATTATTACTGAAGTTGACTTGAACCAGAAATGGATGTTGACTGGGTTCTATGGGAGTCCTATAGTGGCAAAACGAGTGGAAAGTTGGAATTTGTTGAAACAGCTCAAACCTTCATTGCCTTTACCTTAGTTATGTATGGGGGACTTTAATGAAATATTGTTACAAGAGGAAAAATTAGGAGCTGTTTCCAGACCTTATAAACAGATGGAATTGTTTCGAGAAGCCTTGGAGGATTGTGCCTTAAGTGACTTGGGTTATAAGGGTTCAAGGTTTACATGGTGTAACAATAGAGGAGGAAGGGAGTTCACTAAAGAAAGGCTGGATAGAGTTGTAGGGAATAGAGAGTGGAATATGTTCTTGGCATCTCTGAAGTTCATGTACTCCCTGTAATGAATTCTAATCATTGTCCTTTATTCATTACTTGTTACAATGCCGATAGGACTACCAGTAGAGAGAAAAGAATTTTTAGATATGAAGTCAACTGGTCAAGACAGGAGGATTGCTCAAAAATTGTTAAGCATGCTTGGAGATCCACAATTAATTATGCTAGCAGAATGGATTTCATTAAAAAAAGGTTTAAATAGTTGCAAAGACCATCTAGTCAAGTGGAGTAAAGTTTTTCATGGTGATGAAGTTAGGGGTGACAATATGTGACACGACTCGTTAACCCAACATGAACACGATACAATAAAAAGCGGGTTTGAGTTTGGCCTTAACCGGTTTGGGTCAAAACGGGTTGACCCGTTAAGACACGATTGCTTAACGGGTCACTAACGGGTCAACCTGTTATGACCCTTTAAGAAATTTGAATTTATATTTATACCCTTAGACCTAAGATTGTAATATTAATATTTTACAATGTGTGTTTATCATATTTGAGATTGTAACTTTAATATTATTACAATGTGTGTTTATCATATTTGTGTAATTGTGTATTTATCATATTTGGTACTGTTGGGATTTTAATGTCGATTTTTTATTATTTGGATTGTAATTTTAGACTTGTACTTACTTTTTTATTTTTTGTAGATATTGTTTATATTTTAATATTTATATAAAATCAATCAAGTCAAAATGGTTGAAATGAGTCTGTTCAACCCATTAATGTAAACGGGTTGGGTCATATGTGTTGTATTGTGTCAATCTATTTCGTATTCACTAACGAGTCAAAACAGGTCGTGTTGTGTCAACCTATTATCTTAATGGATCGTGTTAGAATTTGAGATTTTGACATAAAATTCTTAACGGGTCATCTTCGGGTTGACCTATTAAATATAATGTACATGTCTTGACACGATACGAATACGATTCGTTGCCACGATTTAACACCCCTAGATCATAGAAAGAAGACAATAACATAGAAGAGATACTTGCTTAAAGAGATACAGAAACTGAATCAAGATGACTTTAATAAGGCAATTAGAGGCTTACATAAAGAAGTATATGATTGCCTTGAAGATGGATCTGAAATGGCACCAGAGAGCTAAACTGAAGTGGCTGAGAGAAGGTAATAAAAATACCAGATATTTTCACTCGTGTGCTAACCAGAGAAAACAGTCAAATACCATTCACTCTATCTCTAATGGAGAAGGTTCGTGGGCTAGAAGTCAAGAGGAAATTAGCAAATTTTTCCAGCAATTTTATTAGGAACTCTTTTCCACTTCCCATCCTACTGGGATAACAGACAGCCTTGATCATCTTAGTAAGTCAGTGACTGATGATATGAACAAGCAACTAATTAGAGAACTTTCAACTGAGGAGATTACTGCTGCTATTTTCTAGATGAATTCTTTGAGTTTCCCAGGACCTGATGGGTTCTCAGGTGCTTTTTATCAGGACCATTTGAATATTATTGGCAGTGATGTGATTCAGGCTGTCAAGGCCATTCTAAACTCAAATTGTGTTTTGAAGAAATGAATGAGACTTTTTGATCCCAGAAAAGCAAAGTCTTAAGCTGATCTCAGATTATCGCCCAATAAGCTTACGCAATGTTTTATACAAAATAATTGCGAAGGTTTTTGCTAATAAACTGAAGGTTATAGATTTGATTGCTTTAACACAAAGTGCTTTCATCCCAGGCATACTCATTTCAGATAATGTAATTGTTGCCTATGAAGCCTTGCACACTATGTAAACTCGAATGACAGGAAGGAAGGTTATATGACACTTAAACTCGATATGAGCAAAGCATACGATAGAGTGGAATGGACTTTTTTTTAAAGCAGTTATGGAGAAGATGGGCTTTGATAGAATGTGGATTGCACTTATTATGTTGTATGTTAGCACTGTTAGCTATTCCATTCTAATAAATGGGGTTCCATAGAGCAGTTTTAAACCTTCGAGATGAATTAGACAAGGGGATCCTCTTTCCCCTTATTTTTTTATTATTTGTTCTGAAGTGCTTAGTTCAATATTGAATAATGCAGAGGAAAAAAGATTGATCTCAGGGATACCAATTGCAAGAGGCTCTTTACATATTAATCACATTTTTTTTTTGCAAATGACAATTTACTATTATGTAAAGCTAACTGTCTAGAGTGGAGCAGGCTCTTCCATCTTCTTCAATCTTATGAAGAAGCTTCGGGTCAAATGTTGAATTTGAAGAAAACCTCAATCTTTTTTAGCAGAAACACTAGATCAGAAGTGAAGGATCTTATCTTGGCTGCAGCAGGAGTTAGAGCATCACATTCATATGAGAAATACTTGGGCTTACCCTCATATGTGGGTAGGAACAAATCCAAAGCTCTCAACAGGACTTTATGAGAGGTCTAAAATACATTGGCTAAGCTGGCAGCAATTAGGGAAAGCTAAAAATATTGGTGGTTTGGGCTTTTGAGATTCTGAAAATTTCAACTTGGCCTTACTAGCAAAGCAGGGATGGAGAATCCTTCAATAGCCTACTTCACTGGCTTCTATGGTTCTTAAGGCAAAGTATTTTTCTCAGACTGATTTTCTCAATGCTAAACCCAGCAACAATGTATCCTTCATTTGGAAGAGCATAATGGCAGCAAAACATCTGTTATCTGAAGGATTGATATGAAAGATAGGGAATGGATATTCAGTGAAGATATGGCATGACAAATGGGTTCCTACACCAACTTTATTCCGGTTTCAATCACCAGTGAGATTATTAGATGAGGATGCAAGGGCCAAAGGCTTAATTAACCCTAACACAAAGCATTTGGAACTTTACCCTACTAAAGGAAATATTTTCAGAACCTGAGTATGAGACTCTCTCAAGAATTCCCATTAGTGTTTGCAACAATCCAGATAGGTTGGGATGGAGGTGTACTGCAGATGGCAAGTTCTCAGTAAAAAGTGCTTACCACCTTCAAGGTGAATTGTTGGCAAGAAGGAAGGGACAATCATCGAATACCATGTTGAATGCAGGAATCTGGTCTAAGCTATGGAAATTAAAAGTGACAAATGCTGTAAAAAAATTTCTTTGGAGAGCCAGTCTTGATTCCATTCCAACAAAGCTCAATCTATTTAAGCGAAAGGTAGTAGAATCCTCTAACTTCCATATTTGTTTGGCTGTTATTCATGCCTTATGGAGTTGTAGATTTGCTCAGGATGTTTGGGGCTCATGTTCAAGGAGATTAAAAAAATGTTGTGTTGTAGTGACTTCATTCCAAAATTTGTTATCCCATTTTTTCTCTTCAATGCCAATTGAGGTCTTAGATGAAGTAGCAATGATTGTATATCAAGTGTGGAGGAGAATGAATGATTTTGTATTTGAATAAAAGTTTTTATCTCCTAATATGCTGTCTTCAGTCTCTTCAAGCAATGGAGGATTACAAAAATTCAGTGAAGGAGTTTAAGGCCCGAGCAAAAGATAGTTCAACATATATTCAAATATAGGAAGCTCCACCTCCAAATACCTTCAAGATCAAGAGGGATACAATCATTGATAAACTTCAGTGCAAAGTGGGAGTATGAGTGATTGTTAGAGACTGTGGAGGTCGAGTGGTTGCTACACTAAGATCATTAAGAGGGATATTTCCAGATGCTCAGCTAGGAGAGTCAATAGCAATACTTAAAGATACCTTATTATGTATTGAACTGGGGATGCAACAAGTAATCTTTGAAGGTGATGCTCTCTTAGTTGTTAAAGCTATAAACAGTTCAAAAGAGAAGTGGAGCCCAGATGGATTGATTATCAGGGATGCTAAATTTCTCTTACAGAAAATTCAAAAGTGGTATGTTAGGCATGTTCCTAGGGGCATTAATAGTGTTGCCCTTGTTTTAGCCAAGAATGCACTACAACTCTCTTAGGAGTGTATTGAACTGGAGGATATTCCTCCTTGTATTCGTGCTATGGTTTGATATTTCTAATAAGATCAGTTTTTCTTAAAAAAAAAAATATTTACTGTTTGGTAAGCATATGTTTAAAATACTTCCAAACATGTTACATTTGTTTAGAAACAAATTTAAAAAATTCTTTTCTGAGGTAGAAATGACAATTATTTTATTTTTTAAAGATTATGATCATATTTTTGAAAGTTTGAAAGTTGTAATTATCTAAAAGTTGTATGGGTATTTTTTCCATTAATAGTCTTTTTAAAATTCGAATTACCTTTCTCATTATCCAAAAAAATACGTTTGAAATTAAGTGTATATTTGGGATTACGGTGGGAAATTTAACTTATAACTTTAGGACTTATAGCTTATAACTTAATTAATAAGTTCTACTATTAAAAAGTTATTTACTATTTGGTAACTATATGTTTAAAACACTTTCAAACATGTTACGTTTGTTTGGGAACAAATTAAAAAAATACTTTATGATATAGAAATTACGATTATTTTAATTTTTAAAAATTATGACTATATCCTTGAAAGTTTGAAAGTTGTAATTATCTGAAAATTGTATGAGCATTTTTGTCCATTGACAGTTTTTTTAAAATTCGAATTACGTTCTGCATTATCCGAAAAAACACGTTTGAAGAAAACTTTTAGTTTATTTGAGATTAAAAGTGATTTAATATGTAACACCCAAATAACCTATATAATTATTACATTAAAGAGCTCTTAAGACTATTTAATCACTTTTTAAGACTCATACCGCAACCCCAAACAGACTCTAAACGTAGTTTTTAGATTATTTGAGATTAAAAAGTACTTTAATATGTAATTCCTAAACAACCTAATTTTTTCATTAAAGAGTTTTTAAAGCTATTTAAATACTTTTAGGACTCCTAACGCAACTCATGTCCTAAATTATAACCTTTCTTCTTCTTTCCTATTTTTTTTTTTTTTTTCTGTAACCTTTCTACAAGTGTTACATAGGTCCTCCTCTTAAAAATGACCCCACCATAAAAACAATATATAAAAAAATAAATTCTCTTGGTGAAATCTATTTTTTTTAAGAGTTGTTATATTCTTAAATTGGTACATAAAGTACATCATCTATATCATTTAAATTGTAAAATTTAATTTGTATAATTTAAATTTTAAAATTTATCTTCCAAATCAAATATCACTTAAGTAGTGTGTGATATAGAGACTTTAGAATAGTAATACTCTTTTTACAAAGAGTAGGTTTACATACTTAAATCTCTTATATCTAATTAAACATAAGATAAATACTATTATGACCGTATCTAAACAGATCAAATACTTCCGATTACACTATACTTCTTTAGAAGTATTTGTATCAACCTTTAACACTTTACACTACTATAATTTTGAATTGGATTAAAATTCTATCAAAGAGCTCGTGAGACTTCTCGTCATATCTTTGACTCTGAAGCAATACTATCATGATCAATTTTAAATAAAGAAAACACCTTAATTTATAAATGATATTGACAGTATTAGAATGTGCAAGTTTTGTGCATTTAGACTAGTGGAGAAGAACGTTTGGGGTAAGTAGAGTGGAGTGTTTAGCAGCTAGTAGTTCTGATCACCTTCCTTTAGTTTTGACTTGTAAAGGGAGGTGACAGGAGTAAAGAAGGAAAAAAAAAATTAGATTTGAAGCTAGTTAGTTAAAAGATGAGGAGTGTGCTGCTATTCTTGAGAGATAGTGGATGATCAAAGGGAGAGAAGGGGTTGGTTTGCTGGATGTTCAAAATTGTTTGCAGTAGTTCAGTAAATTTGCCATTGTGTGGAGCAAAAAAAGATTGAGTGCTAGTGAGAGTGTTATTAAGAGTAAGTCTGATGAATTAAAAAATTTGCTAGAGTTGGGTGGACAGGAGAGTGTGGAAAAAATTAAAGAGGTACAAGGGGTTGTAAGGAAACTTTTAGAGGAAGAAAATATGAAGTGGAGATAGAGAGCTAAGAATAATTGGTATAAGTTGGGTGATAGAAATAGTAAATACTTTCATGCATGTGCTTCTCAGATGAGGAGGGTCAATAGAATTTCAAAAATTCGAGATGCTGAAAATCAACTATGAACAAGGGAAGAAGGGATTAAGGAAGCTTGTATGAACCATTACAAGCAGGTTTACAACTCTTCAGTTCCAGGGGAGGGGGAGATTGAAGAATGTTTAGAAAAAGGTATTCCTAAGGTGTCCGAGAAGATGAATACTTAGTTGCTGAGATCGTTTACTAGATGTGAGGTGGAGGCAGCTTTAAATGAGATGAGGCCTCTTAAATCTCCAAGACCAGATGGATTTGGAGTGTGCTTCTAGCTACCATAATTATTGGGGTACAGTGGGAGATGAGGTTAGTAAAGTAGTTTTGGATTTCTTAAATTTTGGAATTTTTAACAGTTCCTTAAATGAGACTTACATTGTTTGAATCTCGAAAAATAAGAATCCTGAGGAATTGGGTGATTATAGACCTATTAGTTTATGTAATGTTTTGTATAAATTATTGCAAAAATATTAGCTAATACGTTGAAGCGTGTGCTGCCTGGGGTGATTTCTCTAAATCAAAGCGTTTTTATTCAAGGAAGGTTTATCACTGATAACATTGTTGCTGCATATGAGGTGTTACATTCTATGCAGGTAAGAAAGAATGGGAGGGTGGGATGTATGACCGTAAAATTAGATATGGTTAAAGCTTATGATCGGATTGAGTGGATTTTTTTGAGAAGAACTATGGAGAAATTGGGTTTTGGGGAGATGTGAGTTAATTTAATAATGGAGTGTCTACTCTGTTAAGTATTCCATTTTGATTAATAGGCAGCCAAGAGAGCCTATTATTCCTTCTAGGGGTTTGAGGTAAAGGGATCCACTCTCCCCTATTTGTTTGTTTTATGTGTTTAAGGTTTTACTGCTCTTATTAATAATGCAGAAAGGAAGGAATGGATTAAAGGGATGGTTGTAGCAAGGGGTGAAACCAGGTTGAATCATTTGCTTTTTGCAGATGATTGTATTTTGGTTTCTAGAGCCACTTTGGATTATTGGATTTGTTTGAGAAGTTTGCTGAATATTTACGAAGGGGTCTGGGCAAAAATTAAATATTCATAAAACTCCTATTGTTTTTAGTGGGAATATTAGGATTGAAACTAGAGAACTGTTGCTGCTGAGAGTTTGAGGTGCTAGAGCTTGTGGGGATTTGGAGAAGTATTTGGGTTTGTCCACTATGGTTGGGAGATTTAAGTACAATTCTTTTCGAGTCATAAAAGAAAGGATTTATAATAAGATTCAAAATTAGAAAAGAGGTACTCATTAAGACTGTTTTGCAATCTATTCTCACTAATGCTATGAGTGTGTTCTGTTTAAATATCTTGTATAATAAAGATCATGCTTTTTATTTTCCCAATAAAAAAGCATTAATGGATTGATCCTTTATTTTTCTAGCAGAATAATTGTGTATGAAGTAGGATTCAATATCTTACAATCAACCAATATTTTGGATCTGTATTATATATAGTGGAAAAAAGGTTGGCCCATTTGTTAGAAAGTCGTCAACTTTAACTCTTTATTATAAAGAAAATGATAAATTTACTTCTTTACCATTATTATATTACTATATTTTAAGAGAAATAATATTTATAATCGTGAATATATAAGTGTCGTATAGTCATTTTAAAAAAAGTGAATAAATATGAAATCCATATGAAAAGAAATTAATTTTTTAATAATAGACCTCACTCTTTTTCAAAGCGACTGTACGACGTTTGCGCATTCCACAACTGTATGTAACATTACTCGTAATTAAATAATCTTATCGGGAGAATCTCTCGGACTACACCCACCTCACGATCCTCTAAAGAGTTGTGAGAGCACTGTTACTCTGTTACCAATTTCTAGCATGGGAATTTGATTTACGAGGTCTTTCAACCTAAAGCGTTTACGAAGTCTTTACAATTAATAGAACGACTTATCAGTTTTATAAAACTGTTTAATTATCATCTTTCAACTTAAACTCTTCCTCCTTTTAACTTTATCTAAATCAATTGCAATTTGCAATATTATCCATCCATTTAATTTATAACCCAAAAATATAATTTATTCATGCAATTATTTGAATTTAAAAATGATATAATAAAATCTTGCTTACGTGCCAAAATTTCCACCATTAATTAATTGGAAACAATCGTTTGGATTTAAGAAAATCTACCCATATTTTAAATAATTAAATTTTGCTACTTATAAGGCCTCTTCCCTGAATTGGGTGTATCAATAAATAAATTTGTAAATAGTATAATATAAAAAATTTAATTTTCTTTATTCAAAAGAATCAAAATTAATTCTAAGAATCAAATTTGAGCTCGCATTTTTTAAGGCTTGAGCTAATTTGCTTATTAGTAGTATTTTCCAAGGAAAAAAAGATAACTTTATTCTAAGGTATCTACATCTTATAATTTGATTTATAAGATTCAAATTTTAAAATTTATCTTTTAAATAAAATTATATCATGTGGATTGATGATCATGTCATGTGGTGTAGAGATATTAGAATAACATTGCTCGGAAAAAAGATTGCCCTGCACAATCAATACAAAACGACCATCGACACGACATATTTTGATGTTCTCAAATTGGAAATTAAACTCATTTTTAGCATCAAATTAAGTCCTAAATTTTGTTTTGGCATGCCATGTTTATAAAATATTTCCAACCCAATATTCATGTTCTATAATTAGTTGAAGGGTAACCTTATCATTAATGTCTCCTACTTTTTTTGAAAAAACAAATTTCCAGCCTGTTTTTTTTTCCCCTATTTTTGCCGGGATTGACCTAATAATACGTAAATTCAAGCTCATCAAACACTCAACCCACAAAAGAAAGCCTGTCAAATAACAAATCCAAAATAAATTAACTTCCTTTCCTTTATATCCGAATAAAAATAGTTGATATATATCCAAAATCCAAGGATCGGAGTTGGGAGAGATTTTAGGGTTTGAACAGATTATCATCGATCGAGGATAAGATAGTTGAAACGATCAAACTTCCTGTTATTGAGATTACCCTTATGCCGTCGGGAGTAGATATATAAAAAGGACTCACACACTTAGGGAACAGTACACTACTTGCTTATATATATAATTCATTACCTTCAGTTCTTCAGGCAGCGGCCAAACTCTTCCTGGCTTTCCATCACACATCATTGATCGATCGATCGATCAGCCAGGGAAAAGTAAGGCTAATCTGCAACCATGCCTGCAATCGTTATTTCAGAATCTGGAGGTGGACAAGACTTCCCCGCCAAGCTTACAGGGCAGGTTGTCGTCTGTAGTGTTATCGCCGCCTTTGGAGGCCTTATGTTTGGCTACGATATTGGCATCTCCGGTATGTAATGCATGCATGATGCCATGAACGTTTGTTTGCCCGTCTGTTTCTTTTGTTTTTTTTATACGTTTCGTCGTGGCTGAGAAGCTTGGTTTAATGCTTTGTTTTTTCGTTGTTACAGGGGGAGTGACTTCAATGGATGATTTCTTGATTAAATTCTTTCCTGTTGTTTATGAAAAGAAGCACCGAGCCAAGGAAAACAACTACTGCAAGTACGATAATCAGTATCTCCAGCTCTTTACTTCTTCACTCTATCTTGCAGCCATCGTGGCTTCGTTTTTTGCATCCATGGCTTGCAAGAAGTTTGGCCGGAAACCAACAATCCAAGCCGCCTCTGTTTTCTTTGTTGCCGGAGCCATTTTAAACACCGTTGCCAAAGATCTACTGATGTTGATCTTAGGCAGGTTGTGTCTTGGCGCTGGAGTTGGGTTTGGTAACCAGGTAACAATAACATCACGGGCATAATTATTTTCCTTTTTTTTTCTTAGCAATTAAAAGAGGTAGAGCATACAATCGAAAAAGGTATTTTTATTTGGGCGTCACATGCTAATTATCGAGAAATCATATTTGTAGTCTCTTTAGAAATTGTATGTATAAACCTTTTATTAAATAGAAAAAAATATCATTTTAAGAAATATATTATTATAATTTCAAAAAATTTTAAAGGTTAAATTAACTAGACTTGCATATATAATCTCCAAATGGAAACTATACGTAGCATATATGAAACGAATTCCTTTTCAAATTAGTATCTAAGACTTAGGACTCAATTGGACACTCGAAGGAGTATTTCATAATTTCTGAATACTAGTGAAATTGTTTAAATTGTGAAATTTTAACGGAATTTGAAAAATTAGAGAGAAAATTTAAATAAAAATATTATAAAAAAAATAATTTTTTATGTTTTTAATATTAAAAACTCAAACAATTATTTAATATTATTTTCAAAATTGTATTGATCTTTGTGGATAAGTTTTATTTAATATATCCCAGTCATGATCATATATTGCGCCCTCGTGTTATTTAATTGGAAGAATACAGTAGGTTTCTCAATCGCGGATCCTGATGTTTTCAATGCATGAACAGGCAGTACCGTTGTTCATATCAGAAATTGCTCCGGCCAAGTACAGGGGAGGCCTGAACATCTGCTTTCAGTTGCTTATCACAGTCGGCATTCTGTGCGCAAACGTGATTAATTATTTCACGTCAAACATGCACCCATACGGCTGGAGAGTGTCGCTAGGGGGTGCCGCGGTGCCCGCCATAATTCTTCTCGTCGGATCCATCGTCATCGTCGAGACGCCCACCAGCCTAATCGAGCGTGGGAAGGAAGACCAAGGCTTGAAAACTCTGAGGAAGATTAGGGGCGTGGAAGATGTAGAGAAAGAATTCAACGAACTCGTGCACGCCACTGAGTTGGCTAAACAAGCCAAGCACGCCTACAGAAGTCTCATGAAACGCAACAGCAGGCCTCAGCTCATTTGTGCTGCGCTTCTTCAGGTCTTCCAGCAGCTTACAGGAATCAACGTCATCATGTTTTATGCACCAGTACTGTTTCAGACCATGGGATTCAAGAGCGATGGATCGTTGTTATCTGCCGTCGTTACTGGTTTGGTTAACGTGTTATCCACATTGGTTGCAGTTTTCTCGGTTGACAGAATCGGGAGGAGGAAATTGCTCATCGAAGCTGCCGTTCAAATGCTTGTAGCCCAGGTAAGGAAAAAATTATAAGCACAGAAACGTATATATAATTAATATTTTGAATATTTACTCATCGATCCATTCAGTTTTTCTCGATTTGTTTCTCATTTTGTTTTGTGAAGAGTCTCTTATTCATGGGGATGTGACATACTTGGAACTGGACCCATTGATGTGAGACTCGTGTCTCACGTTTAATGAGTCCAGTTTCAACGAGAACTAGACACATGTAGTCTTGCCCGAGACGATAAGTCTCTAGTATGCTTGTTTTTACGTGTTACTAAATTGTGCATGTGTTTTTGCAGTCTGTAATGGGAGCGATACTTGCAGTCCATTTGAAAGCTTCAAATGAGATGCCAAGCAATTATGCACTGTTCGTGGTGTTCTTGGTCTGTCTTTTCGTGTCCGGTTTTGCATGGTCTTGGGGTCCCTTGGGCTGGCTAATTCCTAGTGAAATCTTCCCACTCGAGACTCGAAGTGCTGGGTTCTTCTTTGCTGTCAGCACCAACATGCTTTTCACCTTCCTCATTGCTCAAGCATTCCTCACAATGCTGTGCCATATGCGGTCTGGGATCTTCTTCTTCTTCGTGGCATGGATTGTTTTGATGGGTTCGTTTGCCATCTTCTTGCTGCCTGAAACAAAGGGAGTTCCCATTGATGAAATGAATGAAAGAGTGTGGAAGAAGCATTGGTTCTGGAAGAGGTACTTTGATGATGACGACAGAGAGATGCAAGCTAAAGCAGAGGAAAAGCAACTGGCTTGATCAAGATTATTCTTTTTTTGCTCCCTTAATTTAGTACAGACTTATGTGTACGTCGTCATTATTAATTAGTTTGGGATGATTTTTAAAATTAGTGCATATTTTCTGCTAAATATTTGTGCTTGATGATCTAAATTCATATATATATATATATATATATATATATATATATATATATATAGTTGACAATAATTTTATATATCCGAATTACTATTAAAAATGAAAAGTACTTATATTACTTGCGAGTCAATGTCGAGGACATGGTACATACAGAGTTTGATTTATAAGAAGAAATTAAATAGAAAATATATTTATAAGCCTTAGTTTTTATACACCCACCACGCACATCGCTGATGTGAAAGTTTTTAAAAAATAAACCTACAAACTGACATGACATTCTAAAGTTACTTTTATTATTTTTATTATAAAATAGATATAGCGCATCGTATGATGCTCACATGTAATTATCAATTTATGAATTTATTTTTATTGGATCACTTTGTATTTTTAACTCTTTCTAAAAAGAGTAATGTTAGATACAGTCGTGGAGTGCACAAGTATTGCACAATCGTGTGCACAAGCGTCGCACAATCTTTTTGAAAAATAGTGAGATCCACTATTAGAAAATTAATTTTTTTTACGTGGAACCCATATTTACTTACTTTTTCAAAAGAATTGCATAATGCTTACGCAGTACTCCACGACTATGAAATATTATTTCTCTTTAAAAAATCATTGGTGTTTTGATTTTTTTTTTTTAAATTATAATGGGTTGTATTATAAATGGTGCGTTAACCAGTATAAAGAAAATTTACTAGGAAATTGAGTATGACATTTAAATAGCAATTATCTTTAAGAAACGGAAAATGTTTGTCTTCATGCTCAAGATTGGTTTGCATTGAGAGGAACTCTCAGAGTCTCAATCTATATTATCTCATCATTACAAGTTTTAAAAATTTCTACACAAAATATAATAATCAATTCAATTTTTTTAAATCTCAAAATAATAATAATACTTTAATAATATTTTATTTAATTTCCATCTCATCTCAACTCTCAAAACCTGACCTCAATGTTATGCTTACAGGTTTTGAGAAAATTGTTTAGTATTGTAAATTATAAATTCTCTGAAAAATTGATAAGTATTACATGCTTCTTTGTTATACTCTGTCACCCTATTCTCTGATAAATGCAAAGCAATTGCAGCAATTAAAACCCAGCCTTGTTGATTGCGGATGGGCTTTTGGTTCTTTATGACATACCCCATTCATGACATATTCTTCATTTGTCCCTAGCATACCTTCATTTGTTCTTCATTCATGACATGTTTTTCAGTCTTGTGTTTTATGTTGTACATGCTAGTGGACTTGGTTTTTTTGAATGGAATTACAAATGTAACGAGGGAGCATCTGATTTTTGCTAGTGGCTTCTTTTTTTTTATGGGCAGTGCTACAGCCCCTGCTGGGAGCTCCCGCTGGGCTGTAATATATATTTGGATGTGTTTTTTTTTTTAAGTTGTTTTTAATATAAATTTTTTTAATATTTTTAATAAATAAAATAAATTAAAAACATCATTAAAAACATTTTCTTAATTAAGAAGTAAAAAAAAAAATTATTAAAAAATACTTCCTTAATCACGAAGTAAAATATAAAATATTTTTTTATAATTTTTTGTTTTAATTCGTGATTAAGAAAGTATTATTTAATAATATTATAAATTTTTTTATTTTTTAAAAATATTTAAAATTATTAAAAACATCTACATAAAAAAAAATTAAAAAATACACATATTAAAATACACTAGAGCTCCAATGGGAGCCCAGCGGGAGCTCCAACATTTTCCTTTTTTAATTTGCTGGTGAACTTGCTCTATTGTAATGTACTTGTTGCTTCTGGCGGACTTGCTAGCTAGTGGGTTGCTTTTTTGACTTGTTGGATTGCTGGTGGACTTGGTCTTTGGTAATGGAATTACAAATGCAATGAGGCAGCATCTATTGTGTAATGGACTTGTTGGTTGGTCTAGTAATGATTTTGTAATGGATGTTGATCAATTGAAAAATTTTATACACCACATTATTATTTCACTTTCATCCTATTATGTAATATGTGACATATTTATTATTATTAAATTATTCTTTATTAGATGATTCTTTATTATTGAATGGTGATAAATGTGTCATGTCTTACATAGTGAAATAAAAATGAAATGAGAGTATGATGTATAGCATTACTCTGATCAATTTTATTAATGAGTTTTGTGTGGTTTGTAATGGGTTTTGAACTGAAAGTCTGACACATAATGCAAGGACCGGGTTTCCTCTTTATTTATGTGGTGAACTTGTTGGTTTATAGCGTCCTGATGTATGACAATATAAGGGAACATCTATATAAAAATATTGATTCTGTAATTTGTGTTTCTGCTAATAATCCATATGGCATGAATGCCTGTGCAAAGAAACTTGAAGCCAAAGATTTTGTAATTCCATTAGTATCTAGTTGCCTTTGAATGTCTCTATGTAGTTAAATTTTGTATCTCCAACATTGTGTTGATTAATACTATTTATCCCGGTTTCGGCCTGAGAATCGGGATATACTCGGACCAAGTTAGCCCGGGTCAAAACTCGGGCCGGAACTCGGATTGAAACCGATTTTAAAAAACTCAGAACCCGGGTTTCGGGTTGCACCCGGGTTTTTTTTTTATCAAATCCTACATATTATGAATATTTTTTCATGAAAAAAAATGTTGATACAACACTCAAACTCTATTTATTTAATTTTTTAATTCAAAACCTACATGTTCCTTGACCACTAATAAAAAGTCACATGGAGAAGAGAGTAAAAAAAGAACCATAAAATTGATGATTCATTGGATATAATATACATTTTCTTTTTAAGTTTCTGTCTATTTAGTTGCTAGAAAGGAAAAAAAATCAAAACATTCAAATCGAAAAAAAAATGTACCGGGTTGTAAACCTGGGTTTAAAACTTGGTACTCGGACCAGGTGTACTCAAGTTGTTCTATGTTGGTACTGGGACGGGAAAAAATCCAACTCGAATGAACCGGCCTAGTGTTGGTTAAATTTGGTATCTTATGCAATTGATTGAGCTAAAGGTAACGGTAATAGAGATTATGACAAAAATAAATTAGATAAAAAATAATAATAATAATATTAAATTAATAATGTTTTATTATTATATAGATTATAGATGGATAATTTAATGCGGGATAAGAACACTCTTGTTGGAATAGCTAAACCCAAATCTAAGTTTTAGCTAATATAACTTGAATTTGTGATATTTACCTAATTCATTCATATACAATCTTCACATTGAGTTATCTATATATATTCTTTATATAATAATAAAATAATTTTAATTTATTTAAAAATAAATTAAATTATTTAATTGTATTATATTTTACTATTCTCTCGATTATATGTTTATAATAATATTATAGTCCTAAAAAAACTTCAGCAATCAAATCATGGTAGGAAGTAAGGAAGAAATTATTTTTTATTCCATTTGGTCATGTTACAGTAACTATCAAATTTGATCTACAACATTAACTTACTGTAGCAAAAAGTCATCCCTTTTACATTTGCATAACCCAATGTAACATATTTTGAGACTCTATTAGCCAAACACCTCACTGAATTTGCATTTGCCAAGTTGTAAATAGAAAACCCTTTCCAATAATTTTAGAGTACGTTTGGATGTGATCTCAAATAATTTGTGAATAGTAATAAAAAATAATAAAATATTTATACACTTATCAAACACAACTTTATTATTATGGAAAGAGTTTTACTATATACAAGCAAGTTTGAGTACCAATCTGTGTACTAATGTTGTTGCCTTCATATTTTAAATTCAAATCAACACTGTTTTCAATAAAATCTACTTTTTGACCAATCATATTGAATGTGTGCACGTATTAGTACGCATAATCGCTTACAATTAGATTTTTACTTATGGAAAATGTTGTATCCACCGAAGATACCCAAAGATAAAAGCTACCCATTTTTTTATTTTTATTTTTAATTTAATGGTTAAAAAAGTGGTTTTTAATAAACTCATATTTTTTAAAATATTTAAAAAAAAATTAAAAATAGAAATTACACGTCGGTGGTCACTCTCTCGCGGCTGTAGCAGTCACCTATTATTATTTTATATCAATTAATAATTATTGGCTGGTAGACCTTGACCTTGACATAAACGTGGGTCTTCCTGGTCATACGTATAATGATTAATGACACATTTTCCCGTCAATGAAGGTCACTAGCTATGGGGCAGCCTGCCACGTCCACAGAAGAATTTTACAGAAATTCTTTACCGAATATTACAATTTTTTTTTTAATTTTTTTTATCTTTTTTTTTAACTATTTAAATATTTTTTAAAAATAAAAAAAAAATCAAATATTCATTTAAAAATACTCACTTAATTAAAAAAAAATTAAAAATTCTTTGATAAAAAATTTCGCTAGACATATTCTGTGGGTATAATTTTTTCCTAAAAACAAACTGTTCAAACCACTAAATTCCATTGACCTGGTCAACTGATAACCATGGACCAAAAAAGTCTGTTTGGTGTGATTTTGTTTTTTCGGATACTGTTATTTTTAATTATAAAATGATATAAATATAATTATTCATTAAAATATAATATTCTTTGAATTTAAACCCTTCAAGATAAAATAAGATTTAAATAAGTTTAGAAAATAAGAATATTTTATTTAAGAATTTTGTAAATATTGAAAAATTAACTTTGTTTTCAATTTCATTAATTGGTATAACATATTTTTGGTGAGTAATTGACTTTTTTAAATTGGAAAATGATATGAGAACAACAATATTACAATTTGTTTATAATTAAGTATAAAAAAATATTATTTTATCTACTTTGAATTGTTGCAAGTACAAATTTTTTTAATTAAAATAGAAAATATTAATATTTTAATATATAATAATAGTTGAGTTGTAATATAAGTAGTAATATATCATTGTTTAAAAAAGATTGATATAAAATGTCAGTACATTGTGTAACCGCCGCGTAATCGTTTTGAAAAAAATGAATAAAACATGGGACCCACATGAAAAAAATTAATTTTTTAATAGTGGGCCTCATTCTTTTTCAAAGCGATTACGCGACGGTTACGCACTTCACGGTTGTATGTAGAATTACTCAAACAAATTATATAATTGAGAATGACAAATCAAGAGCAAAGATATTGGAGTTTTTATTTTATTTTAAATGAATGTAAAAAAAGATAAAATCATGTGCGTCAAACTTTCAGGACGCATATAAATAAAATGAGTAATTTAATCAATTTTAAAAGAAAATTTTTACTTTAACAGTCTTACAATACACACTTGTTGAGAGCAAAAAAATAATAGTTTTTCTATTTAGCAACCCTGCACATGTACACCATACACTTACTGAGAAAAAAAAATATGTACGTGGTGTAGGATTACTGAGTAGAGTTTTTCAAAATATTAAAAAATAAAAAAAGGTTTATCTACTCAATAGCCCTACACCACACACCTGTTGAGGAAAAAAAATAAAAAGATAAAAAATAAAAACAGGTGTGTGATATAGAGCTGCTAAGTAGAGTTTCTCAAAAAATAAAAACTCACGTTAGTAGGTGTGAAGTGTAAAGCGCTAAATTGAACAACTCATTTTAAAAATCTAGAGATGTTAGCAAATAAATTCTTTAGGGATTTAATATACTTCTACTTATAAGAATTAATGATGGAGGAGTTTTCCACAAAATCAACACGGGACAAAACAAGGGTGTATAATCCTTGTTTTCCTTATCATAATCAATTATGGAGTAAATTTATTCCCACTAAGAAATCTATTACTTTCAGTTCGAAAGCCATCATGAATGGTATTTGTTAAGAATATAGTAAAAGTAATTAAATCTATTTCTTCCTATTAGTTTAAATTATTAAAATAAGTGGTGATTTCATATGGTATCAGAGTAGCGGTTGAGTTCGAACCCTAACTCTACACTCTACCACATTTAATTAAAAGAAAATGATAGTATGACTTCTAAATATGCCCACTCATATATATATATATATATTTTTAATAGTTAAAGAAGTGACTATTAATGAATTTATTTATTTGTTCTTAATGGTAAAGGATGTTTAAAAAATACTTAAAGAAAAACAAAAAAAAACTCATTTGCACTAGTGTGCATATTTGGGGTGCACATTTGGTGTGCACCCTAGCAATGCCCTTAATTAAATATTCACGTGTTGGGTCATCCATTGATTGAGAGTCTAGCTCACACGTGACTGACGTGAGGAAGAGTATTAAAAATAAAATAAAAATAATTACATATACATCTTTTCATCAATTTAAATTTTTAAGACAAATGGTGATTTCATAATATTTTTGTGAATTTGGCTATCTAGCATTGTGAAACTCAAATTGCTTCTAAGCACCAATGTTGTCCTCTATCTTAATAGAAAAATGCTTAAGGCAGTTGGGTTGCGTAACCGCGGGAGAGTCGTTGCCTTCGTGGAAATGAAACGATTCATTTGATATAGTGACAAAACAATGCGTTTCACATTTGCCTTCCCTCCGTTCGTCTTCCCCAATGAAATCAAGTCACTTCTTCAAACCAACTCTTCAGTCTCTCCAGTATCCCTCCCTTCAACTTTCCCACGAAATCGAACTCTTCAACTCTCCAATCTCCCTCTCTTCGTCTTCCCCACGAAATCGAAGACCATGAAGCTTTGCCTCTCCCTCGTCTTCCCCACATCTTCCAAGCCACCAAGCTCCTCTTCTTCCCACATGACGACCCACACGAAGACCACGAAATGCTGCCTCTCCCTCGTCTTCCCCACATCTTCCGAGCCATGAAGATAGTTTTTTTCTTTTTAAGAAAAACATAATACTCTAATGTTATTGATAAATTAGTTCGGGAAAAGGTAAATTATTCTTTGAAGAGTTCTCAAATTGCAATTTTCCACAAAGAAAAAGGTCCAGTCTCGAACAAAAATCAAGATCATGTTGTTCCTCTCCTTTTTGAACCACTTTTCTCTCATTTGTAATGCAAAATTAATAGGTTTTTGACACTTTGAATCTGGAGAAGATCTCCAGAGGCCAAAACAAGATGAACCCAAAAGGAAATTTGGTCCTGAGCAAACTTGAGGAAATCCATAGGCCATGTGCACAAAAGCTGGGTCAAAAAGTCAAAAGCATGAAGCTCACAAGTTTGAGTGCATGAAGGCAGATGTGAAGAACAAGCTTTGAATCTCTATTTGAAGACCAAGCCGAAGACGACACGAAGCCAACACAAGATGTGAAGAACAAGCTCTGTTTACAGAACAAGCTAAAGACCACACGAAACCAACTCAAATCTCTTCTTTCAGATTTCGTCAATTTCATTTTTTTTTTCTAAATATAACGGCTGACGTCAGCCGACTCCCTATAATGGATGTTGATCAATTGAAAAATTCTATATACCACACTACTATCTCACTTTCATCACACTATGTAATATGTGACATATTTATTATTATTAAATTATTCTTTATTAGATGATTCTTTATTATTCAATGGTGATAAATGTGTCATATCTTACATAGTGGAATAAAAATGAAATGAGAGTATGGTGTATAACATTACTCTGATCAATTTTATTAATGAGTTTTGTGTGGTTTGTAATGGGTTTTGAACTGAAAGTCTGACACATAATGCAAGGACCGGGTTTCCTCTTTGTTTATGTGGTGAACTTGTTGGTTTATAGCATCCTGATGTATGACAATATAAGGGAACATCTATATAAAAATATTGATTCTGTAATTTATGTTTCTGTTAATGATCCATATGGCATGAATGCCTGTGCAAAGAAACTTGAAGCCAAAGATGTTGTAATTCCATTAGTATCTAGTTGCCTTTGAATGTCTCTATGTAGTTAAATTTTGTATCTCCAACATTGTGTTGATTAATACTATTTATCCCGATTTCGGCCTGAGAATCGGGATATACCCGGACCAAGTTAGCCCGGGTCAAAACCCGGGCCGGAACTCGGATTGAAACCGATTTTAAAAAACTCAGAACCCGGGTTTCGGGTTGCACCCGGGTTTTTTTTTAATCAAATCCTACATATTATGAATATTTTTTCATGAAAAAAAAATGTTGATACAACACTCAAACTCTATTTATTTAATTTTTTAATTCAAAACCTACATGTTCCTTGACCACTAATAAAAAGTCACATGGAGAAGAGAGTAAAAAAAGAACCATAAAATTGATGATTCATTGGATATAATATACATTTTCTTTTTAAGTTTCTGTCTATTTAGTTGCTAGAAAGGAAAAAAAATCAAAACATTCAAATCGAAAAAAAAAATGTACCGGGCTGTAAACCTGGGTTTAAAACTTGGTACTTGGACCGGATGTACTCAAGTTGTTCTATGTTGGTACTGGGACGGGAAAAAATCCAACTCGAATGAACCGGCCTAGTGTTGGTTAAATTTGGTATCTTATGCAATTTTTTTTTTTTGAAAATAACCTCAGTATTCATTCATTGATCTAAAACCGCATTACAAAGTTTTTTCTTGAGCAAAATACTCTCAATACAAACTGGAGCTTCTTCTATCCAAACATTTTCAAAGCACAAAGATAAAGCTTCTTTAGCAAGATAATGTGCTGCTTCATTAGCTTTTCTATTAACAAACTTGACACTCCATTGACTTCTTTCCTTTAACAGCTTCTTGGCATCTTCAATGACACATCCATAACTGGAGAGGTCTTCTTCTTCTTCATTGACTGCATTCACAATGACTTGAGCATCACCTTCGAATATGACTCTGCCGAAATTAAGATCTCTGCATAATTCCATAGCTTTCCTTAGTGCATAAACTTCTGCTATTGCAGGATCAGAAATGAAGCTTTTTTGTTCACCAACAGCAGCCATAATTTCACCTTCCTCATTTATGATTACTACTCCGAGGCCAACCTTTTTCCCTTCTTTATCAACAGCTCCATCCCAGTTTGCTTTGACAAAACTCTCCCTTGGTTTGCTCCATAATGACTCTCCTTCTATTACTCTTGGTTCTGTGTTCTGCCTTAACTTCTGCTTAGCTTGATAATAAGTTCTCAGTTCCTCTTTAGCTTGTATCATCACTTGGCTTGGACTCTTGAAGGTGTCTTTGAATACAACTTCATTTCTTCTCAACCAAATGCTTCTCATTACCATACTGATCTCTTCTAATTCTTCTGAACTGACCCTTTCCTCCAATCTATCAAGCAAGCATGGCATATCTGGTTCATTGGTCCTCCATTTCTGTATCACCTGAATCGACTCTGACCATACATCTACAGCTGCAGGGCAAGACCATAAGGCATGTATTGTTGTTTCTATTTCCAACTTACAAATTGGGCACAAATTCTCTTTTGTAATACCCTTTTTGTAGAGGTTGTTTCTTGTAGCTAACAAATCTTTAGCAGCTTTCCACAGGAAAAATTTGACTTTCCTTGGAACATTCAACTGCCATAGTACCTTCCATCTATTCTCCCCTGCCCTTCCATTGGAGCACTCTCCTATTGCTGTCTCCCTCCTCTTCATTTCCAAATGGTAAGCACTATTGACAGTGAAAATACCTTTTTTAGTATACTCCCATATTAATTTATCTTCAACCTCCATTCTACTAATAGGTAAGCTCCATATCTGCTCTGCTTCTTCTTTATGGAAGATACTCTTTATCAAAGGCTCATTCCATTCCCCACCTATAATCAACTCAGAAATTTTGGCTTCTTGATCTAAAATTGTACAAGGAGATTGGACACAGAATGAGGAGGGAGTTGGTAACCATTTCTGCCCCCATATTTTTATGTTTTTCCCATTCCCTACTCTCCATCTTAATCCATCCTTAAACAAATTTAAGGCTCCCCAAACACTCCTCCAAATGTAAGAAGGGCCCCAATTTTGCTTCTGTCAGAGAAACTATTTTGAAGTATTTTTCTTTAAAGACCCTTGCTGCCATACTCCTCGAGTCTTGTAAAAATCTCCACCCTTGTTTAGCTAATAGAGCCATATTGAATGACTCTATGTCTCTGAAACCTAGCCCTCCTTTGCCCATGGAAATCCCTAATTTTTTCCAGCTGCACCAGTGCAGACAGCTGCTAGTCTTTTGGTTTCCCCACCAGAAATTAGCCAGAAGTGAATTTAACTCCTTGCAAAGGTTTTTTGGGAGTTTAAAAACACTCATTGTATAAGTAGGTATTGCTTGTAAAACTGCTTTTATCATTACCTCCTTTCCAGTTGCTGACAGAAAAACATTTTTCCAGTTATTAATCTTCTTCCACACCCTTTCTTTAATGCTTCTAAAGGTGTTGTATTTGGATTTTCCAACAACAGGAGGTAAACCTAGATATTTCTCATAGCTGCCCTTCATAACTGCTCCCCCTAACTCCATTATCTTCTCCTTATCCTCACCCCTCGAGTTGGAGCTAAAAAATACTGAAGTTTTGTCCTTGTTTAGGAACTGACCAGATGCCTTTTCATAGGTTAATAACAGCTCTTGCAACCTCAACCACTCTTCTGTTTTAGCTCGTGCAAAAAGAATGCAATCATCTGCAAAAAGTAGATGATTTACTCGTATTCCACCCCTTGACACAGTTACCCCTTTAGTAATTCCCTTCATATCTGACTGGTTTAATAAAGAGCTAAGGCCCTCAGCACACAAAATAAATAGGTAGGGTGACAAAGGATCACCCTGCCTTAGTCCTCTTGAAGGTTGAATCTTAGAACCTGGCTTACCATTAATAAGAGCAGCATAACTCACAGTGGAGACACACCTCATAACAAGATCAATCCATCTTCTACCAAAACCCAGCCTTTCCATCATTCCTTCCAAAAAACTCCATTCAATTCTATCGTATGCTTTAGACATATCAAGCTTGATGGCCATATTACCCACTCTACCTTTTTTCCTTGCTTTCATGGTATGCAAAACCTCATATGCCACCACTATGTTATCAGTTATTAGCCTTCCCGGGATGAATGCACTTTGATTGGGTGAGACTATCTCATTCAGAAATTTTTTTAGTCTATTTGCCAACACTTTAGACATCAACTTATAGCCAACATTACACAGACTTATTGGCCTAAAGTCACTAGCCTTCTTAGGTTCCTTAACTTTAGGAATTAGAGCTAAATAAGTATGATTCATAGAAGGTGTAAGAGAATTACCATTAAGCCATGCCAGAACTGTTTTGCTCACCTCATCACCAACAATCTGCCAATGCTTTTGATAAAAACAAGCTCCAAAACCATCAGGTCTAGGTGACTTCAGAGGGGCCATGTGTTTTAAAGCTTCCTCGACTTCATCTCTAGAAAAAGGTTTTGACAGATTGTCATTCATTTCTTCTGTTACACAAGGTGACACTGCCTGCAAACAAGCTTCAATATCCCCAGCACTTGGGGTTGTGGATTTAAACAGGTTTTGGAAGTAGTCATTAAAGACCTTGTCTATCATTTCAGGCTCTATTTGCATTTTATCTTGTTCATCATGAATCTGTCTTATCCAGTTCTTCTTCCTCCTTTGATTGGCACAGCTATGAAAAAACTTTGTGTTACGATCACCCATTTGATACCAGTCCACCTTTGCTCTTTGCCTCCATTTCAGATCCTCCATTTCTAAACAGATTCCTATCTCATTTTGAAGTTTCTTGATCTCCACCATATTATGACTCCCTTCATTCTTCTGTAAATTTTCCAGCAAAGCTGTTTTTTCTTTCAATATTTTGCCCTTGTCATTCTCTAAGTGCTTGTTCCATTTGACCAGTGCACCTTTGCTGTCTTCCAGCAAATTTTGAAGAATCTTAGCTGTATCTCCCCCTACTTGCCTCATGGTCCAAGCATTCCTTATGACTTCCTCACAACCTTCCTCAAGAGACCATCTAGCCTCATATCTAAAAATCCTCCTCCTCCTCCCTACTATTGAAAGAAACTGGTTCATACTCAGTAAAATGGGTCTATGGTCTGAAACTCTTGCAGTTAGCACCTCTACCCACCCTTCTTTGTAAATCTCCTTCCATCTTGAATTTGCTACTGCCCTATCAAGCCTTTCCTTAGTGAATGTCTCATTGTCATGCTTGTTACTCCACGTAAATTTGTCTCCCCTCCAACCCAAGTCAAACAGACCTCCCCTTTCTAGTACATTTCTGAAATTATTCATTTGCTTTTCCTGCCTTTGTTTCCCTCCCACTTTCTCATCATGTGTTAAAATTTCATTAAAATCTCCCACCACACACCATGCCACCCCATCATTGGGCTTTAGAGAAGCCAACAGACTCCAAGCTTCTTCCCTTAGACTGGTTTCTGGTTGCCCATAAAAACCAGTAAGCAACCATCTCTCTTTCCCTTCCTCAGTCATGATCCAAGCACTAATGTGTCTGTTTGAATAATTCCGTATCTCTACCTCTACAGATTGGTCCCATAGAAGCATAAGACCCCATTTTCTTCCTTTTGGATCTACTACAAAACACCCTTCACTTCTAACCTTTCTTTTTATACTATCACACTTTTCACTCCTCAATTTTGTTTCCATCAAAAAGATCACATTTGGCCTCTTCTCCTTTACCAAATGGCAAAGGTCTTGAACTGTCCGAGGGTTGCCAAGCCCTCGGCAGTTCCAACTTAGTGTTTTCATAATGATTGGTGGGGCTGTCTTCCAGCCTCCACCAAAACAATTTGTGTCTCTTTCACCTCATTGTTACCACCTTTTGCTTTTTTTCTCTCCCTTTCCACCACCTCTCATTCCTCTTCTTGTCTAAATAGCCTTTTTGATAAACAAGAGGCCCTGTTAGAAACCATAGAATTGTTTTTTTCCCTTGCTTTCCTCTTCCAAGCCCCCATAGTTCTTCCTTTGGCCTTCATTACATAGTCACTTTTATCAGTTCCTTCTCCCCCCTCACTCCTCTCCTCCCTTGATTCCTCACTCTTTTTCTCTTTATTTTCTGTTGAAGATTCCTTCCATATCTCAGTACTAACCATTTTTGCATTCCCCCTTTCATCTTCTTGAAAACTTTGACCTTCATTCATCACCTCCGCACTTTCTACATTAAGTTCTTCATCCCTCTGAGTTGCATCTTGTTTCTGTTGTCCTTCTTTTTCCTTTCCACTAATATCCTTTTCCTCATCCTCTTCTCCAGCTACATTTATTGCTTTCATTTTTTGTTCCCATTTCACATTTCTACCCTCCTCTTTCTGTTTAAATTTTGCTCTCATCCCAGCCCTCATCCATGTACCAAACTGAATCTCTTCCTCCTCCTTCCCCATACATCCTTCTTCTCCATGAATAATACTACCACATTTAAAGCAAAAATGTGGTAATTTTTCAATTTTCAGAGGAATCCAATAAGTTCTCCCCTTAATAGCAATAGTCCTTCCCCTAGCCAATGGTTTCTCAATCTCTATTTCTATTAAAATCCTCAGAAAATGACCCCAACCACTCCCATCCTCCTGCAGCTCTACTTCCAGTACTCTACCCACAGTCTCACCTAGTTTTTCTCCTCCTGCCTTATTCATGCATGCCATTGGTAAGTCATGAAACTGAAACCAGAACCTCTCCCTACTGAAGTCCATATGTTGTGGTGGTATAAATTCATCTAAGGGCAATATTACGAACAGCTGGTTGTCAAATAACCATTGTCTCCCATCCAGAATCCTCTGTTTATCAGCTTGGTTTGCAAAGATGATTACAAACTTGTTTGTACCCACCTCTTGAAATAGAGCCTTCCTGCTTATCCTCCACACTTTAGCCATCGTAGTTTCAATCACTACCTTGCTTATGTTTCTTTCCATCCATATCTTTCCCACAAGACTGCATTCCCCTTTATTTTTCAACTCCTCTGATATCTCCTCATCCAGTTCTACTTGCTGAGATTCTTTCTCCGTCAATTTCAAACATTCTCATTTCTTTGCAAGGTCATTCATCATTTCTTCTTCCACACCACTCTGTAGCGTAAGAATGAGAGAAAAGAAACCCCAAAGCTCTTCTACCACCTTTCTACCACTTCTCTGCCACCACTCAGCTCCGTATAGCAGACTAAAACTTGTCCTTCCACCACCTTACTGCCACCCTCAATGTCGTTACACACACACTTCGTACCTCTCTGCCACCTCCAAATTCTGTTAGAATATTCGTGGACCCCACTTCACCTCACACCCCTCCCCGAGAGAAAAGATAGAGAGAAGACAGAAAAAGCAGTACACTAACTTCAAACGGTATCTTATGCAATTGATTGAGCTAAAGGTAACGGTAATAGAGATTATGACAAAAATAAATTAGATAAAAAATAATAATAAAAATATTAAATTAATAATGTTTTATTATTATATAGATTATAGATGGATAATTTAATGCGGGATAAGAACACTCTTGTTGGAATAGCTAAACCCAAATCTAAGTTTTAGCTAATATAACTTGAATTTGTGATATTTACCTAATTCATTCATATACAATCTTCACATTGAGTTATCTATATATATTCTTTATATAATAATAAAATAATTTTAATTTATTTAAAAATAAATTAAATTATTTAATTGTATTATATTTTACTATTCTCTCGATTATATGTTTATAATAATATTATAGTCCTAAAAAAACTTCAGCAATCAAATCATGGTAGGAAGTAAGGAAGAAATTATTTTTTATTCCATTTGGTCATGTTACAGTAACTATCAAATTTGATCTACAACATTAACTTACTGTAGCAAAAAGTCATCCCTTTTACATTTGCATAATCCAATGTAACATATTTTGAGACTCTATTAGCCAAACACCTCACTGAATTTGCATTTGCCAAGTTGTAAATAGAAAACCCTTTCCAATAATTTTAGAGTACGTTTGGATGTGATCTCAAATAATTTGTGAATAGTAATAAAAAATAATAAAATATTTATACACTTATCAAACACAACTTTATTATTATGGAAAGAGTTTTACTATATACAAGCAAGTTTGCGTACCAATCTGTGTATTAATGTTGTTGCCTTCATATTTTAAATTCAAATCAACATTGTTTTCAATAAAATCTACTTTTTGACCAATCATATTGAATGTGTGCACGTATTAGTACGCATAATCGCTTACAATTAGATTTTTACTTATGGAAAATGTTGTATCCACCGAAGATACCCAAAGATAAAAGCTACCCATTTTTTTATTTTTATTTTTAATTTAATGGTTAAAAAAGTGTTTTTTAATAAACTCATATTTTTTAAAATATTTAAAAAAAAATTAAAAATAGAAATTACACGTCGGTGGTCACTCTCTCGCGGCTGTAGCAGTCACCTATTATTATTTTATATCAATTAATAATTATTGGCTGGTAGACCTTGACCTTGACATAAACGTGGGTCTTCCTGGTCATACGTATAATGATTAATGACACATTTTCCCGTCAATGAAGGTCACTAGCTATGGGGCAGCCTGCCACGTCCACAGAAGAATTTTACAGAAATTCTTTACCGAATATTACAATTTTTTTTTTAATTTTTTTTATCTTTTTTTTTAACTATTTAAATATTTTTTAAAAATAAAAAAAAAATCAAATATTCATTTAAAAATACTCACTTAATTAAAAAAAAAATTAAAAATTCTTTGATAAAAAATTTCGCTAGACATATTCTGTGGGTATAATTTTTTCCTAAAAACAAACTGTTCAAACCACTAAATTCCATTGACCTGGTCAACTGATAACCATGGACCAAAAAAGTCTGTTTGGTGTGATTTTGTTTTTTCGGATACTGTTATTTTTAATTATAAAATGATATAAATATAATTATTCATTAAAATATAATATTCTTTGAATTTAAACCCTTCAAGATAAAATAAGATTTAAATAAGTTTAGAAAATAAGAATATTTTATTTAAGAATTTTGTAAATAATGAAAAATTAACTTTGTTTTCAATTACATTAATTAAAATAGAAAATGATATGAGAACAACTATATTACAATTTGTTTATAATTAAGTATAAAAAAATATTATTTTATCTACTTTGAACTGTTACAAGTACAAATTTTTTTAATTAAAATAGAAAATATTAATATTTTAATATATAATAATAGTTGAGTTGTAATATAACTAGTGATATATCATTTTTTTTAAAAGATTGATATAAAATGTCAGTGCATTGTGTCACAACAAATGATATAATTGAGAATGACAAATCAAGAGCAAAGATATTGGAGTTTTTATTTTATTTTAAATGAATGTAAAAAAAGATAAAATCATGTGTGTCAAACTTTCAAGACGCATATAAATAAAATGAGTAATTTAATCAATTTTAAAAGAAAATTTTTACTTTAACAGTCTTACAATACACACTTGTTGAGAGCAAAAAAATAATAGTTTTTCTATTTAGCAGCCCTGCACATGTACACCATACACTTACTGTGAAAAAAAAAAATGTACGTGGTGTAGGATTACTGAGTAGAGTTTTTCAAAATATTAAAAAAAAAAAAGGTTTATCTACTCAATAGCCCTACACCACACACCTGTTGAGGAAAAAAAATAAAAAGATAAAAAATAAAAACAGGTGTGTGATATAGAGCTGCTAAGTAGAGTTTCTCAAAAAATAAAAACTCACGTTAGTAGGTATGAAGTGTAAAGCGCTAAACTGAACAACTCAATTTAAAAATCTAGAGATGTTAGCAAATAAATTCTTTAGGGATTTAATATACTTCTACTTATAAGAATTAACGATGGAGGACTTTTCCACAAAATCAACACGGGACAAAACAAGGGTGTATAATCCTTGTTTTCCTTATCATAATCAATTATGGAGTAAATTTATTCCCACTAAGAAATCTATTACTTTCAGTTCGAAAGCCATCATGAATGGTATTTGTTAAGAATATAGTAAAAGTAATTAAATCTATTTCTTCCTATTAGTTTAAATTATTAAAATAAGTGGTGATTTCATATGGTATCAGAGTAGCGGTTGAGTTCGAACCCTAACTCTACACTCTACCACATTTAATTAAAAGAAAATGATAGTATGACTTCTAAATATGCCCACTCATATATATATATATATTTTTAATAGTTAAAGAAGTGACTATTAGTGAATTTATTTATTTGTTCTTAATGGTAAAGGATGTTTAAAAAATACTTAAAGAAAAACAAAAAAAAAACTCATTTGCACTAGTGTGCATATTTGGGGTGCACATTTGGTGTGCACCCTAGCAATGCCCTTAATTAAATATTCACGTGTTGGGTCATCCATTGATTGAGAGTCTAGCCCACACGTGACTAACGTGAGGAAGAGTATTAAAAATAAAATTAAAATAATTACATATACATCTTTTCATCAATTTAAATTTTTAAGACAAATGGTGATTTCATAATATTTTTGTGAATTTGGCTATCTAGCATTGTGAAACTCAAATTGCTTCTAAGCATCAATGTTGTCCTCTATCTTAATAGAAAAATGCTTAAGGCAGTTGGGTTGCATAACCGCGGGAGAGTCGTTGCCTTCGTGGAAATGAAACGATTCATTTGATATAGTGACAAAACAATGCGTTTCACATTTGCCTTCCCTCCGTTCATCTTCCCCAATGAAATCAAGTCACTTCTTCAAACCAACTCTTCAGTCTCTCCAGTATCCCTCCCTTCAACTTTCCCACGAAATCGAACTCTTCAACTCTCCAATCTCCCTCTCTTCGTCTTCCCCATGAAATCGAAGACCATGAAGCTCTGCCTCTCCCTCGTCTTCCCCACATCTTCCAAGCCACCAAGCTCCTCTTCTTCCCACATGACGACCCACACGAAGACCACGATATGCTGCCTCTCCCTCGTCTTCCCCACATCTTCCGAGCCATGAAGATAGTTTTTTTTTTTAAGAAAAACATAATACTCTAATGTTATTGATAAATTAGTTCGGGAAAAGGTAAATTATTCTTTGAAGAGTTCTCAAATTGCAATTTTCCACAAAGAAAAAGGTCCAGTCTCGAACAAAAATCAAGATCATGTTGTTCCTCTCCTTTTTGAACCACTTTTCTCTCATTTGTAACGCAAAATTAATAGGTTTTTGACACTTTGAATCTGGAGAAGATCTCCAGAGGCCAAAACAAGACGAACCCAAAAGGAAATTTGGTCCTGAGCAAACTTGAGGAAATCCATAGGCCATGTGCACAAAAGCTGGGTCAAAAAGTCAAAAGCATGAAGCTCACAAGTTTGAGTGCATGAAGGCAGATGTGAAGAACAAGCTTTGAATCTCTATTTGAAGACCAAGCCGAAGACGACACGAAGCCAACACAAGATGTGAAGAACAAGCTCTGTTTACAGAACAAGCTAAAGACCACACGAAACCAACTCAAATCTCTTCTTTCAGATTTCGTCAATTTCATTTTTTTTTCTAAATATAAAGGCTGACGTCAGCCGACTCCCCACCGACTGCGCGCCCCGACTATCTCTAGAAGAACTGAAAATAGTAAAAGAAAGGAACAAGTGGGCGGCATCATTTCAACCTAGCTCCCACTATAGGCAACCGGGGTGGGAAACCCTCGGGGAATCGGTTGATGTGGCATAATGCCCCGTTAGTCGAGATATATTAAAAAAGAAAAGTCTGGCTGAAACATAAGCAATTGCATGATCTCGGGGTCAGGGTCGGGATATTTTATTTGTGCCTGAAGTAGACTTTCTTCTCTTAAGAAGTAGATTCCAAAACTTCTTTATTTGGACGTCATCTTGGAGCATAACCGATTTCCTGGCAATTTGTAGCCTAAGAAAAGTAGTTCTTAGAGATTAGATTGTTCATCTCGTCCTCGATTCACAGTAGAAGAAAACAAACCAGAAATTATTTTGCATCAACATCAATCGTTGCACATTAATTAGCAAAAGGGTAAGGAAATTGAGAAAAAAAAGTCATAGAAGTGAAAATAACGAAGCCATTTGACAAAAAAATTTTAAGAAAAAAAAATGAACTTCGTGTGCGTATAAGGCTTTTGAGGTTGAAGTGTGCGTCATAATAGAAGTTTCTTGTTCAAGTTCGCATGATTTCATAGATATTAAACTCAATGTTCAAGAGAGCTAAACTCGTCTTTACAATCAAACCCACAACAGGAACCGAAATCTCAACAAATCCATGAAACAAAATCCACGAAATTCGACGTTGAAAACATTTTTCCACAAAAAAAAAAAAAAGAGAAAAAAGAAATTCTAGCGAAGCAACAAAATTTTCAGGCGAATGTAAGATTGGAAGATTCAACAATGAAAACGAATTTCTCTTTCCATTACACAAAACGATCCTACTTTAGTCAACCCACGATAATGTCCCTGTGAAGATGGAGAGGGATGGACTGTATCTCTCACAATACATATAAGAAACTTCTCTTTTCTTCTCTATCTCTATCTTCATTTGATATATATTCCTTCTGATTCAGCGTATTACGTAGCTGAATCTCCTTCGTTTTCTTCTTCAAGGTGAGCGGCTGAGATTGTCTTCATATTTTATCTGAGCGAAAGATCTGAGGTATGCAGCAGGCTAATCCGATGGTGCTGAGCTTGAAACTTGGTGGCGGTTGCGGCGGCAGACTCCTTGGTCCTTCTTCTTCCTCTTCCAATTCTACCCCTTCTTTCAATTCTTTTTCCTCCAATCTCTCTATTCAATCTCAGCTCCTGTTTTTCTTTGGATCTGCTTTTTTTCATAGCAGTGGGTTTTGATTTTACATGGAGTGGAAAATGGAGGAGAAAACAAAATGGAGAGGGAGAGGGACAGAGAAATGAAATTTCGAGGGAGAGGGACGGAGAAATGAAATTTCGAGGGAGAGAGAGGGGGAACGAAATGGAGAGGGAGAGAAGAAGAAAATGAAACTGGTGAAAAACTCTTAAATGACGTGGACAAGCCGGTTGCACGCCGATTACACCAGGCGGTTGCCTCAATCATATTTCTTTCAACCTTAGTTCCTACGCCCATTCTTATGCCTTGTTTGGATTCAAAAAATATCTCAACCCATCTAATTTTATCAAATTTTCAAACAAAATAAAATAAACAATTCAATTTTTTCAAATCTCAAAGCAAAAATAATATTAAAAAATAACATTCTAACAATATTTTATTTAATTCTCAACTTTTATCTCATCTCAACTCACTATCCAAACCTCATCTAACAATTTAGAAAATTATGGTTATGCAGGATTAAGGGGTTGTTTGGATGTTGAGATGTTTTCATTCCATCTCATCTCATCTCAACATCTAATCACTACTCAAATATACACTTCTCAATTTCAAATTTTAACTTTTTTCATCTAATAATTACTTAATCATTACAACTTTTCCAAACTTCCAGATAAAACACAAAAAATAATTCAACATTCTCAAATCCTAAAATAAAAATAATATGAAAAAAATATATTCTAATAATATTTTAACTTTATAATATTATTATTCAATATTTTATCTCTCATAAAACATCATAATTTCAAACTATTTTACTACTATTTATAGATTTCTTATATCATCTCATTCCGTGAGCATCCCCTAAATCTCTCTTTAAAACTATTCCATGTTAATGCAGTTTAAGAGTGATTAAAAGAATTACTAATCAGTTTTTTGAACTGATCATGTTGGTCAAGCCACCTCCTAGTGTATTTAAGCTCTTTGTTCTTTACAACCCTAAATATGGCACCTCTCA
This sequence comes from Juglans mandshurica, assembly GCA_022457165.1. Classification (NCBI taxonomy): domain Eukaryota; kingdom Viridiplantae; phylum Streptophyta; class Magnoliopsida; order Fagales; family Juglandaceae; genus Juglans; species Juglans mandshurica. The sequence continues at coordinate 15,280,665 of CM039633.1, read as the reverse complement.
TTGTTAAAAGTGTGAAGCCTTTTTTTAATTAAATGGTTAACGCTTATAGTAGGTCTTGTGAGATTTAACATTAATGGTTCATCTCTTGAAAATCTGGGTATGGTTGGATATGATCTGTGATCTTTATAGGGATCATTGTGGCAAATTATTATTAGATGTCTCCTAATCTTTAGGGCATGGTTTAAATGTTTAAAGAACAAGTTAGAGTCTTTAAGGTTTGAATAGTGAGTATAGCTGAGATAAGATGAGATGAAAGTTAAATAAAATATTATTGTAATCGAATTTAATTTTTTAATATTATAGTTATTTTGAGATTTGAAAAAATTGAATTGTTTATTATATTTTGTTTGAAAGTTTGATAAAGTTGTAATGATTAGATGAGATGAAATGAGTTTAGAGTATTTTTTAATCCAAATATCACGTCCCCGGGACGACAAGAGTACCAACCCCCCGTTAGAATCGAATATTTTTGTTGGCTTTCCCAAAATCCACTCAAATAAGAATTGAAGGGCTAAAACTAGTTGAACTCTCTACCTTTTTTTTGTAGGTTTTTTTTCTTTTTCCTTTTTTGTAAGCAGTTAAACACTCTGCCTTACATTATGCTTTACTTTACTTATGGGTGTAACCGATCTGGTTTGATTTGGTTTTAGATAAATTTTATAACCGAATCGGTATACACCAGTTTTACATTTTCAAGAACCGATACCGTATTGGTTACCCTCCTAAACCGGTATTTTTAGTTTTACCGGTTTGGTTCGGTTTTTTGGTTTTAATCAAGTGCCAATTTGTTATAAAAAAAATATGTTATAAAAATAATTGTTATAAAAAAATATGTTGTATAAAAGATCTGTTATACAAAACTGCTATAAAAAACATAAAATGAAAATCTGTTGTAAAAAGGAAAAAAAAATCTTTTATAAATAAAACTACTATAAAAACAGAATATGAAAATCAACAAGGAAAAAAATTTGCTATAACTATAATATAACTCTTATAATATATTAATATATACTAGTACTATATATTATACTATTATAGTGCTATAGTGATATCAATACTATATGTTATACATTATGAAATATAATAATACATTGATACTAAATTATTACTCACTACAAGAAATTTTACTTTTTGGGACGAAATTTGTTAGGGATAAATGAAATTTCGTCCCTAAAAGTAATTATTGGAGACGAAATTTACATTTTGTCTAAAAAAATGGCTTAGTTTCTAAATTCGTTCGAACGGATAAATATCCATTCGAACAAGATATTTTAGGACGAATAAAATCGTCTAAAAAAAATCGTTCGAACAAGAAAAAATAGATTCGAACAGGAAATTAATGTCAGTTCGAATAGTATATAATCTATTCGAATAATAATCTTGGCGGGAAATTAATTTATTTTTCCCAGGAAAAGTTCATAACCGTTAGAACTTAAATTTATTTGTTCGAACAGACTAGGCTTGTGGAAAAATGTGGCGGCAAGGTTGCTTTACCATTCGAACAAAAAAAAAAAATCGTTCGAACTAGTTCGAATACCATATTTATTCATTCGAACGACTAATTTAGTTGAAAATTATACAAAAATTATTTATCATCATTAATTTGTGTATATATTTTTTCCATTAAAGTAATAAATATTTTTTCCATTAATTTGTTATCATTTTAAAAATATAAAAATATTATATATTATGATTTACGGTGAGTTAAAATATTTATAAATTCATAAATTAATTTCAAAATTTTATAGTGACTTATATTATGTTAAAGTTATATAAAATATAACTTTAAAGATAGTGTCAAGTTTTATATTATCATGAACAGTAAGTAAAATGAAAAAAATAAACAATGTAGCAAAAATGAAAAATAAAAATTATACATTAATTATATCTCAAATATATAATGTTCAATACAACATAAAAAAAGTAAAATAACAAATAAAACGATCTACTTGCTAAGTAGATCAAAATTCTCTTGTAACATTTTAATGCGTCTATCCAGGTCCCTAAACTTCTCCATGATGGGCTTAATGAACTCCACAAACAGAGCTCGTACCTGATCCAAAGTAGCTCCAAGAGGCTGTCTCTCAACACCGATAATATTATTAGAAGCTGGATCGGTCAGCGTACCACTAGGTTGTTCTAGTGCAGTCTTCCTCAAGTGGCCCTTGCTCTTGTTGAATGTGATCTTGTTAAGGGGCCCCATCTGTGGCGACCTTTGCTCAGTCACAGATATTGTAACCGCCGATCGGAGTAGGAGGTTAGATATCAGTAGTGCAAATGGTAGACAACCTCTACTGGAATAGCGTGAGTCCGATCAAATGAGGAAGAAGAAATACAATGCCAGATCAATGGGGTTCCCCCGTGCTATCTGCAACAAAAATCTAGTTCGATCGATCCCGAAATCAGTCTTGTATTTTTTCGAATCGATGTTATACCCAACAATCAAATTAAGCATCATGAAAAATACTATACAGTCAGGTTGTCGGATCACCTTGCTTCCATCATATGGAGGAGCTGAAGGGTCTCACACTAGTTGACGGACCTGATCTTCTGTGAGACCATCATTGGTAAATCCCCATCCTCATTATTATCTGAACTAGCATCCAGCTCTACATTTGGCACTAGCGATGAGGATGCGGCCGGTGTGTCCGAATCAGATGGTGTAGCCACTGCTCCCGCTGTAGCCGCTACAGGATATGCGTCGGGCACGCGCGAAAGATCAAGGAACTCAACAATAATGCGGGAAGAGAAAGTAATACTCACTCCCCTGACCACTAAGGTGTAGCACAGAGCATCAGCATCATGCTCTCCCATGGAACGGTAAAACTCACCGTCCATCTCTGGATATGCAATATCCCGCTGCTAACAGATCGGTGTCCATCCCCGGTTGGTGATTATGGGCTGTATGCTAAGTCCCTCCCATGAAAGATCGCAGAAGTCATCCAAAATGATCTCTCGCTCAACAAGTATAGGCCTCGTCTCCTGAGTATGAGCTGCTCCACTACTTTGGTCGATCTGATCTCTCGCATGTTTTCTTCTGCTGGAAGCCATTAGTATACTGTTTAACCACAAGGAAAGTAATAATATAATTAAAATAATTGTATAATTATATTATTGAAAATTATACTATATTGAACTGAATTGAAATAATTAGTACGAATGAAACATATTATGTTCGAACTAACCATTGTAATATAACTTTACAGTTCGAACTAGGAAAATCTCTATTCGAAAAGAATATCCTGTTCATTCGAACGAATTAAATTTGTTCGAACAGAAATATATGTTTGGCAACTGAGCGTTCGAATAGGAACACGCCAAACAGCCATGGCTGAGTAGACTCAGCCCCAAACGAAAAAATGCAATCTACTGAGGATCCTTAGTTTTAATCGGTAGAAATGATTAAGAAGCCCCATAATTTATACCGATTATTTTGGTGTTAGTTCTATGGAAAACACCAAAATGGGATATTTCGGATTCGAAATCCATACCCCCCAAAACACAACCTATTCGAACAAAAAATGAAACAATAGGTGTAGAGACTTAGAAGTTCAAATGTGGGCTTGCTAAGGCATATGAGTGGCGGAGTTGTGAACGGGCAACTGGTCTCTCGAGGGATATTTGTTCAAACTAGGAACGTAAATGGCAATCTCTTCAAACTGAGTATATGATGTTCGTGACGTTTCATTAAAACAGTACAAAACCCGTTCAAACGGTTATTACACTAATAAATGTTGCTCGAACCGATAGGAAATCGGTTTGAACGGTTATTATAATAATATATTTCTAATTATATTACTAATACTAATATATAATAATACTAATATTAGAAAGTACAAAAGTAAAAAAATAATACTAATAAATAGTATTATAATACTTGTATTTAATATATTTAGTATATTATTTATAATATACTTATATATAGTTACTATATAGCTATAGCTATTATAAGTTATGGTAACTATACTTATATACTTCTATAATATTATAACACTAACTATACTTACTAGTTACTATTATAAGTTATGATAACTATACAAGTTAATATAATTAATATATATTAATAAGTACTATATATAGAATAAGTATTATATAGCTACTATAGTGTAAGTATTATATATAGTTACTATATAGTTATAGCTATTATAAGTTATGATAACTATACAAGTTAATATAATTACTATATATTAATAAGTACTATATATAGTATAAGTATTATATAGCTACTATAGTGTAAGCATTATATATAGTTACTATATAGCTATAGCTATTATAAGTTATGGTAACGATACTCATGTACTTGTATAATATTATAACACTAACTATAGTTACTAGTTGCTATTATAAGTTATGATAACTATACTTATTATAAGTTATAGAACAAGGTAACAATTATAGTATATAGTTACTTTTAGAAGAATAGCATATACTCATATAAGTTATAGTTACTATATTATAATATAGTATATATATTATACATATACTATATATCATATAATATATAATATATAATATACATATATTATTATAATTATATATATACTTATAAGTATAATAATATTAATATTAGTTCGAACAAAATAAATTTGTGTTCGAATGGATTTATCTCGTAGAATATGTTTGGAGGGGAATTTTGCATCAAATACTCTGAAGATTCACTTATTTGAACATGAAAATGCCCCATTCAAACACAATGGTGCAATTTGGTTACGAAAATACCCTATGATCTTCTCTATATTTGAAGAATATGCCAATGAATATTCTGATTACTTAGTTTTAACTACTATATTAACCGTTCGAATGTTAAAAATTGAAATAAATCGCGACAAAATTTGATGGCTTTTTGAAATTTTAGTGTTCGAACGTGTAATTTTCCCGTTCAAAAGGGACTTCAAAGATTCAAATACCTATATGTTCAGTTCATTTTCACGCATGAACTGAAATTTGAGAGAGGCAGAACACTATAAAGCAATTTTGTGGTCCATAAGTGAGTGTTGTGGAGAGAGAGAGGAAATTTTCTAATGAGAGAGAAGGGATTCTTGAGAGAGAGGAGAGGTTTAGAATAGGTAGGCATTATTTTTTTGCTATTGTTTTTGTATTTCGAGTTACTTTGTATTTGGTTTATTGAATTTGATTTAGGGTTTTCTCATAATGTATTTTATGCATATGTAAGTATTGTGGATTCATATTTTTATTGGATAGCAAAAATTTGAGGTAAGATCTCTAATTTTTAGTGATTTGATAATTTATAGTTTTTAATTAATTTATAATTTTCAAACGGGATTATCCTATTCGAACAGAATCTTGTTCGAACAAAATCCTTTTTGAACCTAATAAGATTTTAGTTACAAGATTTTACTTAAAAGACTAATCATATATATAAAATTAATACTTAAAATATAAAAAACTTAAGAATTATTAATACTTAAATTAATACTTAAAATATATTAAACATAAGAATTATTAATACTTTAAAATTACTACTTATAAAATATTCTCTTATAAAACTAAAATGTGTAATTAAAAAATATTTTGCACTTAAATTAAACTAATAATTAAAATATAATAAACATAGGAATTATTAATACTTAAATTAAAATTAATACTTATAAAATATTTAATTAAAAAACAATAATGTATAATTTAAAAATATTTTGCAGTTAAATTACAATTAATACTTAAAATATATTAAGCATAAGAATTATTAATAATTAAATTAAAATTAATACTTATAAAATATTTAATTAAAAAACTATAATGTATAATTAAAAGATTTTTTTTGATAGAATTAAAATTAATATTTAAAATATAATAAACATAAGAATTATTAATATTTAAATTAAAATATATACTTATAAAATAATAATAATAATAATAATATAGGTGATTTGTAATGTAATTTTGTAATGTATTTGTGATTTAGAATGTGATTTGATTTCAAATTTAATAATTGTTGGAGCTGCTTTACTAGTGGGTTGGTTTACTATTTAGGTGTTGGATTAATTCAGAGTTATTTTTATATGCGGTTGAGCCTTAGACCCGTTCAAGAGTTGTGATCAATATTTTCTTAATGAATGTTTGGGTACAACTCTTAAATTATCCAAAGTAGACAGTTTGAGATTCTATCATCTATATGGTAGATATTTTCTGTTTAAATTCTTGTATTAGTCAATTAAAATTTTGGTTCAGTGTTTCCTTACATTATTCGGGTATGTGGTCCGTAAGTTTTTCGACCCATGAATAGGGTCGACGACTTATTGTGACTAGCATACTTGGAGAATTGTAGAGAAATATTGTCGAAATTTTTACTAACATTAGAGTTTTGGACTGAGTATATATGCGGTAAAGATGATAGTCTCTAGAATGTGATAGAACCAACTACCTTATAAAATAGATGGTAAATAAGTATGAATATTCTCTTGATATTGTTTATCCCATGAATTTGATTTTTTTGATAGACAACGGATGAGTAAGAGAAATACAATGGATAAGAGTTGGATGCTGTTGGGAAATAGACTTGGGGGAGACTATAAGGAATATGCACAAGGGGTGAAGTTTTCTATAAAGTTTGCTCGCATGAGTGTTGACAGTCAAGGATTTATAAGATGTCCGTACAAGATGTGCAAAAATCTTAGTTCTTATAATTTGGTAGTAGTGGAGGATCATTTATTTGTAAATGAAATCGATCATAAATACTCACCTTGGGTCTTACATGACAAACCATTTTCTAAAGGAGTTAGATTTAGCAATCAGTCCAATCAAATGGAGGAGGGTAACGACATCGACATGGACGACATTAATGTATATGCTTCTAATGACAGTGATGATAATGGAGAGAATATGACTGAGATGTTAGGTGATCTGGGTACATGAATATTTGAGACAATGGATGAAGAAGGAACATCTATACAATCATTTGAGGGAAATTGAAAATTTGGAAGACTGTGGGAGGATACACAAGGAGAGTTGTATGAGGGATGCACCTGTCATAGCAAGTTGTCTTTTACGGTGAGGTTGCTCCCTTTTAAGTTTATTTGTTGTATTTCTGCCAAGGTCATCGACATGTTGCTAGAATTATTTAAAGAGACTCTCCCTCAGGATAATGTAGTACCCCGTAATTTTTATGAAACGAAGCAATTAAAGCAAAGATAGGATTTGATTATAATATCATCCTTGTTTGTAAAAAATATGGTGTTCTCTTCTTGCAGCAATATGCAGAATTTGATTTATGTCCAGTGTGTCATGAGTAAAGATGGACATCCGATAGACGTAATGTACTCCAAAAAGTTTTAAGACATTTTCCGTTGATTCCTCGACTTTAAAGATAGTTTTTGTCCAGGTTGATTGCGAAAGATATGTCTTGATATCACACAAAAAGAGTCCAAAATGAAAACTTCCTCTTGCATCCTACAGATTCCTTACAATGGAAGAAATTTGACGTCAAGTATTCATGGTTTGTCGAAAAATCTCACAATGTATGTCTTGGTTTAGCAACAAATGGTTTTAATCCAGCATATGGAAACTTGTTTGGGTGGAGCGCAAAAGGTAAAATAGTTTGTCCTGTTTGCAATAAAAATACACAGTCTTAGTAATTGACAAATGGTAGGAAATTATGTTTCATGTGACACCGTCGATATTACCACATGATTATAAATGACGCTCAAATAAAGCGAGATGTTTAATGGAAGGGTTGAGTACATGCCATCACTACCAGAGTTGTCTGTGAATGAAATTATCGCGCAGTTGAGGGATGTTTCAGAAAATAGATTTGGGAAAGATACAAGAGTTCAAAAGAGAAAACGACAAGTAGTGGAATTGAATTGGACAAAAAAAATATTTTTTTAGAGTTTCCATACTGGTCTAGCTCAACATTGCGCCACAATCTAGATATTATGCACATTGAGAAAAATATATGTGAGAATATATTGAGCACTCTGATGTCAATAGAAGGGAAGACAAAAGATACAGTTAACTCTCATAAAGATTTAAAGGAGTTGGGATAAGACCTAAGTTGCATTTACAAGATAATGAGTTGTTAGCCTATATGCCCATCGGATGGTATACACTTTCAAATTATGAGAGAGAAAAATTATGTGATTGGTTCATGACAATCACATTACCCGATAGCTATGCTTCAAACATGTCAAGATGTGTTCGAACACATGATTGGAAGATAACTGGTCTTAAAAGTCACGACTGTCATGTATTTCTGCAGTGTCTGTTGTCGGTTGATGTGCGTGGAGAGTTTACTGAGATGTTCGTACAGCTCTCACAGAATTAGAAGAATTTTTCAGGGATATTTGTAGTAGAACGTTGAAAGTTTATGTATTGATAAAAATGGAAGCTGGCATTGCAATAATATTGTGCAAATTAGAGAGTTTGTACCCGCCTTCATTCTTTGATGTAATGGTTTATTTGACTGTGCACCAAGCTCATGAGGCTTTAGTCGCTGGCCCAGTTAAATATAAATAGATGTATCCTATTGAACGGTTTTTGAAAAAACTTCAACGATCTGTAGGGAATAAAGCTCGTCCGAAAGATTCGATTGCAAAGTCATACATTGATAATGAGTGTCATACCTTTTGTTTAATGTATTTCCGTGGGATTGATACTAGATTTACGAGACCAGATCAAAATTATGAAGGTGGATGCACGAAGAGGAATTTGCCTCATGGTTTGAATATACGGTAGTACCACTAAACTCCACATATTTCTATCTAACATTGATATAACTATAATAATCTTTATTGATGTAGGTTGTATTGAAACATGGTGAAAATTCAGAAGAAATCTCGCTAGAACTGTATGCTTTGGCATGTGATCCGTCCGGATGGGCCATTGAATACTTAGGATATTTGGTTCGTAGATATAAATTTCACACAGCTGACAGATAATGATATATGAAAACTCAAAATTGTAAGGTCGTAGATGAAGGATGCCATAGATATGATAACATTGACTTCTACGTAATTGTTGAAAATATCATATTGTTAAAGTACGTGAGGGATATATGGTCTGACTGTTTAAATGTAATTGATGGGATGTCTCAAATCCTAGATTGGGAGTGCGTAACGATGAATATTTTGTGAGTGTCAATACATCCTGCACATGGTATGAGGATGATCCTTTTGTTCTCGCTTGCCAAGCAAATCAAGTTTTTTATTTAGATGACCCAAGAGTACGGGAACCCATGGCTGGTTGTGGAGAAGTTTGCACCAAGAAATGTATATGATTACATTCCAGAGGCAGATGAACCACATGCAGAAGTTGATAGTCCAGCAAATGAAGAAGTATATCAAGAAAACGAATCAGGCATCAATTTATTTGTTGATCTAAACCAATATGACATGGTCTCATTGCATAGAGAAGATGTTCAACCCGAAGTAATTGAGCGTGAAATGTCGAAAGAAGATGAATCAACTGAAATATCTAGTGAGGATAAAGGCAACTGGTCCAGCAAAACTGAATGTGAGTGAATTTCAAACCGATATTTTTGTAAGTATTATTCTTATAAATATATGTAACGTTTGTTCGAATAATAATTTGTTACAATTTCAAACAGATATACCTCCCAAATGCAAAGCAACACGTGCGCCACCCCCATTCATTACCGACTCTACGTGTGGTTCACCTGCCATCAATAGTGGGCTAACATCACCAGATCCAGAATAAAGTATTTTATCAAATTAAATACCACATTTTATGCTCAATTTAAGTAATATATATCTATAAATAAAATAATTTAATTAAAATATATACTTTAATTACTGTATATATAGTTGTTGTAGGTTAGTGCCGAGGTCCAGGTACTACAAGGGGTGTCTGCATAGAGAAAGTAAGGAAATTGGATAAAATTAAAGTTGATATTCTTGATTATCACACTAATGGCTCCGGAGATTCGGCATCGTGGCTTGCTTCTTATGTTGATACGCTTACTCGCACGTATGCACCGATGGCTACATCCTCTTGGTCTAAAGTTTCAGAATATGTGAAAGACCACATCAAAATCGTTGCTTGGTAATAAGCTACATCCCAAGCAACTAAGTATATAACATGTTAATTTAAAGTTACTTTGTATTTATACTAATTATTTATAATTTTTGAAAGGACGAGTTTGAACTTAATTTTGACCAACGAGAGGATCAATTAATGGTTGAGGAACTAATGTCGAATGCATTCTGGAGGTACAAAGGTCGATGTCATGCACACTATAAAAAATGCAGTACTACAACAGAGGCACGCCAAAGTCCATTCCAAACAATGTCACCAAACAAATGGGAGAAAGTGTGTGACATGTTTGAAGATCCTACTTATCAGGTAATTTCGCTACTATTTTTTTCTAATAGTATATGATAGATATATTAAACATATAGACATTTTATTTTTAGCAACGAAGTACTGTGAATGAAGCAAATAGATCAAAATTAACGACACATCATTATGCGGGTTCTCGATTTTTTCATCGTTTGTCTAAAAACATGGTGAGTTATTCTTGTCCTCGTTAAATATTAACATATAATACACTTTTCTGATTTAAGTTCTAATATAGACTTTCCTTTTGTAGGAAGAAGAAAGTCCTACCGACTATGATCTGACTCAATTGTATGCTAAAGCATATAAAAATCGTGATGGTGTTTGGATTAATCTCGAAACAGAGGCAAATTATGTAAGTTTAAATTCCTTTAATTCCATTGTTTAATAATATTTTTATTACTTATACTAACATTAATGTTTTTATTTTTGTAGGACAATGTGATATCTCTTAAGGAAATTGTTGCGGATCCATCTGATGAATCATCTGTCAACGATGCTCAGATCATTTCTCAAGTTCTTGGATCACGTTCTGGATATTTGAGGGGCCTAGGACGTTGCGTGAAGCCATTATCAACATCATCATCCTCTTCTCGAGCCAGATCGAATGACGATAAGACTAAATAATTAGAGGATGCAACACTTGAGATAGAACAATTGAGGTTCAATGAAAAAGAGTTACTGACCCAATTAGATCAAGCAGCAAGAGGCAATATTAGAAGAGAGGCTGCAGTTGAATAAGCAAAAAATATTTGAACAGTGCTAGTCAATAATGTCCCAAAACTCTATGCCACCACTACAATCTTAAAATTTATTTTTTCTTTAATTACCTTTATATTATGATCTTCCAAAACATTTAACAATTGATATTTGAATTACAAGTTGTGTAATATTATTATGGTATTATTAATTAAATTATGTTCTATATGATTAATACCGTTCGAACGGTAAATAATCAGTTCGAACGGTAAATTACTATTTATAAATCCATTCGAACAAAAAATAACACATTTGAACGACAACCTGAGAAATATAGTCCGTACAACCGTTCAAACAATAAAATATTGGTTCGAACAATATTAATATGCAAAACCCCGTTCGAACATATATAATTCTCGAAAATAAAATGTTTGTTCAAATGGATAGAATTTATGTTCGAACACAAGTCATTTTGAAAATTTTATTAGTTCGAATGCATAAAATTTGTTCAAGCACTCCGTCCGTTCGAACAAGATCAAATATGGTCATTAGTTCGAATCAAAATTTCATATTGTTCGAACTCGGTTCGAACTAAGAAATATTTCATTCAAACAATGTTTTGAGACGAAATTGGTTCGTCTAAAAAAAAAAAATTGTTCAAACAATGATATTATACTAATAGTGATATTAATACTATATATAGTTATAGAGATTAGTATAACTATATAATAGTATTATTAGTATTGCTTTATATTAGTATTTGTTATAGTGATTTTAATTTAGTATAATTATATAATAGTATTAATTAGTATAGCGATATCACTGATACTATAAGTATTAGTATTACTAATAAGACGTAAATTCAAGCTCATCTCAACCCACAAAAGAAAGCGTGTCAAATAACAAATCAAAATTAAATTAACTTCCTTTCCTTTATATCCGAACAAAAATAGTTGATAATATCCAAAATCCAAGGATCGGAGTTGGGAGAGATTTTAGGGTTTGAACAGATTATCATCGATCGAGGATAAGATAGTTGAAACGATCAAACTTCCTGTTATTAAGATTACCCTTATGCCGTCGGGAGTAGGTATATAAAAAGGACTCACAGCCGTAAGGAACAGTACTACTTGCTTATATATATAATTCATTACCTTCAGTTCTTCAGGCCGCGGCCAAACTCTTCCTGGCTTTCCATCACACATCATTGATCGATCGATCGATCAGCCAGGGAAAAGTAAGGCTAATCTGCAACCATGCCTGCAATCGTTATTTCAGAATCTGGAGGTGGACAAGACTTCCCCGCCAAGCTTACAGGGCAGGTTGTCGTCTGTAGTGTTATCGCCGCCTTTGGAGGCCTTATGTTTGGCTACGATATTGGCATCTCCGGTACGTAATGCATGCATGATGCCATGAACGTTTGTTTGCCCGTCTGTCTCTTTTGTTTTTTTTATACGTTTTGTCGTGGCTGAGAAGCTTGGTTTAATGCTTTGTTTTTTCGTTGTTACAGGGGGAGTGACTTCAATGGATGATTTCTTGATTAAATTCTTTCCTGTTGTTTATGAAAAGAAGCACCGAGCCAAGGAAAACAACTACTGCAAGTACGATAATCAGTATCTCCAGCTCTTTACTTCTTCACTCTATCTTGCAGCCATCGTGGCTTCGTTTTTTGCATCCATGGCTTGCAAGAAGTTTGGCCGGAAACCAACAATCCAAGCCGCCTCTGTTTTCTTTGTTGCCGGAGCCATTTTAAACACCGTTGCCAAAGATCTACTGATGTTGATCTTAGGCAGGTTGTGTCTTGGCGCTGGAGTTGGGTTTGGTAACCAGGTAACAATAACATCACGGGCATAATTATTTTCCTTTTTTTTTCTTAGCAATTAAAAGAGGTAGAGCATACAATCGAAAAATGTATTTTTATTTGGGCGTCACATGCTAATTATCGAGAAATCATATTTGTAGTCTCTTTAGAAATTGTATGTATAAACTTTTTATTAAATAGAAAAAAATATCATTTTAAGAAATATATTATTATAATTTCAAAAAATTTTAAAGGTTAAATTAACTAGACTTGCACATGTAATCTCCAAATGAAAACTATACATAGCATATATGAGACGAATTCCTTTTCAAATTAGTATCTAAGACTTAGGACTCAATTGGACACTCGAAGGAGTATATCATAATTTCTGAATACCAGTGAAATTGTTTAAATTATGAAATTTTAACGGAATTTGAAAAATTAGAGAGAAAATTTAAATAAAAATATTATAAAAAAATAATTTTTTATGTTTTTAATATTAAAAACTCAAACAATTATTTAATATTATTTTCAAAATTGTATTGATCTTTGTGGATAAGTTTTATTTAATATATCCCAGTCATGATCATATATTGCGCCCTCGTGTTATTTAATTGGAAGAATACAGTAGGTTTCTCAATCGCGGATCCTGATGTTTTCAATGCATGAACAGGCAGTACCGTTGTTCATATCAGAAATTGCTCCGGCCAAGTACAGGGGAGGCCTGAACATCTGCTTTCAGTTGCTTATCACAGTCGGCATTCTGTGCGCAAACGTGATTAATTATTTCACGTCAAACATGCACCCATACGGCTGGAGAGTGTCGCTAGGGGGTGCCGCGGTGCCCGCCATAATTCTTCTCGTCGGATCCATCGTCATCGTCGAGACGCCCACCAGCCTAATCGAGCGTGGGAAGGAAGACCAAGGCTTGAAATCTCTGAGGAAGATTAGAGGCGTGGAAGATGTAGAGAAAGAATTCAATGAACTCGTGCACGCCACTGAATTGGCTAAACAAGCCAAGCACGCCTACAGAAGTCTCATGAAACGCAACAGCAGGCCTCAGCTCATTTGTGCTGCGCTTCTTCAGGTCTTCCAGCAGCTTACAGGAATCAACGTCATCATGTTTTATGCACCAGTACTGTTTCAGACCATGGGATTCAAGAGCGATGGATCGTTGTTATCTGCCGTCGTTACCGGTTTGGTTAACGTGTTATCCACATTGGTTGCAGTTTTTTCCGTTGACCGAATCGGGAGGAGGAAATTGCTCATCGAAGCTGCCGTTCAAATGCTTGTAGCCCAGGTAAGGAAAAAATTATAAGCACAGAAACGTATATATGATTAATATTTTGAATATTTACTCATCGATCCATTCAGTTTTTTTCTAGATTTGTTTCTCATTTTGTTTTGTGAAGAGTTTCTTATTCATGGGGATGTGGCATACTTGGAACTGGGCCCATTGATGTGAGACTCGTGTCTCACGTTTAATGGGTCCAATTTCAACGAGAGCTAGACACATGAAGTCTTGCCCGAGACGATAAGTCTCTAGCATGCATGTTTTTACGTGTTACTAAATTGTGCATGTTTTGTGTTTTTGCAGTCTGTAATGGGAGCAATACTTGCAGTCCATTTGAAAGCTTCAAACGAGATGCCAAGCAATTATGCACTCTTCGTGGTGTTCTTGGTCTGTCTTTTCGTGTCCGGTTTTGCATGGTCTTGGGGTCCCTTGGGCTGGCTAATTCCTAGTGAAATCTTCCCACTCGAGACTCGAAGTGCTGGGTTCTTCTTTGCTGTCAGCACCAACATGCTTTTCACCTTTCTCATTGCTCAAGCATTCCTCACAATGCTGTGCCATATGCGGTCTGGGATCTTCTTCTTCTTCGTGGCATGGATTGTTTTGATGGGTTCCTTTGCCATCTTCTTGCTGCCTGAAACAAAGGGAGTTCCCATTGATGAAATGAATGAAAGAGTGTGGAAGAAGCATTGGTTCTGGAAGAGGTACTTTGATGACGACGACGGAGAGATGCAAGCTAAAGCAGAGAAAAAGCAACTGGCTTGATCAAGATTATTAGGAGATGTTTGGATTTAGAGATGAGTTGAGATGAGTTGAAATGGTCTGTGAATAGTAGAATAATGATGAAATGAGATGAATTGAGGTGGATTTTTAATCCAAAGCCTCCTTAATTTTTTGCTCCCTTAATTTAGTACAGACTAATGTGTACGTCGTCATTATTAATTAGTTTGGGATGATTTTTAAAATCAGTACATATTTTCTGCTAAATATTTGCGCTTGATGATCTAAATTCATATATATATATATATATATATATATATATATATATATATATATTTGACTATAATTTTATCCGAATTACCATTAAAAATGAAAAGTATTTATATTACTTGCGAGTCAATGTGGAGGACATGTACATTCAGAATTGGATTTATAAGAAGAAATTAAATAGAAAATATATTTATAAGCCTTATTTTTTATACACTCACCACCTACATCGCTGATGCGAAAGTTTTTATAAAAATAAATTTATAAACTGACATGACATTCTAAAGTTACTTTTATTACTTTTATTTTAAAATACATATGGCGCATCATATGAAGATCACATGTAATTATCAGTTTATGAATTTATTTTTATGGGATCTCTTTATGTTTTTAACACTTCTTAAAAAGAGTTACGCTAGATACAGTCGTAAAATACACAAGCGTTGCATAATCCTTTTAAAAAAAATAAGAAACACCATTCATGACATTTTCTTGGATGGGCTTTTGGTTCTTTATGACATCATGACCATTCATGACATATTCTTCATTTGTCCCCGGCATACATTCATTTGTTCTTCATTCATGACATGTTTTTCAGTCTTGTATTTTTTGTTGTACATGCTAGTGCTGCTGAATTGTTTTTTTTGACTTGCTAGTGGACTTGGTCTTTTGTAATGGAACTATAAATGTAATGAGGGAGCATCTGATTTTTGCTAGTGGCTTCTTTTTTGACTTGCTGGTGAACTTGCTGGCGGACTTGCTAGTGGGATTGTTTTTTTGACTTGGTGGATTGCTCGTGAACTTGCTCCTTGGTAATGGAATTACAAATGTAATGATGCAGTATCTATTGTAATGGACTTGTTGGTTGGTCTAGTGATGATTTTGTAATGGATGTTGATCAATTGAAAAATTCTATATACCACATTACTATCTCATTTTCATCCCACTATGTAACACATTTGTCATCATTAGATTATCCTTTATTAGAAGATTATTTATCATCCAATGGTGATAAATGTGTCATGTCTTACATAGTGGAATGAAAGTGGGATGAAAGTATAATATATAGCGTTACATTGATAAATTTTATTAATTAATTCTGTGTGGTTTGTAATGGATTTTGAACTGAAAGTCTGACATATAATGCAAGGATCGGGTTTTCTCTTTGTTTTTGTGGTTAACTTGTTGGTTTATAATGTGTTAATGTATGCCAATATAAGGGAACATCTATAATTATATAAAAAATATTGATTCTGTAATTTCTGTTGCTGTTAATGATCCATATTGCATGAATGACTGTGCAGAGAAACTTGAAGCCAAATATGTTGTAATTTCGTTTGACTTGCTAAGTTCTATCATCTGGTTTTCATCCTCTCGTTGGAGTCTATGGGGTGAGGTTGAAGAATGTGAAGTGTCTGGTTCCATCCTCTTTTATCTTCTGCCCCTTGCTTTACGTCCCTTCACCCTTTCTTTAAGTCACCCCTTTATCTTATGTCACTTCTCCCATCCTCCTCTTGACACTCTATACTCCCTCAGCCTTTTGTCATTTTCCTCTTTTTTCTCATTTTTTCCTCTTGATGAGTCCCTCCCATTGGGCGAGGCCTAAGAAATATCATAGGCTTGTTATATTTTATCCCTTACAATGACAAAAATAAATTAGATAAAAATAATAATAAATTAATAAATTAATAATATTTTATTATTATATAAATTATAAATGAATAATCCAATATGGAAATAAGATTAAAATGAAATAGGCAAAAGGCAAAACATATGAAATTAGCCAAAATTTAACTTTGCATTTACCTAATCTAATGAGAATACTCTAAGTAATGCAAATGATGTTATCTACGCCGGAGCTGCAAATAGAAAACCATTTCCAATCATTTTAGCTTACATTTGGATATTGAGATGATTTTAAATGATTTGTGAATAGTATTAAAAAAAATAATAAACAATAGTAAAAAAATAGTGAAATGTTTGTAAATTAATAATTAATAATAGTGAAGTAGTATGAGATTACTTCACTTATCAAAGACAACCTTATTATTATGGAAAATGTTGTATCCACTGAAGATACCCATAGATAAAAGCTACTGATTTTTTATTTTTTTTATTTAATGATTAAATAAATGTTTTTTAATAAATTCGTATTTTTTAAAATATTTAAAAAAAATTTAAAAATAGAAATTACACGTCGGTGGTCAGTCTCTCGCGGCTGGAGCAGTGGTCTATTATTATTTTATATCAATTAATAATTATTGGCTGGTAGACCTTGACCATGGCATATTTTCCCGTCAATAAAGGTCACTAGCTATGGGGTAGCCTGGTCGAGTAATCTAAAGAAAAACAAACAAATAAAAACAAATTGTTCAGGCCTAACTTCCATTGACCTGGTCAACCGATAACCTTTGACCAAAAAAGTATGTTTGGTATGACTCTCTCTCTCTCTTGTTTTTTTAATAAAATTTTTATTTTTATCGAATACTGTTAAATTTAATTATAAAATGATATAAATATAATTATTCAATAAAATATTATTATTCTTTGAATTCAAACCCTTCAAGATAAAATAAGATTTAAATAAGTTTAGAAAATAAGAATATTTTATTTAAAAATTGTGTAAATATTGAAAAATTAACTTTGTCTTCAATTACATTAGTGTAAAATGAATGACGAATCAAGAGCGAAGATATAGGAGTTTTTATTTTATTTTAAATGAATGTAAAAAAAGATAAAATCATGTGTGTCAAACTTTGGAGACCCATATAAATAAATAAAATGAGTAATTTGATAAATTTTAAAAGAAAAATTTTACATAACAGTCATACACTACACACTTGCTGAGAGAAAAATAAAATAATTGTTCTTCTACTTAGCAACCCTACACATGTACACCACACACTTAGGGGAAAAAAAGTATGTGTGTGGTGTAGAGATGCTGAGTAGAGTTTTTCAAAACATAAAAAGATAAAAAAAAAAAAAATTAAATAAGAATTTATCTACTTAACAGCTCTACACCATACACCTGTTGAGAAAAAAAAAATAAGAAGATAAAAAATAAAAATAGGTGTGTGATGCAAAGTTGCTAAATAAAATTTTTCAATAAATAAAAACTAGTAGCTAGGTGTGTATTGTAAAGCGCTAAATAGAATAACTCATTTTAAAAACCTAGAGATGTTAGCAAATAAATTCTTTAGGAATTTTACTTCTATTTATAAGAATTAATGATGGAGGAGTTTTCCACAAAATCAACACGGGACAAAACAAGGGTGTATAATCCTTATTTTCCATATCATAATCAATTATGGAGTAAATTGATTCCCACAAAGAAATCTATTATTTTCAGTTCGAAAGCCATCATGAATGGTATTTGTTAAGAATATAATAAAAGTAATTAAATCTATCTCTTCTCATTAGCTTAAGTTTTTTGGACAAGTGATAATTTTATATGATATTAGAACAGAAGTCCTGAGTTCGAACTTTAACTCTACACTTTACCCAATTTATTTAAAGGAAAATGATAGTATAACTTCCAAATATGTCCACCAAATATGACCACACATATATTTTTATTTTTATTTTTTTTCTTAATGGTTAAGGCCAAAGTGACTACTAGTGAATTTATTTATTTATTCTTAATGATAAAGGATGTTTAAAAAATACTTAAAGAAAAAGAAAAGAAAAACAAAAAAAACTCATTTGCACTGGTGTGCATATTTGGGGTGCATATTTAGTGTACACTCTAATATTGTCCTTAATTAAATATTCCACGTATTAGGTCACCCATTGATTGAGAGTCTAGCCCACACGTGACTGACATGAGGAAGAGTATCAAATTGATTAAGCATCAATGTTGTCCTCTAAACTAAATTGATATCGGTTGAGTCTAATAACCAAATGGTACCGTAATAAATAACCCTAGCCCATTTTAATTTATATGAACCTTTCATTTTATTTTTCTAGCTAGGCTTACGTGAACCATTCATATACGCATTAGTCTTTTTCCCGCGGGCCACGGCAAAGGATGACTTTGGTCTTGATGTTTTATTTTCTAATGCTAGTCCTTCTCTTCGTTTCTCACACGGAAGGACAGATTTGACTTCTATTCCGACATATCACGTCAAGTTATATAATTTATAAATTTATTTTTATATAAATTTTTTAAAATTAAAATAATTATTTTAAAAAAATACTATTTTTAAGGACATCTCAATTAATAATTAAAATAAAAATAAACTTACTACTTCCTACTACTCATTTACTATTTTATAGTGTATTTAAAACTTTTATTTTTTTAATTATTTTCTTTTAAGTATTTTTTTAATATCTTTTATTTTTTTAAAAAAATTAAAATATATATAATTTCAAGTCACTTCTTAAATCATTAAATAAAAAATAATAATAAAAGAAATAATAAATAGATTGTAGAAGATAGTAAGCTTATCATTATTCTAATAATTATATACACATACACATATTATATATATATATATATATATATGTTTTTTTTTCCATTTCGAGATTTTAATTTTGAGCAGTGTTATGCATCTCGAATAAACATTTCAAACAGGCTATTTCACTTTTTTATTTTTTTTCATGTATTTTTTTAATCATCATAAATATTTTTTTTAAAAAATAAAAAATTCACAATATCATTAAAAAACACTTCCTTAATCACTAAAAAAAAAAAAAGTCATTCGGGACACAAATTCGGGACTCATTTTCGAGACAAAAAGTATTTCTCTTTAATTTTTTAAGATTCTTGATCAAGTTTTAAGATTTGAAATGGGAGAAATTAGCACTTAAAAATGAGTTTACAATATTTATTGCACTAAATTCTAACATAGCACTTGACCTTTTATTAATGATCAAGATTTATCATTTATGGAAGAAAGATTCTACAAATCTCACTCTCTTCCCACTGCGATGAGGTGGCTTTGCCCAAACTTTTAATTTGTTTTTAAACAAGAAAAAATGTGGGCATCTGCCCCACACGGGGCACACTCCGTGTTAAAAAAAAAAATGTGATGTGCAGTGTGTACTGGTGTGGGGCAGATGCCCAGAATTACTCTTTAAACAATAGATAATCAAGAGTCATAAAAATCTCATATTTCACATAGTAGGATAAAATATTAAGATAGAAATATAATTTAATTTTTTTACAAAATTGAGAGGAAAGGAGAGACAATTAGTCATGATTGAAAAGTTATTATTATAAAAATAAATAAATAAATATTTTTGTCTATTTTAGTAAGTGCCATTCTTAGTGCAAGTTGTAAAAACAAATGGACTAAGATCTAAATGGTGTTTTTGTCCTTTTGGGTGTCACCTAAATGCTAAGTAATATATAATATATACATAGGGTATCATTGTAGAGAAATCACTTCGTTTTTATACAAGGGAGTTAGGGATTTCGAATCCAAATTTTTCATTTGAAAAATCGGTTCATATGTTATTAGGCTCTTGGCACTTCTGATTATTTATTCATATCCTTTAATTTAGTTATATATATATACACATCAAGGAAAAAAAACTTCTCAAATTTGGGTCCATACTAATGCTGAGATCACATCACCATCCAAACGCAGCCCAATCACTCAATAATTGATCGTGCTAAAACCACATACACATAGCGTTAGATTATTATTTTTTTATATAAAAATTTTATTAAAGCATTTTTTGTGTATTTAAAAAAAAACATACAAAAAAATAATAAATAAATAAACAAACAGCTAAAAGAAAAACACATTTTGGTAAAAATAAAGTCAGCACTTCAAATCAAAACTTATAATAAAAGATATACCTAAAATAGATTCTATAATTTTGTTAAACATTTTACGTGATATTAATTTATTCGGATTATTATAAATTATATAAAACTTATTTGACACGTGTATCCGATTATAACGAATATTTTGGAGAAATTCGATTATTAACAAATTCGATTATTTACTATTAGTGCGTCAATTTATTATTTATTATGGGATGAGGATCTATTATGATTATAAAAAATTAAAATGTCGATATATTTTTCATCATTTGGAAAAATTTATATGACTAGAATGTAAATTACAAAATATTGAAATTGGTTAATATTTATGAGTTATTTTATTTTCAAGTTGGTGTGTAGAGCATATCATTCACATTACTTAAATAGTAAAATTTAATTTATAAAATTTAAAATTTAAAATTTATCTTTAATCATATTATATTATGTAAATACTTGATATATTCTACACACATGCTCAACAACAAGAATTTTCAAAATACACACCAATTTTTGTAAGAGTAATATTAAATACAGTCGTAGATTATGTACACTTATTTTAAAAAAGAGTGAAATCTATCATTAAAAATTAATTTTCTTATATAAATTTATATTCATTAACTTTTTACAAAAAGAATACACGACATTATGTGCAAGAATAATGCTACTATGCCTTCTCAATTTACTCCCTCATGCATTTATTTTATTTTTTTTGAAATATTAAAAAAAATTAAAAAGTGATTATTAGTATATTTATATTATACTAGCGGTTGGATAATGTGCGAGGCACATTTGCCCGGTTGAAAAATAACTTATTTTGTAAAATATAAATATATTTTTAGTTAAAAAAAAAACGTAATCATAAGTAAAATAAGTAGTATATAGAGAATTTTTTATGAACTCAATTTCTGCACCTAACAAGTGAAAAGAGATGTGGAGAATTTTTGTGATAGTGATAGTACTTCACTGCATAAATCAAAGCAATCCAACCGAAGGAAAAAAAAATGAGAAGTAGTAAAATGAAGGGTTGGATTTAAATCTTAAAAATTTTAATGTACCAGCAGCAGCCTTGTCCTTCAAAAAACAACACACGTAGATATCATATCTTTAGATATGATTTGGATCGATGTATTAATAGTAGTGATAGATTGTCAATTCCCTCCTGACCCAATAATGTTGTAAATTTTTTATTTTTTTAAAAATGTTTATGATGATTAAAAAAATACATGAAAAAAAGAAAAGAAAAATAAAAAAATGAAATACACATTCATGAAATATTTTCAGGTTACTTTTTTATTAGTTGTGGCAGTTCTCTTTAGTTAATTAAGAATATTATCATATTTAAATTATGTTAAAATTCTAATTATTTATATAGTTATAATTTTTTTAAAATATTTAACAAAATTTTATTATTTATTTAATGATGAAATATTAGTGAATGACCATTTAATTTCTACCTGCCTAGAAGCCTCTAAATCGTCGTTATAAGTTCTAATTACCTACTCCCAATTAAAATTAAGCTAGCTGGTATTAGGAAAAGATCAAAATTCTACATCATTTGTCTAATCGGATTTATTTTGAGAAAGTCTGATACACAATCTATATATATGTCTATTGAATTCCTAGCTATTTATCTAAAAATTAGTTTAAGGAGACAGAAAAATAACTAAATAAAATTAAGTTTATATAATAATATTAATGAATTGCCATCTACATTACGAGAAAAATGAGTATTTATGACGGATTATTTACGACGAGAATGATTATTTACATCTGTCAAATTGAAGAAAAAAATAAAGTGTAATTTCAAATATTAAAATGGTCTAATGTATAAGAATAAAATTATTATTTATTTATGATCATTATTTATTATGAAATTTAAATTATATTAAAAATTCAAATTAATTAGATAGTTTTTTTCTCTTAAAAATGTACAGTAAAATTAATATTTTTTCTACTTTTTCTTTCTTTCTCTCTCATTCCCAACGCACGATTGCAGTATTACGTCGCACATTGACATTCACACGGATTTAAAAAAAAAAAAAATACTGTTCATTATACTGTCAAAAAAAAAACTGATTTAAATTTACTGTTCACGATGAACAGTAATGAATAGTAACGGATATACACTCTTTTAAGTATAGGCAGAGATATATATATATTTAAAAATATTTAAAAAAAATAGCGATTCAGAGTGGGGGCACATCCGGCAGAAGAGCACCACTCTTACGCGCAAATATATTCTCTTTGTAATTAACAAAACTTTTTCACGTCCACTTACCCTGTATAAAGTCATTCCCGCCGCTTATAAAAGACGGTGAACTCCAGCGATTAGTCTCACAGATTTGAACATAGTAATTAAGTTTTACGTTGCTGTCGGTTTCATTTGCTTTCTGCTGTCTCTCTGTGTTTAAGTACGCTCGCTGATCACTGACAAGCAAGGCGGATTACCAGAATTATGAGCCAAGTGGAGGTCTTGGATTATTGCGTTTACAGAGACCCCAATGCAGCAGTGGAGGCTCGCATCAAAGACCTGCTCTCTCGAATGACATTGAAAGAGAAGGTTGGCCAGATGACGATGATTGAGCGCCGTGTCGCCACCCACGACGCCATTAAAGACCTTTCCATTGGTACGGACCTCTCTATCTCTCTCTTCCCATGTCTAGAAGTTGCTTACTGTTACATGTATGTGCCCTTCTGTGCATGTTTTGTTTCTGCAGTTTTGCTGACATTTTGTGGACTATTTTCTGTAGGAGGCATGATGAGTGCTGCTGGGAGTGGACCCTTCGGGAAAGTGAAAACAAAGTCGTCGGATTGGGCCGATATGGTTGACAGGTTTCAGAAGTCGGCGCTTGATTCACGGCTAGGCATACCTTTAATATATGGGATTGATGCGATTCATGGTAACAATAGTATCTATGGTGCCACCATATTTCCTCATAATGTTGGCCTTGGAGCTACAAGGTTAGTGTATGACTCTGTCCCGGCTTTCTTACATAATTAGGCACTTCTGGGCAAAACTAGAACAGGAAACAAAGAAAGATTGTGAAAAAAAAAGGAAAAGACCTTAAAAAGTTTGCTTTATAGACTCTAAATCCAAAAAGTGCATTCAAATCACTATATCCAAAGAAAATCAAAGTCATATCTGGACCTATACCCCAAAATACCAGTAAATGTTACCTCTTGGAATCGTTATAAATTGCAAGAACTTATCCCTTCCAAACTATATGGGATTCTATCCACATCCCTTTCATATTAAATATGAGTATTACAGTTGATGGGAGACTGTTGGAAGAAAGATGGAAAATGGCATGCAGTTTGAAATCTTAATTTACTAGCAAATAGGTCAATGGTCAGAGTACTCCATAACCAGTACTTTAATTTATCATAGGACCATCTTATCAGCCACCAGCTTAGTTTATGCTTTAGCCTTTGAAAGGTAGGGATAAAACCCATTTCTGGGGAAGTTAAAGGACAAAGAACTATAACAGCTAACCCTTATGCATTTCTCCGCTCTTCTTAAAATCTCAAAGCAGCCAAATGGAAGGTATTTGGCCCTTTTGCTTCAGGACCACTTATAGTGTAAAACTTATGATAGGGATGCAGATTTGGCACGAAAGATTGGGGAAGCAACGGCACTTGAAGTTAGAGCTAGCGGCATTAACTATACTTTTGCTCCTTGTGTGGCTGTAAGTACTGTAAATGTGACCTTTTGCTGGGCCATTATTTGTTTTAAGTGGTTGGTGCTTGCAATTTGGCAGTAGGCTTATAGTTGTAAGAAGTTATCAGTTCTTTATGCTTTTCAATATCTGTGGAGAATATTGACTATGTTTCTCTTCAAATGTTCTGCGATTTCAATGAGTTAGGGATCTCTTGTAGTGTAAAGAACTAACAAACTAATTTAAATGTTAAGAAGCTCAACATGTAAATCATGAACAAGTGATATTATGCTAGCTAGCGTTATGTCTGAGGCGTTATTCTTCTATCTTCTTTCACGTGTTTGTCTTCTAAACACTCTTTTGTGGACAAGAAATTGTCAGGAAAACTCATTTACATAAGTTCTGATAGGTTTCAAGGGATCCCAGATGGGGGAGGTGCTATGAAAGTTACAGTGAAGACGCTGGAATTGTTAGAAAGATGACTTCCATTGTCACAGGCCTGCAGGGCCAGCCGCCCCCGAAACACCCAAAGGGCTACCCTTTTGTGGCTGGGAGGTAGCGAAAAGTCGTTGATATTCTATTTGCATTTATTTAATGACCATACTTTTCATATCTTTAATCAAATTTACTCCTTAGCTAGTTCATTCCACATTAATCATCAATTGAGAAAAACATATGGCAACTGGGAAAAAAGAAAGATATAACGGATTCTAGAAATCACGTCAGTTTGTGAGTTTACTTTATGTAATATCTTTGTGTCTATAGCAGTTCTCATTATATATCTAAAAAATTTTTGTCCTGTTTTCATATATTTCGATTCTTAATTAGTTACATAACTAACTTAACTCTTCATACTTTCAAGCTTTGTAATACTCATAATAATGCAAAGAAACCCTGATTGTCAATTCCTCTGTTAGCAGCCGTCCGATTGACTCTTTCTCATAATCCCACTTTTGTTTCCAGAAACAATGTTATTGCTTGTGCAAAGCATTTTGTAGGGGATGGGGGTACGGAAGGAGGAATAAATGAGGGGAATACCATATTATCATACGAGGAATTAGAAAGGATACATATGGCACCTTATCTGGACTGTATTTCTCGGGGAGTTTCCACTATTATGGCATCCTATTCTAGCTGGAATGGGCGTAAACTGCATGCTGACCATTTTCTCTTGACAGAAATTTTAAAAGATAAGCTCGGTTTTAAGGTAAAAATCTTTTGTTGGGGTTCTGAGATTATAGTTTCTGCACATCTAGGTAAATCTTGGGAAAATATTCTGCTGCAGGGTGTTGTAATTTCTGACTGGAGAGGACTTGACAGACTTAGCGAACCTCGTGGCTCAAACTATCGTTACTGTATTTCCTCTGCTATTAATGCTGGAATAGACATGGTATAGATTCATTGAACTCCAATTCCAAAATCTATAACAAGGTTTCTTCATTTATTTATATCTTCTTTGCCTGACTGAGAAAAGATGCAGGTGATGGTGCCTTACAGATACGAACTGTTTGTGGATGATTTGACATTTCTGGTTGAATCAGGGGAGATACAAATGGCAAGGATCGATGATGCTGTTGAACGGATACTTAGAGTGAAGTTTGCTGCCAGTCTTTTTGAATTTCCTTTCGCGAATAGATCTGTGCTTGATACAGTTGGATGCAAGGTGACTTTTGAAACATATAGAAAATGGTGGTGCTGACATTTTTGGTATCTGCACGATCTTTGGAAGATGCAAAAGCTTTCCCTTTATTCGTTAAGCTGAATCAGTCATCTCTCCCTTGTATTAATGCGAAAACGCATTAGAAACAGTTGCATCACAACTGTTTCCATTCTAATCATTGAAAAGATATCAAATGCTTTCAGTTAGCAACTAACTATATATAGCATCAAACTCAACTGATTTAGTACTTAAAAACTGAGATAAAGTTTGGCAATCGAAATTTTCTGCAGCTGCACAGAGATTTAGCACGTGAAGCAGTCCGCAAGTCTTTGGTTCTTTTGAAAAATGGAAAGGATCTGAAGAACCCTTTTCTTCCATTGGATAGAAATGCGAAAAGAATTCTTGTTGTTGGGACACATGCTGATGATCTTGGATATCAGTGTGGTGGGTGGACAGCTGATTGGAAAGGAAGCAGCGGCAACATTGCAATTGGTATGTAATTATGTTGTTAATGTTATAAGTATTAAGCAATAGGTTGACTTTCACCAAGAGAGTGAAAACATATTTAGCTTTGTAAGACTGATTTGTTTCTTTAGAATCACTGATACTCGCTAACTATATCAGTGATGATGGGCAATATTTTCCAATCTTTGGTTATCCCTGGGTTTTGTATGGCATGTATGGCAACAGAGACAGTCAACGAGTCTCCTTAAATGAGGTTGTCCTTACCCAGACTCCAGTTTGAATGGTTCAGAGGAGAGCTGCTTGGCGTCTCCAATGTTGGGGTTGGTGGATTGCTCATTTTAAGTCGAGGCATGGTGAATCTATTCCATCACTACAAACAGCAGCTAACATGGAGAATCTATCCGCAACTGCAGCATCATAATTACTTTGTATTGGTTCCTTGGTGGGCTTAGCCTAGTTTGCACAGCTTGACAGCTTGTGCAGGGGAAGTTGCCTGCATGCCAACCGAAGTTCCCTGCTTGTTTTCCTCATCTGGTAGTGGATGACTGTTTTTTTAAGCTGCAGGTCAGCCACAAAGTAATCCATGAGAGTCAGTCCTTTGGATCTGGTGGGGGGCCATTTCTTGGATTGGACCAAAAACTGAAGATATTTTTTGGATTCAAAAAATAAAATTAGAAAATAATAAATGGTCACAAAACTTTAAACTTCAAAATTATTTTAAGTTTAAACAATTAAGTTATAAAACTCATCATGTGGCTCAACAGGAGCAAAAGTTCTGTTTCGAAAATTATATATGTTATAAATGTGTTGGAAGCACGATGGCGATGAACTCATGATGTCATTTCGTTTTAGGCACAACTATCTTGGATGCAATTAAAGAAGCAGTTGGAAATGAAACAGAAGTAATTTATGAGCAATATCCATCGGCAGACACCTTAGCACGTCGGGATTTCTCTTATGCAATTGTAGCTGTTGGGGAAGAACCCTATGCAGAGATATTTGGTGACAATTCGGAGCTTGTAATCCCTTTTGATGGAGCTGACTTATTAAGTTCAGTTGCTGGCTGTATCCCCACATTGGCAATTCTGGTATCTGGAAGACCCTTAGTTCTTGAGCCATGGCTTTTGGAGAAGTTAGATGCTCTGATTGCTGCTTGGTTGCCTGGAAGTGAAGGAGGAGGAATTGCAGATGTTGTCTTTGGGGATCATGACTTTGAGGGCAGACTGCCAGTGACATGGTTTAAAAGGGTCGATCAGCTGCCCTTGCATGCTGAAATGAATGCATGTGACCCTCTATTCTCACTAGGCTTTGGGTTGACATGCAACAAGGAGAAATCTCCAAACTGATAAAGTTGGTTCATATATATATATATGAACCAACTTTATCAGTTTGGAGATTTCTCCTTATATATATATATATATATAGTTTCTCTGAGTCACTTAAAGCAGAAGCAGTGCTGCAGTTGGCTCATGAATAGATTTTTCCACTGGTATGACAACAATGTTATATGTACTCTTTTCTGTATTTCCACTGGCTTCTAGTTCTAGTTATTGCCCTGTGAACAGCACATGGGATGCCTTTTGTGGAAGATGGTTTGTGGTTTGTTGAATAAGATTTAAAGCAGTTTGGCCATGCTCAGCTGTTTATATATGGGAGGAGGATGGACTCTTCATGCTAAGCTTATTATTTTGGATCTCATCTATTACAATATCAAATTCCCTGATATATTTCAGGATGTTAAGTAAATATCATTAACATTGTTCCAAGGAGATAAGAGTTTTTCTATTTTCAAGCTCGTGTGTAAAGCACACTATTTACATCAATTAAATAATAAAATTTGATTTGTAAGATTCATATTTCAAATTTTATATTCGGAATCAAGTTATGTTATATAAGTACTTTACTAGATCTGCTCTACACAATAACTTAAAATATAATTTTTCAAGAGATAAATAGTAGAGCTAAATATAGAAATAGTCTCTATGGTTTGGCGTTTGGATAGATTAAGCCCCCGTTTGGATAGTGAGATAAGATGAGATGGTTTTAGATAAAAGTTAAAAGTTAAATAAAATATTGTTAGAATATTATTTTTTAAT
Source organism: Juglans mandshurica (assembly GCA_022457165.1). Classification (NCBI taxonomy): domain Eukaryota; kingdom Viridiplantae; phylum Streptophyta; class Magnoliopsida; order Fagales; family Juglandaceae; genus Juglans; species Juglans mandshurica. Next base: position 15,251,926 of record CM039633.1, on the reverse strand, counting down.
ATTATTATTATTTTGAAATTTAAAAAAGTTAAATTGGGATTTGAAAAAGTTGAATTATTTATTGTATTTTGTGTGGGAATTTGAAAAAGTTGTAATGATGAGATGATTTATCAATTCAAATCGTAATTACTGTAATTTTAAAATTTTTACTTCCCATTGGTTTAAGATCTCACTAACGAAGCTTATACCACGTAAAGCACAAACATAAGATAAGCACCTATAGAATGTTTGTCAACACGAGCCAATAAAAATAAAATAAATACAATTTAAATTTGACTTCAATTTATAAACAAAATAACTTTTAGATTAAGAAAACCTTAATCTTTAAAATAAGCTAAAGTGAAATGGTGATCATGTTACACCCTTAATCTCAAAGAAAGGAAGGTGACATCAGTTGGGTTTTTTTTTTTCAATTTTCTTACCACTTTTTCATCATCCAAACAATATCCAAAGATTCTAAACAACATCCAACAATTTTCATATCTGCACCCCTAGTGACTGGCTGTATCGAAAAAAGTGCAGAGAGACTCAAAGAAATACAAGCATGAGAGAGGAAACAACTCGCAAAAATTGGGATGCCTGGAAAAGATTTTTGAGAGAGAAATCGAGGTCAATGACGAAGACAACATCCAAAAATTACAACTCACAAAACTTGACAAAGACAAGCATGAGAGACTCAAAGAAAGAGAGGATGTGAGGCTGAGTAGTTGCTATCAGCTGAGGACAAGAGAGAAAACAGAAGAAGAGAGAAAACGGCATAAGGTTTAAGTTGAAATGAAGAGATGAATATAGGAGCATCCTCGTTAACTTGGCCATATGCATCTTCAAAATTTAGCCAATATCACAATTTTTTGTATTTACCTATTCTATTTAAATTCAATCCCCACATTGGATTAATCATTCACTCTATATATAATAATAAAATATTATTAAATTAATAATTTTTTTATTTAATTTATTTGTATCACATTTTATAATTCTACCAATTTAATATTAATAATAATTATATTCTAATTAAATTAATATTAAAAACATCCATCTCAGATCTATATTTCCCGACAAAGATGTTCAAAATCAACCATTTCCTACTGCAAATCAAAAACCAAAATCAACCAGAAATTCATACAAAATCAAGCAGAAGAAATCACTTCCTATCAAACAGAAATTCATACAAAATTCAACCAGAAATTCATGGCGAATACCCATTTCCTATGGAACACTATGCCGAATTCAACCAGAGAGAGACGTTAGAGAGGGTGATGTTCCTAACCATTGATCTGTGTAATTAGTTGGTAAAAGCCACCGTTTCTCCAAACTAACGAAGTGTATTACTATATTTATTATATCCTAAAAACGGATTAATACTCTCTTTTATATAAGAATTTTGTTTAAATAATAATTTAATACTCTTCATTTCTCCACTCGAATCCAATTCGATACAAAAGAGACACGCCGAATACCCATTTCCTATCAACCAGAAATTCCTATGCAGAAATTCATACAAAACTCAACCAGAAATCAAGCCGAATACCCATGCATAATACTCCTTGGAGATGAGTTATCAAGCAGAAGAAAGAGAGAGTGGAGTAAAAAAATTATGCAAGAAAATAATTACAGATCGGGAGTGGGAGTGGGAGAGAGAGAGAGAGAATAGAGAGAGAGAGCGAGTGGAGTAAGAAATTTCCAGATCAAGAAAGTAAGAAAAACTGAGAGCTTAAAAAAATGCAATAAATCACTTACAGATCGGGAGTGGGAGTGGGAGTGAGAGAGAGACAGAGAGAGAGAAGAGTGTTTTACGGGTGATGAAATGAAGTGAGTGCTTTCCCGCGTTTGGTTGGAGCGAAAAATTAATATTTTAATATTTGATAAATTAATTATACTCCTTCATCTTTAGCCCATCATTATAATAAATATTTAAATTATTTTAGATTTGTATTGTAATGTTTTTGACATAAATTATATAAATTTTGGTCAACTTTCTCATTTGGTCAAGTCAATAAAAAGATGCTCTAAGAGATTTGAACGGCGTCGTTTTAAAAAATTCTTAAAAAAAGTTTGCAAAAAATGGTCTCGGTGATGGGGTTCGAACGCGGGTCAGTCTGTTTGCAAAACGTATGCTTGTACCATTAGGCCACTCATCGATCCAATGAAGTCTACGGGTGGCACTTGTGCGACCCATAGATATCATGGGGTGGTCGCGCATCACTCTCAAATCTCACGCGAGAGTTAGGTGACTATTATTTAAAATAATATAAAATGAATTTGACTTTAACTATTCACATCAAATCTCCATATTGAATTATCCATTTATTCATTATATAGTAATGAGTAATTAATAATTAAAAAAGTATTTAATTTTTTTAATTATTAATTTATTTTATTTTATCATATTTTAAAAAAATATTTAATGGATAGCATAATCACACGAAATCAGATTGTCAATAGAAAAAAAAAATAGACAAAATCGTTGATAGAGACTTCGAGAGAGAAAAACAAATGATGTAAAATGAATTTGATGAGTTTCATGAATTCCACCAATCAATATCAAATCAAATCGCATATAGAAATCAATATAAAGATTCTTTGACTTTTTTTCCATTTCTAGCATACGGCATACCATTCAAATGAGGTGGCAAAAATTTCTTATTATCGATCAGTTTCAGCAATGAAATCAAAAAACAAAAAGAGCCAAAAAAAAAGAAAAAAAAAATCTCAGACATGCTCTAGAACTTATTCAAAACACGTCAGAATTAAACCAGAAAAAGTAATGAAATAAATAGTTACAAAAATCATCCGTTGGACGAATAGCATTTTACTTGAATTCCAATTTTTCATAAAGGTTAGAACAGAAAGAAGAAATCTAAAGTTACAAAGAAGCCTTTGAAAAAGAAAAGAAGAAAGAATATAGATCTAGATTTCGTGCCTTCTGGATCATCCGATTATGACTTCACCCTTTCTGGGGAAAATAAGCATACCATCTCTGAAGAAGAGAGATCATAGGAAGTGACAGAAAGCCAGAGAATTTTGTAGAAATTTACAAGGAAAAGGTAATGTAGTCAATTCAAGTCTAGAAATGGGGATAATTTGGTCACTTCAAAGGAGTCCTCTTAGAGGAATGGACGTTCTCGTAGAACGACTCTCACAAACCAAAGTAAGCGAGAATGAGAGTCTGAGACCAATCATTGCGAGGATAAGAAAAGAACCGGTTAGCCACGTGACCGTTCATGTAGGTTACCTACCTACCGGTCATTCCCTCTAACCCTGAGGACAAACTTTCAGACACTACGATTTTACGTTAATCGTATGTTTATCGATTTGTTTTCTGGGTGCTTTCTCTAAGTCCAAGCTGATTGGCGAGGTTGATCTTCAGAATGAGCATAGCAGAGGGCATGGATTCCGTTTACAGGGATACCAACGCACCCGTAGAGGCTCGTATCAAAGACCTGCTTTCTCGGATGACATTGAAAGAGAAGATCGGACAGATGACTCAGATTGAGCGCCGAGTCGCCACTCCCGACGCCGTCAAAGACTTCTCCATCGGTAGCCTCTTCTCTCTCTCGCTCTCGCTCTCTCTCTGTGAATTTAAAAATTTACATTGTGTTTGTGGGTGTGTATATGCGTTCGTGTATAAGAAAATGCGCTCTCTCTCTCTCTCTCCGTTGACACATACTGAAGTCATTTGGATCATATGAAAGTGCGCTTTTGAAAACAGTAAAAATTAAAAGTTCGCATTCATTTTTAGCTAAGTGGATCTTGATGACTGTATGTGTATGTTTCAGTTATGCATTTTTCCATACAATGGGTGGACTCTTTTTTCAGGGAGTATACTCAGTGCTGGTGGCAGTGGACCCTTTGCAAAAGCAGCGTCTTCAGATTGGGCTGATATGGTTGACGGGATTCAGAAGTCTGCGCTTGAGTCACGGCTTGGGATACCGATAATATATGCGATTGATGCGGTTCATGGTAACAATAGTGTCTATGGTGCCACTATATTTCCTCACAATGTTGGCCTCGGAGCTACGAGGTTGGTGCTAGACTGTGTCCCTGGCTTTCTGGGTTTTTTACATACGAGCATTTGTACAGATCTGACCACACTCTCCACACACTATGCACTCAATTTTTTTTTTTTTTTTTTATAACTCATTACACTAAGAGTGTTATGTGTGTGATAAATAGTAGAGTTTTTCTTTACATAATTAATCACTTCTCGACTAAATTAAAACACTCAAAATTGAAGGAAGAATTTTTATTCTTTTAGAAGAAAGAACTAAAACAGCTTCACCGACTCAGGCAAGCAAACCGGCAGAGGAATCAATCAATAAATGTTGCAAACTCGAATACTTCTCAAAACAAAAATTCTCACGATGCCAGCCTTCAACCACCTTCTTAGTTTATGTTTTACTAGTTGAAACGTCGGAAAAAATTATTTCATTTCCGGGAAAGTTCAATGTCAAAGAACGATAACAGCTTCTTTTTTTTTTTTTTTTTGTATTTATTTACTTTTCTTAAAAACTTCTTAGCAGCCTTTACAGACTCCAAGCCACTTGTGTTTTTGAACTTGTGATAGGGATGCGGATTTGAATCGAAAGATCGGGGAAGCAACAGCACTTGAAGTTAGGGCAAGCGGCATTCACTATACTTTTGCTCCATGTCTGGCTGTAAGTATTATAAATATAATGTTTTGCCGAGGAAGTACTTGTTTTGAAGCGTTTGCAGTGTTAACTGGTAGATTAAGTTTAGACTGTAACTCCGATTATGAGTAAAACTTCATTCAGTAACCGCACTTGGTGTAAACACATGCTTGCAATCTGGCAATGGGTTTCTTATATTGGAAGAATAATTTTGTTGTTTATGCTTGGCGATTTCTGACAACAATACTGAGTGAGTCTTATCTTTTAATTTTGTTACCATTTCGATAATTTCTTGTTGTGTTAGTTAACATACTGGTTTAAATTCTTAAGAAGCTCTCTGTATAAATTACAAACAAGATGAAGGGAAAGACCTCTTAATAATACTTTTGCAGGTGGTCCATTTCCTAATTTTTAAATTTTTCAGAAAAGATTATTATTCTTATCAGATCTCTGTTGTTAATGGGAGCAATGGTTTCTTACCCTTGGAAAATTTGTTCAATAGGCCATTAGAATATGGCTGAAGAAAACTAGCTTTACGTACAATAGCTACTCGATAAAATTTTATACCATGAACACCTATGTTGTTTACATTAATCCAATCATGCCATTTGTGCACTGGGTCTACTTGGGATTGGTAAATGTCTAGGCCGACATGTATGTCCTTTTTGATACCCCATGACCTTTAGGTCTTTCATCATCCTTAGGGCATTCCAAAAGCGTACAACTCATTGTTGCATGGTTGTGGTAAAAGGTCAATCCAGAAACCAATTTCATAGGATCCTGGGTCATCTGCTGCAGTAGGGCGTGAGCAGGTGCCTGCTCCACAAGATTTCTCTTTCCCGCCATGTGAAGTACAAAATTAAAATTAGATATCGTAAAACTGTAATCCTTCGTTTTGTTGTGCCAGGTGATTTCTGTCAGATAAAATTGCAGGTCTGGAAAGTGCTAATATTCAATCGAGACATGAGATTGGTACTCTAAATGCCTTCCAATAATGTACCACCCTGGGAAATCAAACTGTGAGCTGGAGTTCGGCCAGAACATAGATTCTTCTTGTTCTCCTATCTTCTTTCATCATATTTTTTTAAAAAACTTTTTTGTTTGTGAAATTATGTCCTCGAGAAAATTATTTACATATGATATCTTTAACCGGACTGGTGTACCTCGGGTTATGCCTGGAAGAGTTGTGGATATTCTTAGGTGCTGGAAAAGAATTAGAGGCAATGCTCACATTGTTGCTGTGTGGAAAATGATTCCCCTCTGCATTATGTGGTGTTTGTGGATGGAGAGAAATAAGAGGCGTTTTGAAAATTGGGAACGTTCCTTGGATAAGCTGAAGAGATTCTTTTATAATACTTTATTTTCTTGGGATGAGATCATTAGTTGTAATGAAGACAGTTTTCATGATCTCTTTGTATCCCTCAGTAGTGCTTAATGGTACTTAGGCATTTTCTGTATATACTTCCTACGTACTTGGGCTATGCCCATTTCTATCAATAAAATTTTACTTTTACTTATATAAAAGAAAAATTATTTACATATGATCTAGGTGGGTTCTCACAGGTATGCAGAGATCCCCGATGGGGCAGATGCTATGAGAGTTACAGTGAAGACACTGAAATTGTTAGAAAGATGACTTCCATTGTCTCAGGCTTGCAGGGTCAGCCATCCCAAGAACACCCAAAAGGCTACCCTTTTGTGGCTGGAAGGTAGAGGAAAGTCATTGATAGTATTCTATTCATATTTTTTTAATGACTAAACATTTAGTATCTTTATAGCAAAGTTTCTCATTTAGCAAGTTCATCTTCCAAATCCATCACCACATTCAACACGCATCATTGTGGTCAGGGAAAGAATTTGACAACTGAAGAGCTATATGTTTTCCTTTCTTTCTATTTTGTTCAGACCAATGAGTCTTGGCTCTTTGATTAAACTTGTTGGAGATTCACTTGGGAATTGGGAAGAATGTTTCCTGCTTTTTATTTTCTTCTCCATTTTGTTCTATATATTTCTCTTTTAATCTTAGATAGTCCTACAAAAAGCATTACGGTTATAATTCTAAGCTTTTGACTTACCTTGTTTGTTCTTTCCACTCATTATGTAGATTTACCTTGATTGTCAATTCCTCTGTTAACAACCACCATTGGACTTTTTCTCATAATGCCCATTTTTTATTCCAGAAACAATGTTATTGCTTGTGCAAAGCATTTTGTGGGAGATGGGGGTACTGACAGGGGAATAAATGAGGGGGATACCATTTCATCATATGAGGACTTGGAGAGGATTCATATGGCACCTTATCTAGACTGTATTTCTCAAGGGGTTTCCACTGTTATGGCATCCTATTCTAGCTGGAATGGGCGTAAACTGCATGCTGATCATTTTCTCCTTACAGAAATTTTAAAAGATAAGCTAGGATTTAAGGTAAAAATCCGATAATGCTCTTATTCTGAAACAAACTAATTCTTTTTTCTTGTCACTTCAGTGTTATAATTGGGTTTTTGGATATTCTACTGGGTAAAAACAGTTTTGATCATCTTGGTTGATTATTTGCTAGTTTTGTATCCAAAGTTTTTTTCTTGTCAGTTCACAGTATTCTTTTTCTCTGTCTCGCTCTCTCTCATTCTTTTTTCATAATCAAAAGTATGTGGATCTTTTATTTGGGGGTGGCGGGAAGATATTAGATTACAGTTTCTGTACATCTGGGTAAATCTTGGGGCAATATTCTACTGCAGGGTTTTGTAATTTCTGACTGGGAAGCACTTGACCGATTAAGTGAACCACGTGGCTCAAACTATCGTTACTGCATTTCCACTGCAGTTAATGCAGGAATAGACATGGTAGAGTTCAAACTACAAAACCAAAACTAAGGTTACTTCCTTTGTTTATCCCTCACCTTTGCCTGACTTAGAAAATTTGCAGGTGATGGTGCCTCTGAGATATGAATTATTTGTGAAGGATATGATATCTCTGGTTGAATCAGGGGAGATACCAATGGCCAGGATTGATGATGCTGTTGAACGGATACTAAGAGTGAAGTTTGTTGCTGGTCTTTTTGAATTTCCATTCACAGATAGATCTTTGCTGGATAATGTTGGTTGCAAGGTAATTTTTGCTTAATTTCTAGCACATGGTTAGTGGCACTGCTCTGTTCGAAACGCGTTATCTTTAGAGAGTGTACACTTTTCCACCAATCTGACTCAGTCATCTCTCCCTCAAATGTGATCCGTTTTCTTCTGTCTATTATAATTACCAGGAGAGAAACAATTTCTCAATCAGTAATCAGATTATCTTTTACCATAAATAAGGGGAAAAGGGAAGAATATTTTTTCCTGGTCCTTTTTCTGCAATTCTATTGTATCAACACCGTCCCTTTCGGAGAATAGTGGGATGGCCTCAACCTGTGGCTTAAAATAGATGGTTATCAATGCCACAAATTGCACCATAGTAATTAGGAAACAAAAAGGAAAAGTTACACTTTGCAACCCTAAACTATCATCCCTCTTGCAATGTGTACCCTCAACTATGAAAAGGTGTAATGTGCACCCTAAACTAACAGTAAATTTCAATTTGCACCCTTAGTTAAGATAGAACTATTAAGAGCAGTGATATATGGATCACGTGGCATAATCTTAATGGCATATTTTTGTAGTGGTGTATGTTGCAAAGGGGTGGTATTTTGGGGTACAAAATCCAACTACCCCAAAAGAAAATGACTTACCATTTTGTTAGAGAGGAATGAATTACTGGCAATTACAAAAAGAAAGATGGATGATCTAGAATGAAGAGACACAAAGGGAGAGGAGACCGGCTAGAGGAAGAAAGATTTCTAAAGGCCTTGAACCTTTGAGTCCTCAGAAATGAGTAGACCCTGATAAAGGAATAGAAACTGTTGCATTTTTACTTCTTAAATTTACAATATATCGTATTATAATGCATATTAGAGATAAGTGCATGCTTAGTTAATGTTAAGGGAAAAAAAGAACACTTTAGTTAAAAAAGTCACCATCGAACTATAAGAATGTAACCCCACTGATTTATTGCTCCTAAGGTCAAGTAAAGTATTAGCTTTGAAATTTTCTGCAGTTGCATAGAGATCTAGCACGTGAAGCAGTCCGCAAGTCCTTGGTTCTTTTGAAAAATGGAAAGGATCCTAAGAAACCTTTTCTTCCATTAGTCAAAATTGCTAAAAGAATTCTTGTTGTTGGAACACATGCTGATGATCTTGGATATCAGTGTGGAGGGTGGACAGAAACGTGGTATGGAGGCAGCGGAAGGATCACAATCGGTACACAAATACACCATTCTATGTTTTATTTATATCGAGCGATAGGTTAATTCACAACCAAAGCAACAACATTTATCATTTTTAAGACTGATTTTTTCTTGTCTTTAAGGCTGATTTGTTGCATTCATTGTGCAACTTTTGCTAATATTTTCATTGTAGTTCATTTTACTTTTTGTTCTCCTTTGTAAGAATGATTTTTCATTTTTGCATTCAAGTTTATCACTGAAGCCATTTGACTTCTGCCAAGTACAGAGTGCTCTTCACAAAATGCACGTGTTAATTGTCCACTTTGACTGTCTTAAGTTAATTTGACCAAACTGCAATCCATTTAGGAAGACTATCCCAATATGGCTATTCAGTTCTTTTATATTATCATATACTTCTTTCTTCAGTTGTGAAGAGACCCATTCAATAATAAGTTAGTCTAAGGAATAAGAAATAATCTGTTAACTAAAGAATGAAATGTATTTTGATGTCTTGCCAAGATCCCTTTATTTTATTGCAACATAGTTTGATCTTTTTCTGGAAACTTTTGGCAATAATACATCTATGGACTAAGATTTTGTGTGTATTTGGCCATGATGCCTCTGGTGCACATTGGCACAGCCGCACAGAACTAATGACATCATTGCATTTTAGGCACAACCATCTTGGATGCAATTAAAGAAGCAGTGGGAGATGAAACAGAAGTAGTTTATGAGCAATATCCATCAGCAGACACTTTAGCACGTCGGGATTTCTCTTATGCAATTGTAGCTGTTGGTGAGGAACCCTATGCAGAGACCCCTGGTGATAATTCTAAGCTTGTAATCCCCTTGAATGGAGACGGCATAATAAGTGCAGTTGCTGACCATATCCCCACATTGGTGATTTTGGTATCCGGAAGACCCTTGGTTTTGGAGCCATGGCTTTTGGAAAAGATAGATGCTCTGATTGCTGCTTGGTTGCCTGGAAGTGAAGGAGGGGGAATTGCCGATGTTATCTTTGGGGATCACGACTTCAAGGGCCGACTACCAGTGACATGGTTTAAACGAGTCGAGCAACTGCCTTTGCATATTGGAGTCAATTCATATGACCCGTTATTCCCCCTAGGCTTTGGGTTGACATGCAATAAAGAGAAATCTCTGAACTGATGAGTTGTGTACTAAGGCCAGTTCAAAAAATAAGGTTTCTCAAATCCATTTATGTACAAACAGCTGGTATCAAAGGTATTTGTTTTCCATTTAAACTCTTATTCTATCACAGCTCAATTTCCACTGGCTTTCTAGTTATTGTCCTGTAAATAGTGCACTGGACCCATGTATGCCTTTTTATGCAAATGTATTATGATTTGTTGAATAAAAGTAGTTCCCGCCATGTTCAGCTGAATAGGTATGAGATGCTCGAATGACGTAAAATGAGAGTGTAGCATATAACATTTTCGTCATTGCAGTTATTATTGCTATTATGTTTTTGTTAAGCATGTAGGCCTTTTATTGGCTCTCATGAACTACAGTCTTTCTATTCTCACTAAGCGTTTGTTTTCGTAGATAAGATGAGATTAAAGTTAAAAATTAAATAAAATATTGTTAAAATATATATTTTTAATATTATTTTTTTATAGGGATTTGAAAAAGTTGAATTGTTTATTTTATTTTATATGAAAATTTAAAAAAATTATAATGATTTAATAAGATGAGTTATAAAAACAAACCAGGCCTAAATTTTAAATTTCTAGATATGAACTAAACATATTGACAATGCCCAAAGGGAGATAAATATCAAAGGTCTCATGTACTCAACTTGAGGTAATCCTTTTAGGAGCAACGTGGGCAAATGAAACGAGAATCTCTTTGACTTTGTCAATGACGAGAGAATTAGATGTCAAGGGATATCTTCGTCCAAGACAAAAAAAAAAAGACATTATTTCCTCCCAATCGTCAAATCAATCTTGTCACGACACGTGGCCATGGAAATATTTACTCCCAGCCGGTGGTCTCCTACGTATTTCAAGTTGAGTAATGATAAACACACAACACTTTACACAATACATGTTATAAAATAAGGATATTTTTATAAAATGATGTTAATTTTATAAAGTGTTTTATAAAATACCCCTCCTTTTAAACATTATTATATAAAATATTGTATAAAATATCATAAATTTATCATTTTTCTTTCAAGTTTAGGAAATGAATTGAGATACACAGAATATTCTAGAAATATACTTTTTCAATCTCCTTCAACAAAGATATTTTAATTGACTGTCAGAGGCCCCTCCCGAAACACCATCAAGATCATTTTGTCTTTGTTATTAGTTGATCACTTGATAACCTTCTGCTTCCCGTCCCTGATTTTTCTTTTCCTGGATATGTGTAAGATCCCCCACAGGAGATGTTTCAATATTGATGTCTGTGGGCCAATGAAGCAACTTATTTAGAGTCTCACACCAAACTTTTTATCAGTTGTTTTTCCCTATCCCTATTCAAAACTTAGAGCTCCACTCCAATACATATGTTTCAAGCTACTAAAAGCAGATTTTAGGTTAAATTATTCAAGTATTTCTGTATTATAACGCAATAGAAATATCTATCAATTCACTCAACAAATTGGTTAGTCGTTAATCATGTAATTATTTAATAATTAAGTAATAACGTAAAATAAATAAATTGCATAATACCAAGACTCTACGAGACAACCAAATTCAGAAAAATCAATTTTATTATTTAAAAATCAATTACAAGTAAAACTTAATTATAAAATTTTTGTTAATTGACACTCTTACTTCACCAGATAAATGACCCATTTGTCTTCTATCGCAGTAGCAGCCAGAACTTCTGACGATCTTCAAACATTAATTTTTTTTTTTCTGAAACTCCAGTAACTAAAACTCGACCAATAAATTCTCTAATATGGAACACGATCACATTCTTTGAGAGAAACAATATGAAAATTCTCTAAGAATTTTCTCATCAAAATATGCACTAGTGCTCTAAAAAATATCCAAATCTGAATCTCTGCAGATTCTAACCAATATGATCTTTTAAATAAACAATCTGAAAGAAATTTTAGTTTTACTAGGACTCTCCTGATGGATCAAATCTGTCGTGAAGACGTCTTCTGACGAAATGCTGACATTTCGCGATAAATCTTTTCTACAGTAACAAATTCCAGTTCAATCTCTTCTCTGGATATGTGTAGATTCTTTAGGACTCGATTTTTACACTTATAACTTATCTAAACAATATATAATACCTCCTAGATATTGTTATAGATAAAGTCAATAAATAATTTACATTCATTCAAAATTACAAACTTAATAATAGGATAAACTCTATCATTTTAGTCACCTAATCTTATCCAAACTTTTCAACTAGTCACCTATTCTTAGCCAAACTTTTACATCTACAATCTCCCACTTTGGCAAATTGGTGACAAAACCAACTTGATGAATGTTTTGCATCTACAATCTCTCCCTTTAGTGGATTGGTGACAAAATCAACTTGATAAATGTAATATAAACCTATCAAAAGTACAAACAACAGACCAAGAAATCCAGTATAAGTTTCAAGCAAATAATCAAGAATAAAAAATACTAACATAGAATAATAACTAAGATTAGTACTATAAAAATTCACAAGATTTAAAATCAAAATCTAACCATGTTCTAGTCCAACATCAAAATAATGTCCAGAATTTAGTTATCTCTCTCAATATTATAATTAGTTCTCCCCCCTCAGTATTAAACTATCTTAAACACACCAAAAAAAATATTCAACTCCCCATCAAGCAAATTCATTAAATAACATGCTTACTCAAACTCCACCTAAATTTCACAATACCCAAAATAAATCAATCTACTCCTCCAATACTCTCCCTTTTTGTCATTAATCTGACAAGACGCATAAGATAATAAATATCACTTATGTGAGTCGAGATGAAGACACTAAGAAAGACATTATGAACAACTCCCATGTGTCTCAACTTTTCATAAATTAAATCTACTTGATGTATGAGCATGAATGCAAGTAAAATCATGACAAAATGAATGAAATAATTTGGTTGAGACATAAAAACAAATACTTGGTGGGCACTAGTTTAAAACTGAAATGAATAATCCCATGACCCACCAAAATCCAACCTAGATACATGAATAATATAAACCTATGTGAACAAAGATTCAAATATTCAAGCCCCAACTTCACACAGCAACAACCAAAATCCCAAACTCCATATATATATATATATATAGGCAGTGTTGTGGGTACGTGTATTGCGATGAGTAAGTAAGGGAGATATTGGGATGTAAAGGGGGTTTGGGTCTTAGTGGTCTAAGTGACTTGAGTCACTAATAGTTACCCATGTCGTGCACAAACTCTTGGCATATAGTCCCACTGGGACTTATCCCATAAAAAGAGAGACCAACTCCCAGACTTCTACTCCAGAAGCACAAACGCCCAAGTCCCAACACTGACCCATACCAAAAAAAATAAAACCATAAAAATAATATAAAATATATTTTATATTTTCACCATTTTATTTATTTTATATAAAATAATATCTTTATATATATTTAAAAACAAATTAAAAAATAAAAAATGTGGCAAATAACATGCCTAGATGTATCTTAGTTCAAACATAGTGTCACTCACAAATAATATACAATAAAATACAACTCTCTTATTTGCAACAATCCCATTGGATGTTCACGTCTCATAAGATCATCGATGTCAAAGTTCATGCGAGTATGTGAGTGAACAAACTTATATAGAAAAATAACTCTTTATTTCTTTTTCTTTTCAATATATTTTTTATAATATTAGTCATAAGTATTTTCTTCTTATAGATGTTCTCAAGAGATTGTCACTCACCTCAAAAGTCAAACTTTATGTTAGGGCCTAGATACATGAGTATCTTCTCAAAACACTAGTTTGCACAACCCCCTTTTTTATATCTATTTTTGTTGCTCATCTTTTTCTACAATGATTTGAGCAGCGATTCTTTTTATAAAGACTTAAGGGACAGATCCGTGTAGGGTGTTTGTTTTTTTACACAATGATTCAATACTGAATTTTTCTATATGGATCAATCATTTGTGTTTGGCAAGAGGAGATCCCTTTATTATTGTACTAGATTCAACTAATATTAGTCAATTCAAGGCATGAACTCCCACTATGGTGAGCATCTTAATAATAAATATGAAACTTAATTATAATGAACATACATATAAGTTCCTCACAGTGCTTGAACTTTGTCAAGATGACCTATAGGATTAGTATACACAAAGTGGACTTTACAAAATAAATAGATGCATAAGTTCTAGAGTTTACTATGTGAGAACACAAGTGCTCAAATCTTAACATATCAAGCATGCACTTTCCTTAAAAAAAAAGAAACAAACCATAAAAAAATAATGTATTTTAAATTGAAAAACAAAAAAATAGAAACATAAAACCAAAACTAAACAAAAATGCATGTCCTAGGATAATGATATGCAATGAATGCAAGAACATGCAAGTGGTCCTATTAATGTGACACAACATCTTCTTTGACCACCCACTTTACTTTAAATTTTGGCATATTCTTTTCATCAACACTACTTTGTATGATATTTTCTTTGTTATGAAGACAAAATTCTGCTAGTTTACCAAACTTGATACTTATGAAGGTGATTTGTTGACTCATCTCATCAACTTGATTTTTTAGAGTATTTTTTTTACTTTATTCAAATTAAAGCAATATGGACTTATATGGCTAGTAACACCACAATGATGACAAGTAGGAATAAACTTACCTACATACTTACCTTTCTTCAACCTTTTTGTGGTTGTTGATTTTCCATGCAGATTTTTTAAATAAAATGACTTGGATACAACATGATTTTGAACATTTATACCTTGACTTCCTTTGACAAAAACAATACCTTTAGAAGTAATGGCAACGGATGATGAGGCTCGATGTTCTTTACCTTTGGAAGTTGTGTATCCTAGGCTGGTTCTATCACAACTCGACTTCTGAAAGCTCAACATTTCCTCCAATTTCTATATTGCGGTTTTTTGTTTACATTATTGAAAAAAAATTTAATTTTCTTTCTAGTGTAGCCTTTTGATCATATAATTATGATACTTCAACATCAAAAATTTTCAGCGATTTAGCAATGTTATTCTTTTCATTCTCCCTAGCTATAAGTTTATTGTATAGCTTCTTGTTGAGTTTTTTCAGCTTGATCACTTCTTCACATAAATCATTATATGCTTAATGTACACTTAGCTCATGGTCAGTATCAACAATAGCTATATCCAAGTTACTATCATCAAATTCACTTTCAGATTTTGTTTGCACAATATCAAAAAAATCATTAACAACAGTAGAAGAAGTCACAAAATAATTTTTATCATCAAATGATGAACTTGAAGTTTCAGATTCTGAACTGTCACTAAGTGTGACATTTAATGCTTTTCCTTTATTTTTCTTAAAGTTTGGACATTCAATTCTTATATGACCATATCCTAAGCATTCATGGTACTTAACTTTATCTTTTTGCTCAGATTTATCTTTATTCCATTTTTCAGAATTACTTTTTTTTTCAGGAAATTCCTTACCTCTCTTTTGCTTTCCATTTATTCTCTTGTTAAACATGAATTTTTTAAATTTTCTAGCAATAAGTGTTATGTCCTCATAATTTAGATTTTCTTTATCAGAAAAATCTTCACAATCTTCTTTCACAGTTTTGAAAGCAATGGAATTACCTTTTCTTGTTTGAGGAAAAGAAAATTCATAGGTTTGTAGAGAACCTATTAGTTCTTCTACTTTGATTGCATCAAAGTCCTTGGTTTCCTCTATAGCAGTCACCTTTGAGTGAAATCTTTCAGGTAGAGATCTTAGGATCTTCCTCACAACTCTTGAATCTTCCACATTCTCGCCTAGATTGAACCTGGAATTCTCAATATCGTTAAGTTTCGCATAAAAATCATTAAAGTTTTCATCTTCCAGCATTCTAATTTCCTCAAACTTTGAGGTTAGTAATTGTAATTTAGAGTTTTTTACGATTTTGGTTCCCTTATGTGTGACTTCCAAGATATTCTAAGCTTATTTGGCCACCTTACACATGGAAATTCTCTTAAATTCTTCAGGAGAAACTATCATAAAGATAGCATTAAGTCCCTTGCTATTTCAATTAGAGTTGGTGATCTCATCTCTTGTCCAAACATCAATAGTTGTTTTGGGTTTAGTCTATCCTCACTCAACTGCATACCACATATGTTCATTTAAAGATTTAAGGAAAGCCCTCATTCGAACTTTTCAATATGCATAGTTTTCAATATCAAAATGTGGCGGGACATTTAATGACATGGTCAACAGGAGAACGGATAACACACGAATGAGTGAACCACGCTCTGATGCCAATTGAAATTACCCAAGTACCCTTGTATTGTAACACAACGTCTACAAATTCACTCAACAAATTGGTTAGTCATTAATCATGTAATTATTTAATAATTAAGCAATAACGCAAGGTATATAAATTGTATAAGATTGGTATCAAAGGGACCCTTTAAAAGAACTCTTTAAAGGTAAGACCTTACAGGGCAACCAAACCTAGAAAATTTAATTTTATTATTTGAAAATCAATTACAAGTAAAACTTAATTACAAAATCTTTGTCAATTGACACTCTTACTTGACCAGACAAATGACTCATTTGTCTTTTATCACAATAGCAGCCAAAACCTCTGACGATCTTCAAACATTGGCTTTTCTCCTGAAACTCCAGTGACTGAAACTCGATCAATCAATTCTCCAACATGGAGCATGATCACACTCTTTGAGAGAAACAATATCAAAATTCTCCAAGGAATTTTCTTACCAAAATATGCACTTGAAAGTGCTCTAGAAAATACCTATATTTGAATCTCTGCAGATCCTATTGGTTAGGATCCTTTAAATACAATCTGAAATAAGTTTTAGTTTCAGTAGGACTTTACTGACGCATCAAATTTGTCGCGAATATGTCTCCTGACGGAATGCTGACATTTCGTGATAAATTTTCTCTACAATAACATATTTCAGTTCAACCTCTTTTATGGATAAGTGCAGATTTCTTGGGACTCAATTTTTACACTTATGACTTATCTAAACAATCTCTAATACCTCCTAGATATTATTATAGATAAAGTCAATAAATAATTTACATTCATCCAAAATTACAAACTTAATGATAAGATAAACTCTATCATTTATTAGTCCCCTAATCCTATCCAAACTTATCAACTTAGTCACATAATCATAACCAAACTTTTACATCTACAATAGGGAATCAGAACATTAATGTTCAATAATTTGAGGAAACTAGATGACAGAAAGTGTGTAGTTGTGATACTGTCATGTATATAGTTACAACAACTTGTTAAGATATTGATCAAGTTACGAATAAAGTGGCCTAGCTTGGTGCTTTTTCCTTCTGCAACTTGCAGAAATGCTTCCTCTTTCTGTAAAGATGGCGTTTAGTTTGTCATCTACTGTAGAAAAAACTTGTTGGAATGATCACCGTATTGCTCATCTTACCCTCAATTCTTTGCTTCATGGATGGGTATATATGAATATACTAAATGCAGGCCACATGATATGGATGGTTACTAAGCTTTTCATGATCTTGCCCTCAATTCTTTGCTTTATGTGCTTAGTTACATAATCTCCAAAATATACAAGTTTCTCGTTGTAACAAACGGATTTGTCTCTCCGATTTAGAATGAGAGAGAGATAAACATATAAAATTTGTCTTATAGTATTTATAGGTGTCGGAGTGTCATGTGTATCTTTCGAGCAGCATTTAAATCCTCAATATATATTGTCGGGTCTGTTTCATGTGTCTATTTCTTTCTAACTCAACCCTAGTGTTCTCATAGAAATATAATAGGAAATGAAAAAATAAAAGGAAAACAATGACAACCAAAGAGAAAAGAAAAGACACATGAAGTGCAATCAAATAATATCGATCCATTCATTAATTTGAAGATGGTGGAGGATTCCCCCCTCCCGCCCCCTCTGACAGAATGGTCACGAGGAATTCGTACCTATCTTTCTGTGTATTATGTGCATGAGACGTGCGTACAGAAGATAGCTAGATGCAAACAAAACCTAACTTGGTCCATATAGAAATCCATGAATTACTCGTGATTCATCAATCATTATGCTACCATGCACGTAAGTATATATGTGTGTATATACATATACATACGTACATATGTATATGTATATGTCTTGGCTGCAGCATGTAGGATTCAGTGTGCACTGCAACTTCGCTGAATTAATATTGGATAATTTGTTACATTGTCTTATTAGATCATCATGATTAGCTCAACATAGCATTTAATCAGGAAGAAGATTCTTGGTCCTAAAACTTTATAAAAAAGAAAAAAACTAAAGGAAATGTGAGATCAGTGAAATTTCCCCCACTAGAAAGAGAATCTCAAAGCCCATCATGTAGAGAGATATTTAAAGTGTAATATCTACACTGATTAAGAAAAGGTAAAGAACTAAGAGCTCTTTTTCCTGCCTAATGAAAAGCTAATATGGCTTGTCTCCATGAAAGGGATCACAACTTGTCTCTAGATTTAGAGAACAGTAAAACCCATTAAAAAATTTTGATTAGTTGGTTGGTGCCGTACACTTAGAATCACAAAACCAACCACACTGCTTTTTATTTTTTTCTTGGACAGACTCAAAAGAGTTGCCTCATGCTTGCTGGTGGCCACAGGCCCACAGTTTTGCCCCCATTCATGACAAAACCAGAGAGAGTGAGAGTGAGAGAGAGAGAGAGTGTGTAAAGTTACTTGGAGTAATCCAACATGAATCCTACTTTATATTACATAATTATTATTTAATCATTAATTAATGCTTGTAGGGTGAGATCTTCTTCTCTCTAATAGGGATCTCTTGAACAAGATGTCTCTATGAAAGACAAATCACCAAAGAAAAAAAAAAAAAAAAGGTAGGTTTGAAGCATTTATATGATAACTTCAGACGTTAGTGCATGCAGAGTCAGCATCGACTAGGGCAAAGGACGTTAAGCACAGTCAACTTGGCCATTTTAGGTCTGAGGAAAATGGAGTACTGGTGAAAATTGAAATAGTCTTAAAAAGGGTTGTAAAGAAAAGTTGGTTATCAGAGATGCTACGGAAAACCAAACTGAGTGCTCAATGACTCGGTTAGCTTTTCTTCAACCATACCCCTAAAGTGTACAAAGCCACCACCTAGCTAGCATGCCCCCATTAATGCTTCATCAACTTCAGCAGAAGACTATCTTTTTTATTTCTTGAATTTAGGTACTGCTGCAGATTTCGACCTTTAATTGATCTGCTACTTGTAATTTGGTAGCCGGTATGAGTGGAGAAACTTTGATCTCATTAATGATGCCTTTGTTTCATGCCCCATGCAAGCTTAGACTTCCATTGTTTAGTTTATTGATGCATGATGCATTCTGCATTCTAATCTTATCTGAGGGACAATTCATTAAGATACCAAACGTCGGACTGTTAAGAGTGAAATCTCCATTTCTTTTTGCTTCAAAACTATCTCCTATTCCTTTACATAATAGTCTCCATCAGAGTCATGCATCATGCCCATCATTAAGTGCCCTTCTGCATAAGCTGGCCTGTCACTTCATCCTTGACAACATTGCAAGACATGATCAATATGGCAGAAAACCTGAACGCTAAAACTTATACAAAGAACCGTAGGTTAATTTGAGACTTTCCACCCAATTTCATAGCTTAGAATTGTAAGTTCCCACAAGAGAAACTGAGAGGTGGAACACAATCTTCGTCCACTTTAAGTTCATGTACCATATATGGACTAAACCCCAAGTTCTGAATAACATATTCACATAGAACCAGGAAGAAGAACAAACACAGGTAACTAGCGAACAGAACAAAGATATACGGCGAGTCAAGTCATTGAAATACAAAAAAAGAAAAAAAAAAACTGGCATCTCATCCACGGGGGTAGTGCATTTGGAAAACCATATTTTGAGCTTGTCCTGTGTAAGATTCATGAGAAACGCCTCTGGGCAGATTTTGGCCTTGCATTTTGTGCCCATAATTAGAGCCAACAATCCCATAAGGAGAGGCCATGAACAAATTTTCCTGCGTTGGGCTAAAAGACATGGTTGCTCCTCCTACATTTGGCTGATTCCAATGAAAAGGTGGTGTTCTAGCCGTGGCCGTGGAATTTCTCTGCTGCTGTTGCTGCTGATGCTGAAGCACTGAGGAGTGCTCCGGGGAGGAGGGTGCTTTATCTTCCGGTGAAGGCATTTTTATGTCAGCAAGATTGACAGTAGTTATGTCATGGATGCTAGCTCTCCGCTTATCTTTCCCTCCGGAAAGCTGCTGCCTGATGAAGTACTTCTGAGCATGGCTTGCCACTTGAGTTGGTGTCCTGGTGATAACGAAGTTGCGAGAGATATTTCTCCAGTCCCCTTTCCCGTGCTTCTTCAGCCCCATCAGAAACAATCTGCCAAGATGAGACGAGAGATTAGATTAGCCTGAATAGGAAAAAAAATACTACAAAACTCAAACATCTTAACAACAAAGATATAAGAAAACTAGGTTTTTGATACATGTTCCTGTAGAAACACTAAGAAGCTTCATATATATATATATATATACATAGAATTAACATAAATATGGTCTTTTGTTACATCACAACATCCATGTCGTTAAAGTAGATGCTATCCTAGTTCAAGTACTTGGGTTTGCTGTCGTACACAGTAAACTCTACCATTACGTAAAATTTAAGCAGAACAAGAATTTATGAGCAACACTTACTTGTGCTCCTCCTCTGTCCATGGAACTCCTTTCTTTCTCTCCTGCTCCGCAGGTCGAGTTGAAGATGATCTCTTTCCGCTGATGCCGTAGGATTGTCTAAACCCGTCATAGCCATGGCTGTTCGCCCAATCCAAGGTGAATGGCGAGGTGGAATATCCAGGAACGGGTACCAGCCCAGCCTCTATTTTGCCAACATCAACTTCCAATTCCTTGTACTGCCTCATCACATCGTTAACAGTCTTTCCCGGAATCATCGCCGCCACTTTCTGCCATCTGTCCGGTGATTCCTTGTCGTACACCGCCAGCGCGTTTTCGAACATCTTGTTCTCGGCCGGAGTCCATTTCGCCCTCTTGCTCTCTTCCAGAAACCAATTCGCGTTTGGAATATACGATGCAGGGGAGATAATTTCCGTTTCCCACTTCATCGTCTTGAACTACCATGCGAATTATCAGTAGCGTACGACGAAAAATATGAACGAATTTACTGTTCTGGGATTGCTCTTTCCGTACTTTATGAGAAAGCGAATTTAAGATTTGGCGCAGGATTTCGATTTTGTTGAACAGAGGAAGAAAGGCAGGGAGATAGGGGAAGGACCCATTAGAGGAAAATGCAGAGTGTTGGAGGTTTCAAAGCAGTAAGATCAGTGTTAAATCAATACGCATTTTGAAAGGAATCAGAATACCTTTTTGCGCATAGGCATTTACCCCCGAGGAATCTACAAAAAAGACCCACCTTTTTGAAAAACAAACAAAATTTCACAGAATAAATTAAAAAGCAAAATAATTTAGCAGCTCCATAAGGGAACCCTAGAACCTGAAACCACCTCTGAGATCTGACCCCAGTGGATATCCAATAAAAACAAACACAGAGACAGAATCAAAAAGCAAACACCCAGGAAAAAAAATTCAAGAAAATGGACCTGAAATGCTCAGAATTCTAAGGGAGTAGGGCTTCTAGGGAAGAATTCCAAACCCAAAAAAAAAAAAAAGCAATGAGCTTTAGAGGAAACTAACATTTGAATCTCCAGCAGCAACCACTTGATATCCCAATTGCGACAGGAAAAGAAGCTGAGGAGACTCTAGAAAGGAACTAAGAAGAATAGAGGAAACACAAATAAAAGGCTGGAAATGAAAACCCAATTGGAAAAACAAAAGAGACACTAAACTCTGGGATTTGGAGCAGTGAACAAGCTGGTAAAGATCTGTTCTTTCTTCCTTTTCTCGTGGCCTCAGCAACAGAGAAAAGGAAGGAAAGAAAAGGAAAACAAAAACAAAAAAGTACGTGAAACTGAAATGAAAAGGAGAGAAAATTAAGGGAAGCTGAAAAGCAAGTTATTAGTGAACTTCAAGGAATGAATCTAAAGTTTTGCTTAAACTACTGTAGACAGAGAGAGAATAGCTGAGGTTGAAGGTGGTGGGCTGTGATTGGAGGAGATGATGTTTGTGGACAGTGCAACTCATGGAAAAGTTCTTCCTTATAATAATAGACACACTCCCCTTGATCTGTTTCAAAAATAACATGATTCTCAGGGAAGACCCATTTTCTCAAATTCTTTTTTAGATAAAAGTAAATAAATAAATTCCCTTTTTATTTTCCTTTTTTATTTTCTAAATTCAATCTGTTTAAGCCTTAAAGGCATTATATAGGGCCTGGCAAGTACCTTATCAAAGATGGAAGGTGGTTCATGTACTGCACTTAGTCATTAGAGGCTCAAACTCATAATTGCTCTCAACCGTTTGATGAGACTAACTTTACCAGAGATAATTAATTATGTCTTCTTCTTTTTTTTTTTATTCCTTTGGGGGCTAAAATCGAGTAGCCGCCAAAAACGACGGTCTAGATCGATGCTAAAGGCTTCTTTTTTTTCTTTTTCTTTTTCATACACTCTTGTCAGCTTGATGCTGTGAGACCCCCACATGCACACTGTCACAACTAACCAGGGTTCTCATTAGGGTGTTGATCATATATATATATATATATATACACGTTATAAAATTATTTTTATTATAAAATAAATGTAATGTATCATATTTAACTGTATTAATTTATAAAAAGAAATGTTATAGTTATAAAGAAATATGATAAAAGTAAATTTATAAATTTATACGGATTCATATAATACTTTAAATTTATTTTATAATTAAAATAATTTTATAATTTAACCTATCATATCAAATCACATAAATTTTTTAGTTTATTTTTATAAAAAAAAATTTAAAACTAAAGACTTCTCATTTGTGAATTTTATTTTAATGAGATTTTTTTTATAAAACTAACTCTACTTATAAAATAAGTTTTAGTTTTAATTAGATTTGAACTCATTTGACTACAGAAATCATCTCACCTCATTCCATTCCATCTCATCTCATCTCATCATTATAATTTTTTTAAATTTTCACACAAAATATAATGAATAATTTAATTTTTTCAGAATCTAAAATAATAATAATATTAAAAAATAATATTTTAAAATTATTTTAATCAACTTATTTAAAACTATCTCGTTTTATTTCATGTATTCAAATTATAATTGTATTAATATATTAGAAGAAAATAATACATAGTGATGAATCTTAAGCTTTTGTTTGGATGTTAAAGTGAGTTGAGTTGAGTTGAGTTAAGTTGAGTTGAGATGATAAAATATTGTTATAATATTATTTTTTAATATTATTATTATTTTAAGATTTAAAAAAATTAAATTATTTATTATATTTTGTATTAAAATTTAAAAAAATTGTAATGAAGAGTTGAGAAGAGTTAAAGTAACCAAACGAATCCAAAAGGTCGCCCCCACGACCCCAAGACATAATTGTATGGGTTGTGATCTCAAGGAAGGAAGCAGGGTCCGTTGGAAAGGCGATTGGAACTTAACACGTGGAGTTTGATGATTTGTGGGAACAAGGTGCAGTATTCATTCAGTCCAAGGCAGAAGCCGCCAACCAGGGAAACCCTCCAATTAGCTGGATCCACGTCAGAGGGTAAATAAACCCTTAATTATTGGAGCAACCTACACATAATTGCAAACTATTCGTGGACCTTTCTGGCCAACCAACCACCGACTTTCACTTTTTCTTTTTTTGTCACCTTGTTGGTCAGTGGAACTAAGATCTCTTTTTCACTCTCATCATATGGGCGTGTGGAGTACACTCCAATAAGGGACTCACAAGCTAATAGGTCCCACACCGTCTGCTTCGTCCAAACTCATTTAAAAGTACACCTGTCACACTTTGACCGGCGCGTATTTCCACGCGCATACTTTTAGTCTTTTAGGCCGTCCTCCACCGTCCCTCTCCTCAACCAATGCAATACAATCTAGCAGTCTCCTTCCGATGTGACCAACTGCTCCGTTGCTATTTTCTCCCGATCTTTTAAAACAGAAATGATTTTCTTATAAAGAAATTTACATAAAAAAAAAATTTTATAAATTAAAATGATTTGATATTACGATAGATTATAAAATAATTTTTATTATAAAATAAATTTAACATATTATATAAAATTATATAAATTAAATTTATTTTTATAGAATCTTTTTGTATTTGTAACACTTTTCTTTAAAACATAGAAATGATATTTACAATTATAGTTTTAGGGCGTGCAACCAAGTACTCTCTTAAAAAAAATGAGTAAGTATGAAATTCACATGACAAAATTAATTTTGTAATTATAGACCCTACTTCTTTTCAAATGAAGTGAGCGCCCATAAAAAAAAAATGAAATGCACGAGCCTTACACTTCTTATGACGGTATCTAACATTACTCTGTAAAATATTTTATCTATTTTTTTAAAGGAAGTAAAGTACGTAAGACTTACCTATTATATATATCATTACTCTTTTTAAGCATATAAATCTCAATAAAATTTTTAAAAAAGTATGATATACACAGGAAAAAATTTACTTTTACAAGATGGGTCGCTCTCTTTTTCAAAAAATATGGATGAAAGTTGGACATCCTAAACCGGCATCTAACATTTCTCTTTAGTTGCTAACTTGTACCCACCTAGTCTTGCTTCTCCTTCCATTTTTGGAGACCATACCTCATGCATAAGTAAGCCTTAAGTAAATTAAACATAGTGAGAGCATCTTAATAAAAGATTAGCTAAACATCAGCTCATTTTCATTTGATGAGTTCTTGCATAATACATGCTAATGATAATGTTTTTTGTTTCATTTTTCTTTCAGTAATGATAGATACAGTTGTGGAGTGTACAAACGTCGCGTAAGTATTTTAAAAAAAAAGTGTGGTCCATTATTATAAAATTAGTTTTGTTCATGTGTTCCATATTTACTTACTTTTTTAAAAAAAATTACGCGACGTTTGTTCACTTCACGATTATAAATATCATTTCTTTTTTTATTTTGTTTGAACCATATTGAAGATAGAGTCGAATCCCGACCCTCAAAGTGAGAATTGGGCTCGACGCTATTGCGAGTCATTAATTCTTCTCTCCCACATAAAAAAGACAATTAAGGCTTCGTTTAGAACCTAAACTTACCTCAACTCATCTCAACTCATCATTACAACTTTTTCAAATTTAAATATAAAATATAATAAACAATTCAACTTTTTCAAATCTCAAAATAATAATAATATTAAAAAATAATATTCTAACAATATTTTATCAACTCAACTCAACTCAACTCAATTCAGTTCAACATTCAAACGTAGCCTTAATTTTCCCCATTGATTAATGCCTAATCACTGCATGGTGGTGCCCCTTTTTTGACCCACAAAGTGATACCATTTATGCCAATACCAACCATTCCAATGTTCAGTTTCTATGTTTGGACTCCGTCAAAAAAAAAAAAAAGTTTCTATGTTTGGACCGACATTATGAATATGAATAAGATTTTGGTATTCCAAGACTAGTCTCTTAAGTTTTAGCATGGGATTGGACTTTGGACTGCTGTTGAATGCTAATAGGTGGGATAAGATATATATATATATAGAAAGAAGATAAAAAAAAAAAAAAAAATCCATTTTTGGAAGAGAGAAGATAGTGTGAAGAAAAAACCAACATGTTGTCTGATCATTATGTAATATATTAGAGAAATAATTTGTACAAGTTTCAAATAGATAAGTCACATACAAGCTCTTGTAAAAAAGTAGACCCTATCTTAAAAAAGTGTAAAAAAACTATTATTTATTAGTGTGACCAATTGTTTTACAAAAAACTTGTATGGGACTTGTATCTAGCATTACTCAATATATTATATGTGTGTGTACGCGTATATATATATATATGTACGTATATACAATTTAATTTATATTTTTTATTGAGGAATTAAAATTATAATTAATTGCTCTACAATTATATATACACTCAAAAGTCAAATGGTTAATTTAAACGTTGCGATATAAAGATAGTTATGAAATATAAAAGAAAATAAAAATGAAGTCCAAAATGCGCTCACATAAATACTTTTTTTTTTTTTTATGAACAAACGATGCATTGATAATTTTTATTAAAAAAGGAAAGAAAGAAAGGAAGAAACTGAGGGTCGGGACTTGAATAAATTAAGATGATTAATTAGGAGATTAGCTTTGTAGTAGTTTGACGATGAAGAGCTTGAATTGCTCTTTTTAGAACATTTTCATTGGATTAGTTAAAAGCTAAATTTAATGAGAATTTAGCTATTAGGTCATAAAATTGCTCACATTGAATTAGCTATATTGCAAATATAGTAATATCCAAACTAATTTTCAAATTTGGAACACACTATTCATTCATCAAATCACTTTTATATTATTTCTTTCTTTCTCCTTTTAATATCAATTATTTCTCTCTCCATTTTAAATGACAATTAAAAAAATATAATTAGAATACAATTACTAATTAATATATAATATTATGAATAGTAAAATATGATAAAATAAAATAAATTCATAATTAAAAAAATTAAAAAATTTTCAAAATTATTAATTACTCATTACTATATAATGAATAAATGGATAATTGAATGTAGAGATTTGATGTGAATAGTCAAAGTTAAATTCATCTTATATTATTTTATTGTCATATAATGAAAAAATGGCTATTTCAATGTAGAAATTTATGTGAATGTAATAGCTAAATGTTAAATTCATCTTACATTTATAAAAAATATACTTTAACTTTAACTAATACAATAGAGTGCTCTTAAGCGGTGTGCATGTGAGTCTCATGAACTGGTAAATTAAATGAGCCGTTGACGAGTGAGAATTGTAAATCAATGGTAGAAGAATGCAATGGCCGGACGCATTTAATTTGGTGGGTGTCCAAAATCATTAGGTCTAACTTCGTCCATCCTAAAAGGATAAGAAAAATAGTGAAAGTGAAATGGATGGAAATGGCAAGGATGCTATTGCTTGGTGAGAAGGGAAGAGAGGGGAGAGAGACCACAAAACACCTCTCTTAGTTGGAAAGTGCGATTAAAAAATAGATTATTTACTTAATTTTTAACGGATTTTGCAGAGAGTTTAGAAAAAGTTGTTATTAATGTCTTAATTTGCACAATAAACTGGAAGGGAATAATGAATTATTCTCTGCCCACGATGGTGATTCGGGCGTTGATACAGTGCTTTTCACATTCATCCATAAAATAAATATTAAACAAACAAATAAAAATAAATAAAAAGAGATACAAGAATTTACGTAGTTCGACATAATGTTTACGTTCACGAATTGTTTAGGGGTGAAATCTACTATAATAAGTGATTTTACAATTTCTCATTACTCACATATCTCACAATACAATGGAAGAATTTATGGAATATCATTTGGAGCTATGTGTGCTGAAATTTTTACGTAGAGAGCTTCTGTGAAGAGACTATGGAGAGATTTATGGAGAGTTTGTTAGATTTGTGGGGGATCTCCTCTTTATATAGAGGTATATTTTTTTAGAGTAATTGAGTCCAACTTGCCTTGTGAAGTCTTTTCCTTTTAGAAGTCTAAGTCTCTTTCCTTTTAAGAGTCTGAGTCAATTTGTCTTATCCCTTCTTGGTTTTATCTCTTAACTTGACTTTTCAACTTTATCTCGAGACTAAATTATAGATTGTTGATTTGACCCCTAAAGATGCTTGTGATTCTTAAAGTTAATTTGCTAGACAAGAAGACCTTGAAATTCTTTAAGTAAATAATCTGCAGAATAAATTTTGAAAATCGGTCTATGGTTTCCTGTTTGGTCCCAAGTTTTCTGTATGTTTTGTGCTAAGTAGTGAAGAGCTCAGCTTGAAGAGATAGGTGGGAGATGCACTTGACCGCATTAGGTGCAAGCACGGACCTCTGCTTTGGCGGGAGATGTAGTCGATCACATTAGGTGTGAGCGTAGAGCTCTGATTGGACGGGAGATGTATTCGGCCGCATTAGGAACAAGCGTGGAGCTCGATTTTGAGTTTATTTATTTGTGTGGATATTTATCTGAGAGATTGTTTATTGTCGACGAAGAATACATATTTTCAAGATTGATTTTTTATGTGTAGTTATTATTAGTGTAAATAGTTGAAGCTAATACATGTTTTTACTGGGATTAGTATCTTGGAGGCCCCCTTAAATCTTAAATAAATAATTTTTTTAAATATATACATCAGCTTATCATTTATCAGCTTATCATATATCAGCTTATCATTTATGATCATTGCTCATGAGGTTAGAAAACTCGAAATAATTAATTGAAAACTATGGTTTCTCTCTCTCTCTCTCTCTTTTCTTTTTTCATCTTATCAGCTGAGTTTTTAATCCCCATACACACCATGTCATACCACCCTAAAGAGTTGTTTAGATTGTGAAAACATCTCATCTCATCTCATCTTATTACTATAATTTTCTTAAATTTTTTAAAAAATATAATAAATAATTTAATTTTTTCAAATATTAAATTAAAAATAATATTAAAAAAACTATTCTAATAATATTTTATTTAACTTTCAACACATCTCAACTCACTATTCAAATCTCTCCTAATTGTATTCCGAACTAAAAAGCAAAATTCCTTACAATTAAGTTGGGTTTTCTTACATATACGATGATTGCTAAAATCACGCAAGGGTTTTACTAGGTAGTGATTTTACCATTAGTATATATAATAACACATTATTTTACGATTATTTTTTTGACGTGACATATGACCTAGTTTATTAAAAAAAATTAAATAAAAAAACACCAATATAAAAATGGTAGAAGAAACTTAGGATTTTTTTTTCGTGTTTTCGAACATCTTTTTATTTTAAATATATATATTTTAATAAAATATATAACACTACGTGGTAATGCCATGCCAAGAATATGATATAAGTGGTAAGTTTTAGATATATATATATATTTTTTTTTTACTCTAAGCTCAATAATTTGGTCTCATCACTTAATACAATAATAAAATTATTTTATATTTTACACTAAAATGAAAAATAAGTTGGATAAAATTAATTCATAGAAAGCTTTGTCTTCACCAACCATCTTCTTCAATAGAAATGATAGTTGTAATTATAAGTGTGCAAGTGTTATACAATTATTTTTAAAAAAATAAATAAATATGAGATTTATATAAAAAAAATTAATTTTTTAATAATAAATTATATTCTTTTTCAAAATAAATGTACAATATTTATACATTTTATGAGTGTATATACTCTTCTTTAATTGCTACCTCGAATCTCTCACCCTCCTCCATTCGATGGAGAAAAAGTGTTCCATTAATAAGCCGAGGTCTCGAAATGTCGCCATTGCCCTTCTTGCTGGTATGAGGTGTCATTTTCGGAGCAGAATCTAAACAGTGATGGGTAAAACAAAAAATTAATTTAATAAAAATATAAATTTGTTCTAAAAAATAGTCTTTCGAAACCTGCCATTTTTAGCGGGGACCAGTCCACA
Source organism: Juglans mandshurica (assembly GCA_022457165.1). NCBI lineage: Eukaryota > Viridiplantae > Streptophyta > Magnoliopsida > Fagales > Juglandaceae > Juglans > Juglans mandshurica. The sequence goes on along the minus strand of CM039633.1, from coordinate 15,222,352 downwards.
TTATAATCAATGCCTAAATTTCAGAAATGACACGTGTAAACACAAATTTAATCCAATAAAATTTAGATTAATATTTCTTGAAATGTGTAAATGTGACACAATTGTTTTGAAAAAATTAAAACATATTATTAAAAAATTAGTTTTATTTAATGTGAACTATTTGCTGATTTTTTTAAAAGATTATGTGATACTTGCGAAATCTACTACTATAAATATCATTTCTCTAAAATTTAAGTTTAGCATAGTTTAACATGATTTTCAGAATATTAATAACTGACACGTTAACACGTACTGTTATATAAATAAAAATTATAAGTAGAAATAACATTTTTTACTATATTAAGTCATATTAGTATATAATTTCTTTTATATTATTTGTATAAGTGTGTAGACCTTATGAAATCACCACTTGTCCCAAAAGTTTAAGCTGATGGAAAGAGGTAGATTTTATTATTTTATATTTTAACACTTCCCCTCACTTGTGGGCCAGACTTTCCCTCAATGAGTAGGCCCAATAAATGGAATATTTAATTAAATGAGATAGAATGTAGAGTCAGGGTTCGAACTCAGGACCTTTACTCTTATACCATGTGAAATCACTTCTTGTCCAAAAAGCTTAAGCTGATGGAAAAATGTAGATTTTATTATTTTATATCTTAACAACCTAATACTTATCTTTAAATTTTTTTTCTTAAGAGCCTTTGTTTAAGCGCATGATCATGTACTCTTAGTGTTACATCAATGTAAGAGCAGGGATGGGGTCAATTATTTATTTTTATTTATTTGGGAGCTAAACTATTACTATATACATGATGCATCTCTTAATTTTATTGATGCACCATTTAATTAAGATAACCTCAAAGATTAATATACGGTCTCATATTGTTTGTTTTCCAAAAACATCTCATCTCATCTCATCTCATCTCACCTCATCATTACAACTTTTCCAAATCTCTACACAAAATAAAATAAACAATTCAACTTTTTCAAATCTCAAAATAATAATAATATTAAAAAATATATTATAACAATATTTTATTCAACTTTTTTAACTTTAATCTCAACTCATCTCATCTCATCTCATCTCTAAAAACAAACGAGAAAATGCCAGTGTTTTCTGTACTCTCAGTTAATGAATTTGCACTCTTTTTGGAAGACCAAGTACTCAATTTTAAATTATTTAATTTTTGGAAAAATTACTGAGTGTCTGTGGTGGTTTCACAAGATTCATGTAACATGCCAGTAAATTCAATTATTTCTATTAGATTTATTGTCTCCTTAAAACATCTATAAAAGTCATTGGAGGACCACCTCATGATTCCTTAATTTTGTAAGGTCTAATTTATTCTTTTTGAGGGGTGGCTCAACCTTTGAAATTTGTATTTTTGGCCAAGCACATGTAAATATAATATATAATTATATATGAGAAATGATATTACAGTTTTAGTGTTAGTGTGTCCAAGTCTCGTGCATTTTTTTTTAAAAAAGTAGATAAATCTGATACCTACACGAAAATATTATTTTCTTAATGGTAGATTCCATTTTTTTCAAAAGAAGTGCGTTAACCTTGTACATGACTGATTTAAGACTGTATCTAGTATCATCTATATATATATATATATATATATATACACATAATTTTTTAATTTTTTTTTAGGACCACCACCCTTTAACATAGCACCGTCCGCGTGTAAGAAATATTAAAATGCATAAATAGAAAAGAGATGCATTGCATTTGGTCAATAAAAAGAAGCAAAATAATAATAAAGAATTTAAAAAAAAAACAATTTAATAAAAAATTGATTCCAACATGGAGTTTGAACTTTTCTATCCCTAAGAGAGAGAATTCCACAAGTTTTATTTAGCTGTCGATGGTAAGTATGGATGACACAAAGCACCTAACAAGTTTTATTTATGTCTAGTTAAGAGGTCCAAATATTAATGTGCAAACCCATGACTTTAGTAATAACTTTATGGATAATTAAGATAATTAATGTGTTTTTATATTTGACTCTTTTTATAATTCTCATGCATGGTTATATATGAGTCCTGCCATATTAGGTTATCCTAATAATATATATATATATATAGAAAAATTCTAATTGAACCAATAAAAGTAACTGATTGAATTTTTTATTTTTTATTTTTTTTACTTAATGATTAAGGAAATGATTATTAGTGAATTGATATTTTTTTAAAAAATGTTTAAAGATATATAAAAAATGATTAAAAGAAAAAAAAATTAAAAAAGTGCATTTACACTTATTTGCATGATATCTTTATCTATTTTGAAATTGTAAAAAGAAATTACTTGACATTGAAAATTACAGCTATCAAATGAAATAATTAAGTAGAACCGCCATGTACAATGGAATCGGGGATAACTCTATTTTGTTGAAAATGCATTTGAATAATCTTATTGGAAGTAGAGTTGCTTTTGTCTTGATTTTCAGAGAGAAACATAGCAAACAACTAACAAGAAATTGGAAACAATTTTCAACATGGATTTTACTATGCATCAACTACTATTCATCTATATACTCCACACCTGACAACAGCTTTTTCTTTTTTTAATAGGGTGTGGGGTGTGTACAGTGAATAGTAATTAATGAAAATAATGATTTTTTCTAACATATTTAGGTTAGTCAAGTGGTTGGCCCTTTGTTCCATGAAAAAAATAAAAAAATCCCACCAAATGGTTTGGATGTGGCTACTTCAACCTAAAGATACCCAAAAATAGCATCAGCAAATGTTCTTTCAAGTTGTTGAATATATATTTGATTGAGCATTAATATGCTCTATTATACAACTCTCCTTTGACTAAAGATGAGACTTTAAAGATAAGGAAGCCAATTTGAGAATATATCCAAAGTGCGAGGATTCAAACTAATCCAATTACACACACACATATACATGTATATATATATATATATAATATATATATATATATTTATATATATTTCTTTTGTTTTTAATATAGAAAAATAATTTGAATTATAATCAGTCATGACAATCCGGTACGAATTTAATTACTCTTTATTTTCTGAAGACAAGAAAAAGTCTCCCTCGTCTAAAACAAATAAACATCACCATGTATTTCGTGATAAATGTTAAAGGAAAATAATTTGTACAATTTAAAAATGTATAAGTATCATGTACTTTATTTTAAAAAATTAAATAAATTTGAGACTTATATAAAAAAATTTATTTTTTAATAATAAAATTTATTTTTAAAAAATATAGAAAATTTATATATCTTATAACTATATATAACATTATTCCATACTAAAATGATTCAAACCAAATTTGAGAATATATTATATAGAAGTCTATATTTTGTAGTATGGGTTTTTGTTTTTGTTGAAATAGACATGCGTATTGGCCTTTGATACCCTTGTGGAGGCAGAGGGAGAGAGTTATGGGAGATGATAACGAGGCATATATATATATGAGTAATGTTAGAAAGAAGTCATTATAGTAGTGCATATTTTGTACTCACCACTGCGTGGCTGCTTCTAGTTGATTGTTCCTAACACTCACTTTGAGAGATGTGTAGTCTAGATGATGCCACATTACGTGTGTAAAATGGATGTTCCTAATAGTAGCTTCTATCTATATTTATTATATATATATATAATAAAAATAGTGTATTTATTTTTTTGAAAAAATAGTGTATTTTAAATAAAATAAAATAAAATAATGAATGAAAGAAGTGGGGTCGCCGTCGGACACCGCTCACACCAGGCTAGTCTGTTTCTGTTAATGGAAAGATTCCGTTTTACGCGTTCTCTCTTTCCTTTCCAAGAATGGTCAAAAGGTCGGACAATGTGTGCATCAAGTCACGTGTACGCATTCATTTCCGACAACGCGTACGTTTTCACGGGCAGATCATTCAAACGCTTTTATTTCCCTCACTTTTGATTTCACATTATACTTATATTATCCATTGTATAACTCACTCACAAAAAAATAAAAGTATTAATTTATGTTTCAAATTTCTTAAAATTAACATGTTATAATCTTAATGAAAACTATTAAAGAAATAAAATAATTTTATAAAAAATATTAATTCACGTTAGTTTCTGAGGTCTTTTATATCTGTACCTGTCTTTAATTTTAAAACTATAAAATAAATTACAATCTACCTACCTTTATTTAAGATCTTATGGTTGAAATTATGTGATACCTGTCGTTTACTTTTATCCACCATCATGTTATGTTACCTATTCAGATAATGTAATGGAGTAATTTAATAGAAGATTATATCCATGTACTCAGTGGCGGAACCAGCAATTCTGTTGAGGGGGCCAACTTTTCTATTGTGTGACATATTTATGTAAAGAGTAATAATAGAGGTGTGTAAGCACTATACACTTTTTTTGAAAAAATAGTAAGGTCCATTATTAAAAAATAATTTTTTCATATAAGTTATAGATTTACTTACCTTTTTTGAAGGGTGTAGGCGGAACTTACACATCCTAGGATTGCCAACGTCATTTCTCTTATGTAAATTAAAAAGAGATTGAAAAATCATAAAAACATAACTACATATAAAAGTATATCTCGGTAATTTGCTATATACGTACATGTAGAAATAAAATTATAAAAACACAACTTAATATATGTTTCAGATTTTGACAATAATATTTCATGGAATAATATTCATTCATTGTTATTTTTGTAATGAAATATTTAGAATTTATTTTCTTCATATAAACTATCAAGAGAGCTTTTAGAATGTTATCTTTTGTTCTAGTATGTAAGCTACTTTATCATATTTCATGCAAAATTTAGATATTTTTGTATCACATTAAACATATAATGCTATAATTGAAAGTTTAAATAATTTCATTTCTTACTCAATGAAGTCTAGAGAATAAAATCTTGTAACTATTTTTCATATAAATCATTGACCTTAAATATTTTTTTTTTTTTGTATTTTCATTTTGGATTCCATATTAAGAAGTCCAATATTGTATAACAAAAAATCTTAAGATCCATATTAATAAACTTATTATTTCTTCTAAACTTAGTTTTAAGTTTAATTTTGTAGAGGCCACATCCTTGAAAATAAATAATATATAGAAACTAAATAGAATTTTGGGACTATAAGAAAAAAAACTAGAGAGAGGCATTTTTAGGAATATTGAAATTTTAGAAGGTTTTAGAGAGTAATGATAACTCTTTACATACACTACTTCCATAACTCTTTACACAACTTTATCTTAAATGAAGAATATTTTTGTAAAATAACTTAAAAAATGTCATCGTTTTTATAGAAATTCTCTCAATTTAAGATTGAGTAATGATACACGTACAACCCTTTATACAATCATTTTTCTAACACATATCGATTCGAGATTTTCCATTCCCACTTGAAACTAAATTCGAAATAAAAGGCTTTTGAAATATGGCAAAAAGCCTTTTATTTCGAACCTAACTTACCCATTTCAAAATAAGAGCATCATTAATAAGAAAGGTTAGAGCTATAATTAACTTTTAAGGAATTGGTTTTCATGAGATGTATGGATAATTCTTGAAATTGAGGAGTGGACTACCTACTAACTTACCTTACCCTACTATCATAGAAACAAAGTGACCTAAAGAATTAAACGAGATTAATGAGCAATAATTGAGTTTTTTTTTTAATAATTGAGTTATTTACTAACAAGAGAGAGACTTTCAGCTTGATTGAGATTTGATAGGATATAATTTAAATAATTAAATTTACATCTTCTTAGTTTAAATATTTAGGACAAGTGATTGTTTAACATGATAACTGAGTAAAAATCCTAACTAATATCCTTAACAAAAAGACCTGTCTCTCTACACCTCGTTTTAGAGGTACAAGAAGCTATTCGACATCAATGGTATTGAACTTAAAGAGTAATAAGACCATGGTAGTACTGGTAATGTGTCTATTCAATTGTATATCATCCGTAGTTGCTCATGCTTTCCTCTGCTTTTTTAAGCGTCTAAGGAATCCAGCAAAATTCATGGGGAACGTATCTCTTAATTTATTAGTATATAAACACACACACACATATATACATATATACATATATATTTAGTACTAAATATTTTTTCAGAACAAATATCACGTTGCTTAAAGCCCGACCCAATTGGAAAAAGGGGGTCGGGTCGGGTCGGGTCGGGTCGGGCTTTCGGTTTTTTTGTACAGCCCTACTTGCATTTACACAAAACATGTGATTTCATTTCAGTAATTAATCGTCAAATTCAAGACCCTTTGGAAGACTTCAATTAGCAGCACCACCTTAATTAATTAGAAGCAGTACTGATCAAGAACTCTCGAATTAGTATAAAATAGCTGGGAATAAACAAGATGAATCGAACTTGGAGAATGTTCCATTAATCTAGCTGAGCAGCTTAATTCTTTGGTTGTTAATGCAGCGCTCAAAAGAATTTCTTCCTTTTAGATATGTGTTTTCTTGTCCCCAATGCATCATTATTTCTTTCTGGATGTAAAAGCCCATGAACAGGTTTGAATTGAGGTACCATGGCGATCTATTTCTAGCCCTTGGGAAGGTCACTTGGAGGAGGTAGAACTTAGAAAAGATAATTCGTTAGGGTCTTAGTCGTTGTCCACCACATGAAATGCCATACCATCTTAAGCCCGGCCCCATGTCGTTAGGGTTTTTTTGATTTCGATCTGGTGTGGTCCAATTTTATGGATTATCTATGTTAGTAATAATATGATGTTTACATATACTAAACTATTAGTCTTTTTTTAAAAAATAAAACTATTAGTCTATTTATATTATAGTATAAATACATTATTTTATAATAATTAACACATACTAGTATAGTATTGAATTTAACTATAGAGTATATAAGTTCTAGAGTTTTTATATGAGTATATATGACCAAATGTGTAAAAATGTATTTACAAAAAGATATATATATATATATATATTATAATTTATTATGCCAAAAATGTATTTATCATTGATATATATAAATATATATATATATATATATATATCAAAAGTAAGTTTATATTAATAACTTAATATTAATGTTTATGTTTAAGATTAAAATTTATATGTTATATCAAATGTTATATTAAAAATTATAAGATTAGTTTTATATCATATCACATTTTATATTAATTTTATGTTATAAGATTAATATACTTGAATAACAAGATTAGAATTTCATGTTATATTAATTAGCAACGTAGCATATAATAAATATAATATAATATAAAAAATTATAAATATATGTATCGGTCCGGTTCAGTTTGAACTGATTTCCAAAATATGAAAATCGGTACCGCACCAGTTTAGTACCAGTTTTGATTCTTAAGAACCGGTATCGCATTGAATTGCATACAAACCACTGGTTTGGTCTGGTTTAACCGATTTTCTAGTTTTTTTTTTTTACACTCCTAGGTTAAAGTTACTTACTCTCCTTCCAACCTTAAAGAAATTGAATCCATGCAGATGGAGGGGATGGTTTGTTGCGTTTTGTGGAGCCTCATTTTATGACTCGAGTGAAAACAGACAGAAATTAGTTTGCTGGATAGGTCGCTCGAGTACAGTTGGCTCGAGCGAATATGAGATAGAGAGTTTGCTCGATACTCGCTCAAGTGAATAAACAAATAATTGACTTTGCTAGGGCACTGTGCACTCACGTGCACACGCCCACACATATATCTGTATTGTATACATACGGCCACAAGATTGAAACAAAGGTAGCCTCTGTGTGTGTGTGTGTGTGTGTGAGAGAGAGAGAGAGAGAGAGAGAGAGAGAGATTGTATTGCTCCATAGTGTATTTCGACTTTCCTTAAGCTGATGAGAAAATATAGATTTTATTATTTGTATTATATTCTTAACACTCTCATTCATGTGTGGGCTAGCCTCCCCTCAATGAATAGGCCCAAAACATGAAATATTTAATTAAAAATGGTAGAGTGTAGAATCAGGATTCGAACTCAAATCATCTATTCTGATATCATGTGAAATCACAACTTATTTTAAAAACTTAACCTGATTGAAAGATATAGATTTATTATTTATATGATATTCTCAACAGTTTGATTTCATTTTTCGCTTTATTTCTTCTTATGGTTTTTAGCAACTAGCTTCCCCAACATGAGTTTCGGGATTATCATCATGCCAGTATCGACTTGCAAGACTAATTGTACGGTTGAGTTGCAAGAAAGTCTTTAAAGCCTAGTCCAAGTCATGGTCCATCTGGAGGTTCGTGGGCTACGTACCCGTATAGTTATACTTCAGGGTTGCCAGAGAAATCATTCGTGAAAACTCCACTTATGTTGAAGAAATGAGCTTGAAGTAGTGAGATGGAGGGCATCTTAAGCGTACCATTGTTGATATCTGGCACCACACGTAAGGCTGCTATTCACGCAAGTAGAGCAAGGGTTTACGCCAAGATGATCAGTCTTTGAAGGGACTTGATACATCTTCGAGCTCAAGCTTCGGAGTGAGCTGATGAAGTTTGCAGCGATTAGGATGGCATTTTGGGGAGGTGGCCAGGCAGTGAGAATTGTGGCGGTAGAGGTTAGATTACTACTGCTGCCTGAATAGTGTAATGTGGCAATGGCGGTGGTGTTGTTCTTAGCAATGGGTGCGTCCATGAAAGGTGGTGCTACAACCATGTAATTCCATGAAAGGTGATGCTACAACCAGGTAATTACCGGCTCCAAGATGAGTGATTAGCAGGGCGTCTGTGGTCTGTCCTGGTGCAATGAGAATGGTACTGTCGGTTTTCAAGGGTTTTATGTACACAACATCAACCTCAACGACAGTGAGTTGGTCTTGGTGGCCAGCATTAATCTTGAAGAAAAGCTTTTCTTTAATTGCAGCATTGATGATTGTAGCATGTTATATGTCTTGCCCAGATTTGTGTTAGGTAGTATGCGCTATTTATAGCACGGGTCTTTTAGCCTTTGAAGCCGTGTAGGGCAACTTGAGAGAGGTCCTGGATGACATTAATGGTGTGAGCATCAGAGACATTAAGGGCCAAGCCAGATTTTAAAGCTTCATTAGTGACAACTAGTTCAACATGATCTGATTTCCACCGTTCACCTACAAGTTGAAAAAACAAATTGAAATTAGAGAATTATTTTGACGTAACACGAGATTGAGATTTCCGACAATTTTCTAATTCAAGCAGTACTGTTTACTCTTTAGATAGAGTAGATACAACATGTGGAGTGCTTAATTGCATTAAATACTACCAACAAACAATATGGGTTCTAACATTTAATACAATGGAGTCCACATTGTTGAGAGCATGTTTCGCCGCCACGTTCCTCGCCTATTTTGGCGGTGCCCGCGGAACAACAACAGTTAGGGTTCGGGGGTGTGTGCGACATCTCCGATGCCGAAGTTAGTATTGAATGCGACGATAGGAAAAATGTATGAGAAAGCAGAAGAAGAAGAGAGAGTCTAAAGAGATCCCTTTAACTAAGCCTGGAGATAGGTTTATATACTCTGTCCGGTTCCGATTTTTATTTTTCTAACACCGGACCGGACGGATCCATATATATTTAATTTTTTATATTGTATAAAATATTTTTTATATTATATATGATTTATATATAATATATATAATTATATATAAAATAATTTTGTATTATATGATAAATTATTAATTAATATAATATTAAATTTTAAAATCCTATATCACTATAGTCTATAATACAATTATAATATATATTAGACTATAATAAAATATATTATTATATACTATAATATACTATATTATATATACTATATAATATAATAGAAAAATGGGACCGAACTGGACCAAAACTAATAAAATCGGAAGTACCGGTTTAGGGGTGTAACCGGTGCGGTTCGGCTTTTCAAATCTCAAAACCGGTATAAATCGGTTCGATTCTAAAATATGTCCAAAATTGAACCGAACTAGTCGGGTTACACTCCTACGCCCAATATCCAAATTCCTTATCCAGGGTGTGGCTCCTGCTGCTGTTATCGCTTATGGATGTTCACGTACCAGCAACGCAGTGTGATCTCCTGTAGGTAGTGATATGCGTGGTCGCTCTGACGACCTTCTCCTTCCTAACATGTACCTTGCGGGCTGGGCCCGGGTCTTCTCTTATATCCATCCAGATTCGGGCCGCACAACTCCTAGGAAGGCCTACGGCCTTCACTCACCCCGCTAAAGGGAATTCCCCTTCTAGTTACCCCGCAAATCCTCATCGCATGCGTGCGATGGGGATTTTAATTCATTGTCTATTATAAATGTGATCAAAGCAGCATGTGTGAGCAACCCCCGAGGTGTGTGACAATTAGATTTTCCCACGCGTGGGTACTGAGCAACTGACGAGCCCAAACTGGTGTCAATTGACTAATCCGTGTTTGTAAGGCGCTTGTGCCTTTCTTTGTCGTGTCCGGGGCGTTGCGATGGTTCAATTTTCTCATCATTACGTAAAGCAGAGATCTTGGGATCCGTCCCCAATGGTTCCTTTCTGGTGGCTCCTATCCTTCCCATACACAGGGTAGTCCAATTGGCCCCAATCCTCTATTTAAGCCCCATTTCCCCATCATTTTTATCTTCTCTCTTGTTCTTCCTTCAATTTTTCTTCCCCACTTAAGTGTCATTCCAGAATTTCTGTCTCACCTTTCTCCTCTGTCAATGGTCCCTAAAAATGATTCACGCCCCACCCCAAAGACACCTTGCACAGTTTGCATCAAAGGCCCCCCTTGAGACTTGTGGGAGTTCGCCGTTCTTTGAAGGGCACAATTGGTCCTTGATGGCTTCTCCCTCAGACCTCTACTCGCTAAGGGGGACTTACAACGTCCTTGATTCAGTGGTTTTAGAGGTTCCTAGTCCTCGTTCTACAGTCGTCGATTCTGAGGGTTTTGCTAAGAAAGTGGCCCTCTTCCCTTTGATGTTTATGAATAGGCTATGGTTGCCTTTCTGCTGACCCATTTGCAACGTTTTGGATTATCTCTAGTTGGCCCATCTTAGCTCCATTTGAATGCTTGGCGGATCTTGGTTTCGTGCTGTGTGATTTAGTATGACGTTAGGAGCCGTGAACGAGGAGTATCCTGATCTAACCGCGAGGGAATTTCTCTTTACCCATAATGTGTTGTGCCTCGACGGCAACTTGTGCAGCTTTCGGGCATGGGGTAAAACACGTGTCGCCCACCTGGAGTCGCGCTTTTCTCATATCAAAGATTGGACCAGGAGCTTATTTTTCGTGTCGGGCTCGGGTTGGGAGTTTCCTGAGAGCGAAATCATCCATCAAGAATTTTCGATTTGCTGTTTGGGCAATTGTTCCAGATGACAAGAACATTTCTATCACTTTGTCTGAGCAGGAGGCGGCCTGGCTGGCAGTTGTTAACGCCTGGGTCAAAGACCATTTCGACGATGTTTGGATGGACGTTTTATTGACTGATGCTCCCGTCATCTTCTTACACCTGATTGCTCTTATGTCTTGGGCCAGCATTTTCTAAGGGAGTCCTTTGCACCTTGGGGTCAGAAGAGGCCTCCCAGCCCTCTGGCGGCCGGAGATAGGGGAGAAGGCCTCGCATTGAGCATGAAGCTCCCAATGGCGTTCCTGAGGTTGGCTCTAGTCGAGTTCTAGCTAAGAGGGTGTCTTCCTAACATATAGGTCCTAAACAATCCTCGAGGGTTTCTAGCAGTGGGAACAAGTTTGAGGGGGCATCGGTCCCTACCATGAGGCTTGGCCAGTCTGTTAAAGTTCTCGTCTACCCCGAGACCAGCGTCCTTGCAGGCGGTGCATCTTTTGTTGTTTTAATTTCGTTGACCGTCGGGTCCCTGGCACCATCATAGATGGCAATCTCAAGTTTTACTCCTCTAAACGACCAAGATTTTGATGGGGAACTTAGCCGTTAAGAGGCCGATCTCGAGACGACCTTCTTTGATCCCGCCCCGAAGGAGTTTCGTGAACCAGTCGTGCCATTTTAGGACGTCCCAGAGATGGTTGGCTCACCAGTTTGAAAGTCCCAAGTTGAGGTGGAAGTTCCAGAGGCGATGACTTTTGCTGCAGTGGTGGAAGATCTAGTTCATCAGGGCGAGGGTAATAGCCCAAGCGGCCCATCGTTGATAGAACTTAGTGATGACAGGTCTCCATCCTCTCCCCGCCTTTTAGCCAAAATTCTGAGTCGGATATTTTTTCATTTTCCATTTTGGAAGAGCCCGTGTCTTCTTGCAGGCAATGTCAAGGTCCGAATAATAGACAGAGTCATCATGGCTGATCAAGTGCCAGGTTTGGGCTTGAGGTTGTGACTGCGCAAGAGTCGCCTACCACCCAGCATCCCATTCCTGAGTTAGAGGTTGTGCGAGAGTCACAAGAGCCTCCTGTCGTGGGGGAGCAAGCCCCTGCGGTGGGAGATGTTAAGTCTAGGGGACCTGCGCTGGAGATAGAGGCCACCATGGATGCATCTTTGGGGGCCTCGGGCCCCTCAAGAAGTGGCTCCAATGGAGTTGGTCCCTCTAGCTCCCCTACCTAATCTTTCGTCGAACCTCTTTGGCAATTGGGAGGCGTTGCACCTTCTTTACGAGCTGGTGGAAGTGATCCCGTGATGATTGGGCCAGGCTTCGACAAGGCAAGGGCTGAGGCCATCAAGCGGGAGGCTGCAATGTAATGCTACATTCCTCCTCTCTCCGCCTTGCCTTTTTTTCTCCTTTCTCACATCTTTTATGTCTCAGGGAGCCAACAAACTGGCTGCCATGATTGTCGAGGAACGGGGGGAACTCGAGGAGGAAGCCCGGGTGCTTCAGTCCCTTGCAATTCTTTCTTGTCTTGAGGTCAGGAAGGTGAATTGGGAGGTAGAGGAAGCAATCTGTGAAAGGGAGGCCATGGTGGAGCTACAGGCCAGTCGCCAGAGCCAAAAGAAAGAGTTAACGAAGCTTTGTTAAGACCTCATCTTTCTCAAGGATGACCTGCTCAAGGCTCGGGAAGGTTTCGGCCAGAGCCATTTAGAGGCGAAGCTCCTTGAAGACGAGCAGGACTGGTTTATGAACTTGATAGCCAAACGAGAGTTGGAGCTGGAGGAATCAAGGTTTTCGTACGACACGCTCAGGGACGAGAACAAGAAATTGGTCGAGCAACATAGCTCGGACGTAAGGTCATATAACTGGATGCAAGGCAAGTATATGGAGTTGACCAAGTCCGTGACGAGATGAGGGAGATCGTAAAAAAGCAAGATGCTCGCATCCGGTCCCTTGAGTCTGAGTTGACTTTGGCCTATGACATAATCTAATCCAGCCACTTGCAGATTCAGGCTCAGAAATCCAGTTGGGAAGATGCCCGCACGTCCTTGAAAGATATGTTGGTGCAGATGTCGAATGCCAAAGAAATCCGTAACATCGCCTGGGGTTATGCTTACAAAGAAGAGGGGCTCAACCGGTTAAGAGACCATTTGTTGTAGAACCCTGGGATTGACCTGAGGACCCTTAACCTAGCTTCCCTCCCACCTGACTGGCGAGCCCTCAATTTTGCCAAGTCCCTAAAAAAAGAAGTGATATACTGTTTTTGGCGACACACCCCCACGCTCTTGAATGTTTTTGTTGTGGTTTTTTTTTTCATCTCTTGTACACTTTTGCTTTTGTGTGGAATGTTTACAACCTTGTTCGTAGTTTGCCCTTCGTTTCCTTTGGTGTCTTATATCTAACTCTAGGTGCCTGATCGTCGTCTCGCGATGGGTCTAGAAACTAGCCTTCACTTATATGTGGGTAAGGGGATCACATCCCTTGACTTGATCCCGACTTCTACATTGCGGGGAGTCAAGGGACTCGACTTGGTGTGCGAGGGTCAGAGAGTCAAGTCAAGGCACTTGGATCGAAGTGCTGAACCCTATAGGTCGGGACCCCTACCTTCGTTGGTACCACTGCCTCGCTTCCATAAGTTAAGGCGAATGATGTTGCTTTTGTGGGTGTTTTGACAGTGGTTCGATGCTCACACAAGACCCGTAGCAATTCTTTTGCCCATGTCCTTCTGTTTTCCATCAGTTTCTTCTTTAAGATTCCCAGTAGAGTCTTGTTGGTCACCTCTACCTGTCCGTTAGATATTGGGAGGCACGGGGAAGAGTATTTGAATTTTATTCCCAATTTCGTACACCAATCACATTAGTGGCGAGAATCAAACTGTCGTTCGTTGTCCGAGATAAGGCTCGTTGGGATGCCAAACCAGCAGACCACAGATTTCCACACGAACCTTGTGATAGCTCCTATGGTTATAGTTGCTAGAGCTTTCGCTTCTACCCACTTCATGAAATAATCTATAGCGACGACTACTTCACTCCTCCTTTACTTGTGAGTAGGGGGCCGACCAAGTCTACTCCCCACTATGGGAAGGGCAATGGCGACATGATTGATGTTAGTTCTTCTGGTGGGCAGTGAGGTACTGGCGCATGCATTTGACATTTTGGGAACTTCCTAACGAACTCATTCGCATCTCTGAGAGTGTGAGGCCAATAATACCCGACCCTCATCACCTTTTCTGCCGAAACTCTTCCTCTAGAGTGGTTCTCACAGACTCCCTCATGTATCTCGACTGGTATATATTGGATCTACTTTGGTAAGACAGATTGGAGGAAAGGTTCTGACAAACCACGCTTGTATAGGATTCCGCCAACCAGGGTGAACTGTGCCACCCTATTTCTGAACTTCCGAGCTTCCCACTTATCGTCTAGTACTTCGTTGGTATCGATGTACTTTCCTCCTGTAATGACGCAACCCGCTCCAATTTTTCAGCCCTTTGGTTTTCTTCCCTCGGTATCTGCTGAATGTAGAAGTAATGAAAGGAGTCCCGCTTTTCCCATACCAACTGTAGAGACTTTTTCAGCATCTCGCCTTTTGTGGCGAATTCACCCAGCACTTGATTGACTACTACCTGGGAGTCAACCTTTACTTTGATCTCCACCACTCCCAATGTCTCAGCTATAGTCAGTCCGGCTAATAGTGCTTCATACTTTGTTTAGTTGTTGGTGGTCTTGAAGGCGAGCTAGATCGAGTAGTCGTGCTCCTTCCAGGACTCTACGATGATCTGTACTCCCACTTTCCCTCCAACCTGGCAGGACGAGCCAACTACGAAGACGTTTCAGGGCTTTCATGTGGGTGCGATGGGGATGTCTTCTAAAAAGTCAGCGAACTTTGCCACAAATCGGCCAACACTTGCCCCTTTATTGTCATGCGGGGGAGGTACTCTATGTTAAACTGACTTAGCTTGATGGCCCGATTCATCAAGCATCAAGAGGCGTTGGGCCTTTGTAGCACCTTCTTGAGGGGGTGTGAATTAGTACTTTTATTAGGTAGGCTTGGAAGTACGGTCTCAATCGTCATGTCACGATCACCAATGTGAAGGCCATCATCTCCATCTGGGGATACCTGGCTTCTGCTCCTCGGAATGCCCGGTTGGTATAGTATACAGGCTTCTGGCATCCTTCTTTATCCAGGACCAAGACTGCCTAAACGGCGTTAGGAGACACCGACAGGTACACCGTCAGGTTGTCTCCTACCTCTGTCTGACTAAGGAGTGGAGGATGAGCCAGATATTCCTTCAACAGTTTGAACACCTGTTTGCAGTCGGGGTTCCAATCTTGAGCTTTCCACAAGACTTTGAAGAATGACAAGCACTTATTTATTGATCAAGAAATGAATTGATTGATGGTGGCTATCCGCCTCGCTAGCTTCTAGATATCGTTAATACTTCGCGGATGGTGCATGTTCAGTATGACTTCGACCTTCTCCAGGTTGGCTTCAATTCCACTCTCGGAGACCATAAAACCCAAGAACTTGCCTAATTCCACTCCAAAGGCACACTTCAGCGGGTTAAGTCTCATTTTGTATCGTCGAAGGACTGCAAAGGTTTCTCTCAAGTCATCCAAGTGGCACTCGGGTTCCTTGCTTTTGACTAGCAAGTGATTAGCATAAACCTCCATGTTATGACATATCTGCCTCTGAACATCCGATTGACTAGGTGTTGATATGTTGCTCCTAGAGCCCCCGGTCCGTGATGAATGTTGTCTTCTCCTCATCCTCAAGATTCATTCAAATTTGATTGTATGTTGAGTAGGCGTCCATGAAACTTAGCAAACAGTGACCTACAATAGAGTCGATGATCAGGTCAGTGCGGGGAATGGATAAGCTATCCTTGGGACATGCCTTATTTAAGTCAATCAAGTCAACGCACATTCTCCATTTGCCACTCAATTTTTTTACCAGTATTATGTTCGACAACCACTCAGGATACTGTGCTTCCCAAATGAATCCAACGGCCATAAGGCGATCAACTTTCTCAGCTATGGCGGCCACCTTTTTCACGCTGAAACTCCTATGCTTCTACTGGACTTTCTTTGCTTCTAGACTCACGCAAAGGCGATGTTCGATGATTGCATTGTCAATGCCAAACATTTAATTATAACTCCATGCAAACACATCTCGTTTTGCTTCATTATGGCATCCATTTTGGTGTCGATCCTCACAGTGCGATCGGGTTTCTCAGGATAGACAGGGAAAGTTCCAGGGGTTCTTTTGGCTCTTCCTATCAGACTGTTTGCTCATCTCGAACCTTTTCATCTCGGGCGGCGGTGGGGGGGGCCCACCGTTAGTCAGTTCTTCGAGGGCTTTTACGTCGCTGCCTCCAGCTTTCAGGTCTTGTACATAGCATTCTTAAGCTAGCGTTTGTTCTCCCTTGATCTCGCCAACCCCAGCTCTCGTGGGGAACTTTATTTTCAAGTGTTAAGTCGATGTTATTGCCTTTAGGTTGTTTAAAGTGGGGCGCCCTAAGATTGCATTGTACGACGATAGGGCTTTTGCCACTAGGAACTCATTCACTGTTGCGATAGACCTGGGGGCCTTCCCGGCCAGCACTGGTAGGGTGATGGCTCTTACCAGCTGGATTATGTCTCTTGTGAACCCTTTCAAAGGCATGGGGGTTGGGCGTAGGCGACCAGGGTCAATTCCCATCTTGACGAACACATCCCAAAACAGGATGTCGGTCGAGCTAACGTTGTCTATCAGAATCCTTCATGTTGTGAAGTTGGTGACTAGCATGGTCACGACGAGGGCATCTTCATGGGGACGGAGCAATCCTTCACTGTCTTCCTCATCGAATGTGATGACGGCCACATCCGAGCATCTCCGTTATTTATTTCGGGGCTTCTCTATTGTGAACACTTCTTCATATCAGACTTTACGAGCATGGACTTTCCTTGCGGACGAGGTGGGGCCACCCTCGGCGTATCCCAGGGGGCTGTCATGGCACGTCAGCATGCAGTGAGGTGGGCTCCCCTGGCTCTGGCCTTGCCTCTTATCTTCTTGGGGGTTTCACTCCAATGCGTCCACGCGTGTCTGCTTACGCGGTCAGTTTTCCTTCGATCTCTCATAGGTTGTTGGGCGACTAGTTGTACCAATTCCTCCATCCTCCATTTTAAGGTATAACATTCCTCAGTACGGTGTCGATCCGATTGGTGGTATGTGCATAAGCGACAATCTCTTTGGTCCCGCTTATCAACCTTCCGCAGTGTCGTCTGGTTCTCCTCCTATATGACCAAGCTGGCAAGGGTCCGTCTTTGGCCTTTTGTTTTAGCCGGCAGGTTCTCGCCCTACCTTGCCTCGTATTGTGCTTACTTTGGTCTCTTAAGGGCCTTTCCCCAGCTGGACCCACTGGCCTTCTAGTCAACTTGTTCTAACTCAATTTACCTAGGTGTTTTCAAGGTCCATGAACTCACACAATGACGTGGGGGTCTTCCTTGCTAGCTTCATCATAAACAAGTTTCGGGGCCAGATACCTCCCAAGAGGGCGGCCAAGGTGATCTTTTCATCTTGGTTGTTCGTCGTTTTTCGTTCCCTATTGAACTAAGATAGGTACGTTTTCAAGTTTTCATCATCTCGCTGCTTGACGGTCAGGAGGTACGCTGTTGGTCATTTCCTATTTCTACTTGCCATGAACTATGTCAAGAATAGGTGGTTTAGTTCTCCAAAACCATCGATTGATCCCAGGGGCAATGTGCCAAACCATCCCCTTGTCAGATTCTTTAGCGTTAGTGGGAAAGCTTGGCACGTGATCTCCCCCGGGAACCCGTGGAGGGTCATATGAGCCTTAACGATTTCCAGGTGCTCAAGAGGAGACTTGGACCCATATGTCAATTTGAGGGACTTTGAATTTGGGCCAGACAGGTGCTGCCCTGACCTCCGTGACGCGCCCATCTTTTTGTCCATTTCTTCATACTTGTCCATGAGTCCACAAAACTCATGGTGAATCTTTCGTCTTTCTTCTTCAACCGCATCCATTGCTACTGCGCTTTGTGATTTCGTGTGCTCATTTTGGCTTGGTTTAGCATCTCTCGCGACTCCATTGTGTCCCTTCCTTAAGGTCTCTTTCTCTTGCCGAAGCCTCTCCACTTTCGTCTTCTGCATCTTGACCAACTCTTCCATTTCAACGAACCTTACTTCCATGCTTCTTGAGGATTCCTCTTGTCCACGAGAGGCTTGTGAACGCGTTGTGACCGGCATACAAATGACACGTTTTTCTATAAGTATCCCACAGTCAGTGCCACTGTTGACAGCGTGTTTTGTACCCACCATGTTCCTCTCCTCCCTTGGTGGTGCCCTATGAAACAATAGCAATTGGGGCTCGAGGGGTGTGTGCGACACCTCCGATGCCAAAGTTAGTGTTGAGTGCAATAATAGGAAAAAGGAACGAGTGATCAGAAGAAGAAGAGAGAGTCCAAAGAGATCCCCTTACCTAAGCCTAGAGATAGGTTTATATACTCAGTTAAGGTGTTCCCCTCCTTACTATGGCTAGGTTTTTTGCAGGCTATACTGAACACCACGTTCATGGCAGGGCGACTACCTGTCTCCTTAGTGGCCAGTCGCTTTAAATGCGGGTGTGTCCTTCCTCTCGTATGCACTTCGCATCGGGTTGAGGAACTACGTCCACTATCCAAAACCCCTTATCCAGGGCATGGCTCCTGCTGCTATTGTCGGTGTTGGTTGTTCCCGTACCATCAACGCAACGTGACCTCCTGTAGGCAATGATACGCGTGATCGCTTTGACAGCCTTCTCCTTCCAGACACATACCCCACAGGTTGGGCTCGAGTCTTCTCTTATTATCCTTGCGAAGCCGAGCAGCACACCTCCTAGTGATATGAACCCGTGGGAATGGAATCCCTTGACTTAGGAAGATCCAGGGTCTTCACTCACCCTGTCAAGGGGAATTCCCTTCCACACATATTATATCTAATTCTCTCTGAATTGTACGAAATATTTGGATCAGAAAATTGCAATAAATCTTGATCGAGGACATTTCGAGAGAGTAGAAGATAGGCTTGGAACTCACTCAAGACAACAAACACTTCTTTGTTGGGTGTGAGAAAAGGATTATAAGGAACTCCACATTTGGGCAGGATGACCAAAGTTTTGTGCAAACACCACACCCACACACAACGATAATGAGACAGACAGTGAAATAACTACGAAAATACAGGAATCAAGCACACACACGCGACACATAGAATTGTTGTGGTTCAACAACGTGCCCACGTTTACAGGGTTGCGGGAAATTTTATTCCAAATGAGGTCTAGATTACAAACACACAGTGAGTTACAAGAGCTTCACTCTACTCACACAAATCTCAACTCTCTCTCTCTAGGGCTTCCTTCTCTATCAAGAATATGCTCTACACACCTTTTGCCTCTCTCTATTCAATTTCATTCATCAAATGAACAAAACATTACATATATATAGGAAACAGTGCCAAGAAACCCTAATGCGACAACACTGGGTTATTCGCTTGAGCGGTGTGTCGAGCGCACCTCAAGCGAGTATTCCATCCAACATTCGCTCAACTCGACCACTGAGCGAGTCTCAAGCGAACTCTTTACCTGAGCTTTGCTTAAGCCAACTTTCGAGCGCACCTCGAGGTATCTCACTGCTTGACCTTTAATCAAACGCCTTATCAAGTGAAAGTAGAGTGAACACTTGGCTTGACGTCTTCTCAGCTAAAAAACAACTAGACTCCATAACCCAACACAAAGCTCCATGGACTGTGGTTGGCACTGGGCCTAAGTATGTGTGCATGCCACCATAGTGTGCCCATCTAGCCAGTGATGGTGAAGTTGTACACATTGTTGCCTTGGCACTGGGCCTAAGTACAAAGGAATGCTTACTTACAAAGAGAGATAGCTAAAAGGTTGTTTTTACATAATAGGTGGATGGTTGATAATTTCGAGAGGGAAATTTTTACACATGAACATGAAAAGCTAGCTAGAATACCAGAAGTTTGATTGAGTCACATTTGCCTTGTATTTCCTTGGAGTGATTGAGTCACACTTGCCTTGTGATCTCCGTTCCTTTTAGAAGTTTGAGTTTCTTTCCTTTTAGGAGTCTAAGTCAACTTACCTTATCTCTTCTTAGTCTTATCTCTTGGTTTGATTTTTGGTCATATCTTGGTGCTAAATTATATTCTGTTCATTTAACCCCAAACAAATGCCCGCGATTCTTAATGTTGATTTGCTCATACAAGAAGGCCTTAAGAATCTTCAAGTCAATAATCTGCAAAAAAAATAAACTTCAAAAATTGGTCCCTGGCTTTTTGTTTGTTTCGTGCCAAGTAGTGAAGAGCTCAGCTTGGAGAGATAAGTAAGAGATGTGCTCAGCCGCGCTAGGTGCAAGAGCGAAGCTCGGCTTCAGCGGGAGATGTACTCAACCGCATTAGGTGCGAGCGCCACAAATTTAGAGGGAGATGTACTTGACCGCATTAAGTGTGAGAGTGGAGCTCAACTTTGAGTTCATTTATTTGTGTGAATGTTTGCTTGAGAGACTGTTTTTTGTCGGTAAATAGTGCATATTTCCATGATTGATTTTTGTTATTGTTAGTAGTAGTGGACTTTATTGGTTGCATGTGACCATTTATTGTCAACAAAGAGTGTATTTTCGTGATTGATTTTACTATTGTTGGACTTTTTGCCCCTTGGTGTAAATTATTGCTGGTGTTCCCGTTTTGCTGTTGGTGTTTGTTGGTAGTAACCCGCACTAAGTGGTCAGAGAACCCGTCGACCCCCTAGGTCCATCTTAGGTAGTTGCTGAGCATGTCGTCTTCCTCCTAAAGCTAACCCGCGCAAGGCGGTTGTGAAGCTTGAAGGCTTGTTCCCAAAGTTTCAAAAAAGGGGAGTGTTAATGTCTTAATTTACACAACAGACCGGAAGCGAGGAAAGAATCATCCCCGGCCCACGATGGTGATTCTAGCTTCGATACGGTGTTCTTTGCGTTCATTCATGAAATAAATAATAAATAAACATATACAAATAAATAGAGAGAGATACAAAAATTTTTGTAGTTCAGCATAATGCCTATGTCCACAAGTTGTTTGGGGAAAAATTCACTATGATAGGTATTTTACAAATCTCTCATGATCTCACATATCGCTCAATATAAGGGTTTCTTGAGGTTGAAGACGATGCCTCCCTTGAGAGAAGATCCTTTGGAGTTATTGTGCATGGTGGAGTCTGTGCCTAGAGAAGTTGTCGAGCTTGTCAGATTTGTTGGGATCTCCTCTTTATATAGAGGTCTATTTCCTTGGAGTGATTTAGCCTAACTTGCCTTGTGAACTACTTTCATTTTAGAAGTTTGGGTCTATTTCCTTTTAGAAGTCTAAATCAACTTACCTTATCTCTTCTCAGCTTTATATCTTGGCTTGACTTTTGCCTTTATCTCAGGACTAAATTATAGGTTGGTGATTTTACCTCCAACAGGGAGAGTTTACAATTTTTTTTAACCTAAACATTTTCTACAATTCAGAGGGAGTTACATGTATGACAAATTATGTCATGAATCAAAATGTGCTAATATATATTAGTGAGCGACCTTTCTAGTACTAAATATATAGTTGAATTTTTTCGGAGAATAGGTAGAGTTGGCTAGTTTTTTTTACATTTGGTGCTGCGAGAAAACTGCAGACTAGAAAATTGAAACAGTAGTTGGCTTTTCAAGGATTTTTCATATTAGAAAACTTATTCACCTGAAAGCTAAAGTGTACGCAACAACTTCTCTCACCTAGAACTTATTTGTGAAAAGTTAAGGCTGTTAACCCAGACGAAAGGGAGGGAGGTTGGTTCTTGAAGATGACAATGTACCGGAGACGCTGGAGTAGGTTCATGAGGCTGCTTCAAGTTATTTCCAGGACTTTCTCACGTCACCAAATTATGTTTTACAAGGGGATTTAACTGAGTTGTTGGCTGAAGAAATTTCTATGGCCGAAAATCTCGAACTAGTCCATGCACCAACCATTGAAGAGCTTCAGGTTACTTTGAAATCAATTTCGAAGAAGAGTGCGCCGGGTCCTGATGGGTTTGGGTCAGCTTTTTATTTACATTGTTGGGATTTTATTAAGGAGGATGTGGTGGAGGCTGATGTGGATTTTTTCTTGGGTACTCCTTTGCCTCGTTTTTATACATCTTCCTACATTGTTTTGATCCCTAAAATTTTTTCTAAGATACTGGCTCAACGTATGACTCAGTTCTTACCCTTTTTGATTTCGCCTGAACAAGGAGCTTTCATACCGAAACAAAGTATTTTTGATAACATTACTTTAGCCCAAGAATTAGTGCAATCTTTAAACAAGAAAGTGAAGGGCAGAAATGTTATGTTGAACATTGATATGGCCAAAGCATATGATCGCGTTGATTGATCTTTTTTAGCGCGGGTTCTACAGGTTCGGTTTTTCTTCTCATTTTTGCAGGTTGGTGATGAGCTACATGACAACATCATGTTTTTCTATAATGATGAATGAGACGTATAAAGGTTCTTTTCAACCTTCCTGGGGATTAAGGCAATGTGATCCTTTGTCGCCTTATTTATTTATCCTTATGGAAGAAGTATTATCAAGACTTCTACCTAAAAATTTTGAGGAAGGTTGAATACTTTGCTTCTCACATCCAATGGGTGCTCTACTGGTATCCCACCTACTCTATGTCGTCGATCTCCTGGTGTTTGTAAATGGTGAAAAGTGCTCAATGCGGAGACTTGGTAATGTTTTGGAAATTTATGAGAAATGGTCGGGGACTAGTTAATAAATAAAGACAAGTCGGCTTTTTTTTTCGAAGAAAATTGATATCTCTAGATGGCGGAGTTTAATGTGATTGACGGGGTTTGTGGAGGGGAAATTTACAGTGACGTATTTGGGAGTTCCCCTAGTGTCCGGTCTACTGACCTCCCGCGATTTAGAGCCTCTAGTAACAAAGATTTGAAACAAAGTGGCCAGCTGGAAATTAAGGTTGCTTTCTCAAGGTGCTCAACTTGTTCTTCTGAAGCACGTTCTCTCTAGCATGGCTACTCATCTCTTGGTCGTGCTCCATGTGCCTATGGTGGTCTTCAAAAAAATCAATATTGTCTTGTCTGAGTTTCTTTGGGGGGAGATTGGAGGTAAACCAAAGAGGAAATGGTGCGCCTGGGACCGTTTATGCAAACCTGTCAAAGAGGGTGGCCTAGGGCTTAAAGCTTTTTCAGAGGTACAACAATCCTTACACATGAAATTTGCTTGGAGACTTTTGACGGTGGATAATTTATGGACTAAGTTCTTTCGGGTTAAATATGTCAAACAGGGCCATGTGATGATTGCTGAACCAAAAATACTGCTTCCCATTTCTAGAAAGCTATTATTCGTGTGCTACCAGATGTGGTTGACAACGTTCAAGTGGAAGTTAAGAACGGCGGCTCATCTTTATGGTATGATAAGTGGCTGAAGTGTGGACCATTATGCAATAGTTCTGAGTTGAGTGGTGAGGGGCTCAAAATTAAAGATGTTTGGGTTGATGGTTCCTGGGATGAAAATAAACTTCTGGAGCTGGTTGGTTTGGAAAAGGTTGGGGAAATTATGCAAGAAATAGTCACCGGCAAAGAGGGAGAAGATATAACTGTCTGGAAGCCAGAAGTTGATGGAACATTTTTGTCAAAAAGTGCTTGGGATCTAATTCGCATAAAGGGAGCTGAGCAGCCAAGTATGGACTGGATTTGGCATCCATTGTTGCCTAAGAAAATATCCATTTGTATGTGGAAAGCCAAGTTTGGTGCACTAGCGGTTGATACTCGAGTCCAAGCATTGGGCATTCCAATTGCATCTCGCTGTGACTGTTGTTTAGAAGGGGAAGAAGAGTCAATGGAACACATGCTACGGTCAGGAAACATCGTGTCTCAGGTGTGGACATTAGCCTCAATTGCACTTGGTGTTCCTAGTTTGGAGGGATCAACATGGTGGGCGATGGTAAGGCTGTGGTTTTGTTATGCAAAAAATAAAGTCATCGTGGTAGCTTAATTGGCATGTTACCATCACTCATCACTTGGCGATTATGGCTAAGGAGATGCAAAGCTTGGATGGAGGGGGTGCAGGAATTGGCAATGAGAGTGTGGGTGGAGGTGAAGGTATGGATGCGTAAACTCTCTTCACTTATGGTTAAAAAATGGTCTACTGATGAGGCCATTCTTAAAGCACTCGAGGTGTCTTTTATTACTCATCCAAAAAGAAGACCGAGGCTCATTTTTTGGAACAAACCTGTACTGGGTAGGATCAAACTAAATGTGGATGGAAGCTGTCGTGGTAATCCAGGTAATTGTGGTGGTGGGGATATTTTACGAGACCATGGAGGGAATTTTATAAGTGCTTTCTCTACTCATTTTGGACATAATACTAATAATGAAGCGGAACTACGAGCCTTAATAGTGGGTGTTGGAGTTTGCAATGAGATGGATTTCTCACAGGTTACAATCGAATGTGACTCTAGTCTTATGGTTAGTTGGTTACAAAATCAAAGGTGCACGACTTGGTACCTATGGGATTTTTGGGATGAGTTGATGATTGCCTTACATGGTCTTCATTTTACCATTGACCATCAATTCAGAGAAGGGAATAGTTCGGCGGATTTTCTTGCACATTTGGGAGAGGAGGGTCTTAATAGAAGATTTACTACAATTGATTCTTTACCACGGAAGTTAAAAGGTGTGATTTGTTTAGACAAGATTGGTCTTCCAAGCATTAGAATTTAACTGTTTTAGCCAAAGAAAAATAGACATGTTTAGATTGGTTTATTTGTTTAGTTTATTGTACTGGGGTTTTTTATTTAACTAGTTTTGATGCATGAGATGGTTTTATTGAATATTTCTAAATCTCAAGTGTCATGCTTGTTATCACGGTATTCTTCCGCCATAAGTAAAGTCAATCATTAAAATTGAGATACCGTCTTCTTTTTTTAAAAGAAAAAAGTTAGAAAGTTTGGATTGCAATCCACCCTATTGTAAATAATCTTTGGTAATGCCAGGATCTGTTTTTGTGTCATTCTTAATCATCAAGGACATCGAATCTTTTCTATCTCTCTTTGTCACTTGAAACCCTTAAAACTTACCGTGACATATGGTCCGAAATGATGTGAACTATTTTTGGAATTTGTCAATAGGCACGAGGGAGATTGATGGAGAGGGACAAGCTAGCCCTTGTGGCTGTCTTTTTCCAACGTACCCCATTTTGGCCAATGGTATTTCTTTGATAGTTCATACTGCTCATAATGCATTGAATACTGCTCTTTAGTCCAACTGAATACAAGTTTGTTCTTCTCTTTTTGTCATTTGGTCCTAGATTTCAACGTACGTAAGTGGGCATTTTTCTTCTTTCCACACTCGCCCACTCAAGCTCCTAAAGTCCCTTCAAATATGTTTGTTCACACTGAAGAAATGATCTATGCCTTTGATTTGAAAGTCCAAACACGATTACATCTATTTACCATCAATCATTCTTATATAAATACGAATATTTGTGACGAGTTATTTTCGATGAGAATGACGTAATACTAATTAACTCATTTTGATAAAAAAATTGTCATTTTCACAGTAAATAATTTATCATAAATAATCATTTTTCTCGTACCAATAACATATACACTTAAAGGTTAATAACTTGAAATAATTCCAAATTTCATCGCATACAAATTTAATCTAAATGATACACAATTATGTAAAATTTGAAAAGTGGTACTACGTACCGTATGAATTAATTGCGAAGTTATCGTAAAATAGGTGTATAAATATCATTATTCATTTAAATTACATACAAATAATGTTAGATACACTTTTAGAGTTTGCAAGTTTCGGCGTTTCCTTTGAAAAAAATGAGATTCATCATTAAAAAAAAAAAATTCATATAAATCTTATATTTATTTATTTTTTTCAAAAAAATATGTAAAATTTGTACAATCTAGTACTGCAAATATCATTTCTTATTACATAATTATCTAATCTAAAATATCTATCTTTGCCAAAATTGTTGGACGTATCGTCACGGAGATAGAATCATATATTATAAATGAGAGAGCGTATTCCGTAGGGATTTATAAGAAGCTGTCCTTGTTGAGTTTTGTCCTTTTGGGTGCGGGGGATTTGTAAAAAGCATATATACAGCTAAGGATGGGAGGGACCACTTGAACTCAACGTCCTCATTGTCCAGTCATTACAACCCCATCCTCCCTACTTCTTCCATTAAAGGTTACTTCTTAGGATTGGAACTGCTTGAGAAGCCTTATTTTTCATTGGAATTTTCACTCACAAATTTCACTATGTCCAGTGTGTTCCAGCATCATTATACATAAATAAGGTAAGAGTTATATTCATCCATTCAATGATATGAAGCATATATAATATCTGGTAATAGTCATTGCTTTAATGGTGGAAAGAGCTTTGGACCCCAAAAAAGAATAGAAAATATGCAGTTAATTTTGACTCGCTCTTTATTTTATCTTCTATTCAGAGAAAAATGATTTGTTGATAGTAATCAGATTTCGGCTACTTTTTACTGAAGTGGGAAATTTTTTTGGCATGCCGTATTCTTGTTCACACTCAGCAGTCACTGCACACCAAACTCATCTCTAGTTACGTTTAAATATCTCTCATTATTATCATAGAAATGTCAAAGGGCTCAAAAGTAACATGCTCTTTCTAGTGGTATATACTAGTCTGCTAGATCAGATCACTTATAAAGTCATCTTTGATTGGCTTCGTGATATTCTGCATTTATTGCTATCCCCAAGGTCAAAGATTCCAAGGACGGTAGCCAGAGGAAAAAATATCAAAGTATCATAGATTATAGATATACTTTGTTCATGACTCCATATACATCACCTGGCTTTGACTGTCATCCTGAATTGTAGTGTTTTGGTGTGTTGAGTTTCTGGGCACACACTCTCTCTCTCCAGCTCTCTCTCTCAATCTACAGCACTTGTTCTGCTCTTGGTCTTGGGGCATCTACTGCTCTTCTGGATAAATGTAATGAACTGTGAAGTCCCAGGTTTGGTTCCCCCTCATCCTAGTATGTTCTTGCCTGTGTGAGTACTGTATGTGGTTCATTGTTGAACGTCTGCTCCTAAATTCAAGAAAAAGTAAATGAATAATCTTTGTCTCCATGTTGGGAAATTTCTTCAATAATTTCCAATAGCATCTCTGGAGTGTACGAGCTGATCCTGAATCCTGGTATGCGAGTGGTTGATATAACATGTTCAGAGAAAAAAGAGAGAGAGAGAAAGAAAGGAGTTGTTGAGAAATAACTGGCTAAAACCACGTATACTTCAAGGTTTTGGTGAAGCTGATGTCCTAAGACATTCATATTCCTAGGATTTTTATCTGCCTAACACCATCTATGTTTCATCTATTGCCTCTGTATATTCTTAATCTTTGTGATTAGCCTAACATTATTGCATAGCTTGTGAAAAGGGTTTCTTGGTAAATTTCTGGAATCCAAGTAAGCCAAGAAAAGTCAGAATTAAAATTCTAAAAAAGCTTCAAACTTCCTTTCCTTTTAAGCAGAATTGTGCCTATGCATCAGAGTGCAATGGTTAAACAGAATGCCTGCGGCTAAATTGCTTCATTAATCTGGAGTAAGAATTTTGTTGAAGTGAGCCTAATAAGCCACAAAAGCTGTACAACTTATCATTTTTGTGAAGAAAATTAATGCATTTCATGGTTGTTGTTTAGTGCACTTCTAGCTCAAGTTCAAGGTCTGGGTTGATCAGTTTTTACCAAATCCCTTTGAAAGAACAAGCAAACACAAGAAAGTTTCTGAAAAATCATGGCCGAAGACGATAAATATACAAAAGATGGGACAGTAGATCACCTTGGAAATCCGGCTGATAGAAGTAAAACTGGAACCTGGAAGGCCTGCCCCTTCATTCTAGGTAATCCATCTCCTAACACAACTAGTGGGAATTCATGATTGGAAATAAGCTGTTCATCAATTTCAGCTTTCATCAACAGGAAATGAATGTTGTGAACGATTGGCATTCTATGGGATGAGCTCCAACCTTGTGCTTTATTTTAAGAAACAACTCCATCAGCACAGTGCTACTGCCGCGAGGAACAACTTGAATTGGGGCGGAACATGCTATCTCACCCCTTTGATTGGGGCATTTCTTGCTGATGCCTATCTTGGAAGATATCGGACTATCGCCTATTTCTCCATTATCTACGTTATTGTAAGTTTGGTTCACTTGAAAGTCTTAAGCACAGTAGTTCATGTAGCCGAGAGTCAAACTGGTGGAGCACATTTTCAGTTTAACACTCCATCATGGGGAATCTGAAATTAGGAATGATTTTGCTTCTGGTAGCATTTGACAGACAACTTCGTAATAAGAATTTTAAGAATTTATGAAGAAGCACATACAAATGGCCAATTAAAAAGGAAATCAGATAGATTTGCTTGTTCTTCCTGCATTACACTTCTAAACACCCCTTCTTTCATCTACTCTATCCAGGCTTACAATCTATGTCTATAAGTTATATGGTTTTCAAAGCAATAGCTTCTGCTCCTGTTGAGATACGTCTTCCATTTATGTGTTAAATGATCATATATTTAAAAGAATTTGTAAGGTCATAGGGTTTTTAAGATCAGGAACACTACGCCTTCTTTCATCTATAGCATTCGTCTACTTTCATTTATGTAACATTTTTGAAGCAAAAGTTTTGCTCCTTTTGGGCCATGTCATCCATGATTCGGGTGATTAGTGATACATAATTCAGATTCCCCACATGTTTGGCCTCAGTTTTCAGAAAAAGCTCATCTATGAGTTGCATGTTCTTGCTCATCAAGTGATGAAATCTGTTTGTAATTTACCCAGGGAATGACGCTTTTGACACTCTCAGCATCAGTCCCTGGGCTAAAGCCAACATGTTATGGAAAAGATAATTGTCGTGCAACAGATGCACAAGCTGCACTGTGTTATGTGGCACTTTACCTGATTGCACTGGGCACTGGTGGGATTAAGCCTTGTGTCTCATCTTATGGAGCTGATCAATTTGATGATAATGATGAGGTTGAGAAGGAAAGTAAAGGTTCTTTCTTCAACTGGTTCTATTTTTCGATCAATATCGGTGCTCTCATTGCTTCTTCTGTGCTGGTCTATATACAAAACAATGTGGGTTGGGGATGGGGCTTTGGCATCCCAGCAGTGGCCATGGCGATCGCTGTATTGAGTTTCTTTTCAGGTACTCGATTGTATCGTAACCAGAAACCTGGCGGTAGCCCTCTGACACGCATCTGTCAGGTGGTGGTGGCATCGTTGAGAAAGCACAAAGTTGAGGTACCTGCTGACAAGTCCCTTTTGTATGAGACTACAGATGCAGAATCAACTATCACAGGAAGCCGCAAGCTTGATCACACAAAAGATTTAAGGTTAGTTTCTAAGACTTGTCAATGAGAGCTAATAAGCAAGGATAAAGGAATTAGTTGTCTGCATTTTCATGGCCTTGTCCCAGTGTAGAAAGACCTCTAGTCCACCTCGGTCAGCAAAACTTGGGAGCAAAATCTGCTTGTCAACAGGATTTTAACCTTAATTCATTAGCCTACTCAAGCAACATCTATTATGTTAGGAAAGCTAATAGCATAAGAATCCCAATTTCAATATCTATTATGTAATCATTTAATTGTTCGAAGTCAGAATAACATCCCATAAAATCAGAAATGATATGTTAGGATTTCATATACATAAATTTTACAAAGTCACCCACATTACAATCCGATTCCTGGAAAAAAAAAATAAAAAAATAAAAAATAAAACTATATATAATAGCCCACGATGCTTTTGGACAAATGTAAGAAACAGTGTTTTTTCTTTGGTTGGGTGGGTTCGGTTCTCATTTTTGTCAGCTTTCCCTGAATTAGTCTATATCCTTGTCCAATGTTGTATTCTTCAGTTTCTTTGACAAAGCGGCAGTCGAGACACAAAAAGATCACATAAAAGACTCACCAAATCCATGGACACTTTGCACAGTAACTCAAGTTGAGGAGCTGAAAGCTATTATACGGCTGCTGCCGATATGGGCCACTGGTATCATCTTCTCCACTGTCTACAGTCAAATGAGCTCCTTATTCGTGTTGCAAGGTGAGACCATGGATCCTCATGTTGGTCCCTCAAGCTTCAAAATCCCATCTGCATCTCTGTCAATCTTCGACACCCTTAGTGTCATTTTTTGGGTCCCAATCTATGATCGAATCATTATCCCATTAGCTAGGAAATACACTGGTCACAAAACTGGCCTAACTCAGCTCCAGAGAATGGGCATTGGCCTCTTCATATCCATCTTCTCCATGATATCTGCAGCAGTTTTGGAGCTTGTTCGGCTTCAAATGGTTAGAAGACACAACTACTACGAACTTGAGTACATCCCCATGTCCATATTTTGGCAAGTTCCTCAGTATTTCCTCATAGGTTGTGCAGAAGTTTTCACCTTCATTGGACAGTTGGAATTTTTTTACGAACAAGCACCTGATGCCATGAGGAGTCTGTCCTCTGCTCTCTCATTGACCACTGTGGCTCTGGGGAGCTACTTGAGTTCTCTGCTTGTAACCATTGTTACCAAAGTGAGTACTAAAAACGGAAAGCTTGGATGGATACCAGACAATTTGAATTATGGTCATCTCCAATACTTCTTTTGGCTCTTGGCTGTGCTGAGTGTGCTGAACTTGATAGCTTTTATCTTCATTTCAAAATGGTACACATACAAAAAGACAGCGGGAACTCTCCAGTGATCGGATACTCTGGTTGTCGAAACGCTTGTATATACAATCAGCTTTATGAGTATCATCTCCTTATGCATGCAACACAGTTGGAAGTATATTCAAGCATCAACAGTACTCTTATGTTTGCTTTCATCAGAAAATGCAAAAATGAAGCGAATAGGATGAAAGAAGAAAGTGAACTGCAATATAGATTAAGCAAATGTTTCTCGCTTCATAAATCAATGTACCACAATAACTATATCTGAACATTTACTGCTGCCTCAATGATTGTCAGCATTTTCTCTGAAGTTTCTAACCAACGTGCTTTCCCTTGATGACAAAGCACCTCAAATTACAGGCAACGAGTAGCTCTTCTCTTGCTATGCCTTTTGAAAAAGTTGCGCAGATATTATGATAAGACCGAATCTCATATATATATATATATATATATATATATATATATGAATAATTCTACGTCTAACCGTGAAATACGTAAACGTCGCGTAATCGCTTTGAAAAATAGTAGAATCTATTATTAAAAAATTAATTTTTTTTTCATATAGATCTCATATTTTATTTTTTTTTTTCAAAACGATTACGCGGCAGCCGTACAATTCACAATTACAAATATATTTTCTCTATACGAATATATTGATAAATATAGAGCAAAATAATGAAAAATCGAACTGTCCAACTTCAGCTTCCAAGAAAAAATAGGGACAAGCTTTTGTTTATGCACTGCGCTTTTGTAGTAAGAGAAAAGATGTTTGTAACTGTGAATTATGTAACCGTCGGGTAATCGTTTTGAAAAAAATGAATAAAACATTATACTCATATGAAAAAAAAAATTAATTTTTTAATAGTGGATCTCATTCTTTTTCAAAGAGATTACGCGACGTTTACGTACTTCATGATTGCACGTATAATTACTCTTCTATTTCTTTTCTTTTGATTTACTGCATCATCTATATAGAAGGTGATAGATTTGCTACAAAGTGAAGCCATTAAGAAAGCCAAATCACTGGTCTTTGATCTTTGAAACTCGTATAAATAAATTCGAATCTAGCTCTTTTGTTTTAGACACAAAACACGGTATCTCAATCGCATACATGATACAGCTTATAAAAAAGACGTGAATTCTAGTAATTCCACATGTACATCTTCTAGGCAGTCATTCATCTATTTTCGCTCAGAAAACCAAATGGTCAGTGAGAATCCGAACTGCTATATAAACAACTTTATTCCTATGACTATGACGGCCACGTTTGATTCGGAGAGTGTTTGATTTGGACGGTGCTACTCTCACAACTGAGAGCTCCCCTACTTGTTTTCTGTATTTTTAATTTTTTGATTTTTTTTCATATATTTTTAAATATTTTTAAAAAATTATAATATTATTAAAAAATATTTACTTAATCATTAAGTAAAAAATAATAAAAATAAAAATATAAAAAAGTCTCAGTGGTAACTTCCAGCGGGAAGAATGAGTGGGAAGACTAGCATTTTCCATTTGATTTTATATATTTTATTATTGTAATTTTTTTAAATTTTTATATAAAATATAATAAATAATTCAATTTTTTTGAGCTCAATTTTTTCAAATTTTAAAATAATAATATTAAAAAATAATATTTTTTTATTTTTTATTTTTTATTTTTTAATTAAAATCATCTCATCTCATATCTAAACCAGCCTACACTCTTTAGAGAAGTTACTGTGCATTATTGCTGTGATCTAGGGAGCACTATTTTCCGTCACATTTTTAGCGTTAAACAAAGTGAGAAACTTTACGAGGACTGTGATAGACTTTGGTGTCAATCAAAGAAATTGTAAAATAAAAATTAATAGTTATCAATGTGATGGACTTTCCCACATAGTTTCAAATACCGTATTGTACCGTTTAGTATGGTCCAAATATGTCGTATCGGCTATTGGTCTAATATATGTATTGTATATATTGCCCAAATACTAACCGTATCAGTCTATATTTTGACCTATACCGACCTGTATTTCGGCCTGTACCGGTCTATATTTCGACCTTTAATTTTTTTTTTCATTTTTTCAAACTACAAGCTCATTTTTTTACCTTCAATTTAGACTAGACTATTTATAATTTATATATATATATTTATTTATAATTTATTTATATATCGATTATCTCGAAACGGTATACGAAACAGTATCGGCATCGAAATATTTCATTTCAGTGCCTTGACCAATACAACATCTAGTACGATATTAAAAACATTGTTTCACATCAACGTCGTATTTAGTCTATTAATAAATAAGTTTACAAATAATTTTATATTTTTAATCCAAAGATACACCTTATGAGGACTGTTAGTTCGATTAGTCTGATCCAGCAAGCACGTGAGCAGAAACCCAAAAGATAAACCTCTTGGGCCTGGGCTACCTCCATTTCGACCCATTGCCTCGTCAGAAAGTGAAAGTATAAATTTGTAAGAACATTAGCATTGGATTTTACAAAAGTAAATATAAAATTTATATAATATGACATGATTTTACATTTAGATATTTCACTCAAAATTTATTCTCATATTGAATTATCCATTTATTAGTCAAAATAGTAATAAAATATTATAAATTTAATAATTTTTTTTTCTAAACTAAAGAGTTATGTGGAAATACATTAATACAAGTGCAGAGCAATATTTCCGGAGTGCAGCAAATACATTCTAAATATTTAATACAATACCATTGAATAAAAATACATCTATCTATTATATTTTTACCTAAAAAAAAAATGCTATTGAAAATCACACAAGTCATCACTAATGTTGAACACTTTGGGTTTTACTCTGCAGTACATAAGATGCTTCCGCAGATGTCTACATGCTGAATTGAGCTGGATGGCATCAAACTGAAGCACTCTGAAGGGATCTAAATTTAATGGCAGAAGGAAAGTAGTTCTGCTTCAGACACAAATTCAACTTCTTTTTCTTATTTGCCAAGAACAACTTCAAACTTCCAAGCAAAAAAAAAAAAATGAAAAAAATAATTTTTTTCATAAAGCAAAAAGAAAAAAACAATGACTCATGAACATAGATTACAAAATATACCGGAACTTCAAGATATTTGTGTATTTGAACACATGAAACAGATACATGAACTGCAAGTAGCAAAAACACAGGAGGAGGGAGGGAGTATCTAAATCACTGTAGCTAAAAGTCATTAGCATAATCTAATGTAGACTATTTTTGGAGTCTATTAGCCAAACTCCTCATTGAATTTGCATGGATAGTGCTACAGTTACTGCTCAAATGTCCCGTTTGAGCTTCC
The DNA here is from genome assembly GCA_022457165.1 of Juglans mandshurica. Taxonomy (NCBI): domain Eukaryota; kingdom Viridiplantae; phylum Streptophyta; class Magnoliopsida; order Fagales; family Juglandaceae; genus Juglans; species Juglans mandshurica. The sequence goes on along the minus strand of CM039633.1, from coordinate 15,188,040 downwards.
CGCTATACGTGGCATGCCGTGTGTTTTAAAATCATTTTATTAAAAAAAAGAGAGAGAGAGAGAGAGAGATATTAGCCTCCCATCTCCAATCCAATATTTTCCTTTTGCGCTCTTTAACTTCTACCTTTTTTTGTGTTCCAAAGCTTTCGTATAAAATCAGAAGGAATACAAGAATCCAAACCCATTCCATGTATATTCCCAAAACCAATTAAGAATTTTCAAAAGCAAATTCAACCATTTGACTTGAAGGGGAGGCGACGGGAATGGTGAGTTTCTCGAAATGGGTCTCTTTGGCCGTCGGATGGATGGAGGCTTGAAGACAAACTAGTTTCCCTTTGGTTGGATGGGTTTCTCTGGCTTGAAGACGAACTATTTCTGAGTTTCTCTTAGTGCGAGCACGGGATGGGTTTCTCTTGTTTATGGGTTCGTTTATTGAAGACTCAGAAGGTTGAAGACGAAATGGTGCGAGCTCGGGATGGGTTTCTGGGTTTCTCGGGATGGGTTTCTCGGAAGGTTGAAGACGAAATGGTTGGGATTTGGGACATAATTATAGTAATAGTCAGTGCTTGAGGGAACAAAGGGAGACCGGTTATACATCGTTTGTGGTTGTTGTTGCATGCCTTGCCTGGCCAGGATGTCCATGTTCATTGTCTGAGGTGGTGCAGGGGTGTAACCATTAATCATGTTCATCAGTATGGATGATGGGTATTGACCAGGGGCATATGCACCAGTTGTGAACCCAGCAGAAGAGCCCTGACACGCATTGTTGCTTTGGACTTGAAAACATCCCAAACCATTGGAATTCCCTCCTAAAGCAGCGGCAACAGAAGCAACATTGAGCCCATTTCCACGAAAACCAGCCATACCCATCATAGAATTGATGTCATTTGCCCTTATACCTTCTCCAGCATTTATGTTACCCCCAACCAAAGGAGCAGTGTTCATTTTCAAAGCTTCCATGGTTTTCGAATCAATCTCACCTGCATTAACTCTCATTCCCATATTCTAATTTGTGTTTTCTATCCTTCCATTTCCAGCATTCTCATTTACAACATTGTTAATTTTCCAATTGTTGGTAGCAGCACCAATGACTCCAACACCTTTCTTTGCATTATTTGCATCAATTTCCTATGCCTGAGAAGAACAAGTTCATTAGCTTTCTCCCTAATAAAGCGCAGCTCATCCTCTTCCTCGCCGTCAGAATAGTCATCATCTCCTTCAGAGCTAAAAGCAAAAAATTTCTACTGATTCTTCAAGGCTTCAAGACCTTTGATCAACTTTTGGTTTTTGCCTTTGTCGTTATTATCATCTTTGATGCAGGCCTTTTTTTGTTTTTGGTTTTGGTTGTTTTTCTGAAACTATAGTTCAGCATGTTTATTGAAGACGAAGAAGGAAGGTAAATATGAAATGACGACATTAATTTTTAATTTTTAAACACTTACCACGTCAAGCGGGAAGGGGGAACGGGATAGTGAATTATTCTCAAGTTTTCTATGAATATTTTCAGTATCTAAACTAGTCCTTAATATATATTAGAGTAATGTTATATGTACTTACACTTTTACTTACAACACTCATTTTGTTAGTTTTCTTTTATGATTTTCAACATATTAATAATTGACCATGTGAAAAAGTTAATTTTTTTATAAATTTTTCTTAAATACATTTAACATTTTTCTATATATTAACGTGCTACACGTAACTACAATTTTATGTGCATTTCATTTTTTCAGTATTTTTTTAAAATTAAAATTATCATTATTTTCAATAATCGATACATTAGCACGCATAATTATGCAAGTAAAATTGAAAGTTATATTTCACGAAGAGTTAAACTCAACATTAATACAGGAATTACTTTGATGAAAAAACTAGTTTGCCCACCTTACAGCTCTACTTGACCGCTTGAGTAAAAAAAAAAAAAAAAAAAAAAATTATTTAATAATTAATGAAGTAATTTTAAGTGTATTGATATATATATATATATATATATATATATATATTTTAAAATATTTAAATATATTAAAAAATGTGAATAGAAAACAAAAAAGAAGTTGCAAAAGCAACTATGCTGTGGTGTAACTGCAATGCGTTTTCGAACTTGCCTCCCAACCGTTCGACCGAACGTCACAATCAGATATTGTTTTATTGTCTCGCCAGTTCGTTTCTTTCTTTATCCTCTATCCCCACTTTCACAAGGAAAATTGAGTTCAAGAAGATGGCCAATGACATTCGACATTACTGAAAATAGAGAAATTTAAGCCTGGATTTTAAAGAATTCTAATTTCTAACCTTCCTCCGATCATTTCTTTTGCTGGATATGCTAAGCTACATTGTCAGATCAGTTCTCAATATCATCAACACTAACAGAAACCAAAGTTTTCAGCGTTCTAACTCCAAGAAAAAGATAGCAATGTAATGGGCTTTTATTCCATGAACAAGAACAAACACGTTTATATGTCTTTTTACAATAAGTTAATGTCTTTCAAGAGCAGATGAATGCACCTTTACAAGAGGGTCCTGGCTTTTGAATGCGTGTTCTTTAGCTTACCCCTTCCAGATTTACTTCTCCTATAGCTCCTCAACGGTGTCAAATAGAACCTCAACAGGCCGTTATCAAGGTTGTTTGGCGAATATCTTGCGGTCCTGTTATGCTGCAATCCCGCCACTCTATTGGAGTTCCTACAGCTAACGGTATAGCTGCGGATAAGCTTCTGGCTCACAGACACATTTGCTTCTGCAATGGCCACCCGCCTCAGCTTCTGCCAAGACTCCCCAAATGGCTCATCAGCCACATTTCCTTCATCGTACTTTTCTTCTTCATTACCACATTTAGGTTGGCTTCGCCTCTGCCTCTGTATCAATCCGAACATATTCCGTATTTTGGGCCACTTACTCAACTTCTTCAAACCCTTCTTACAAATCGCACCTGCCACAGACGCAGCAGCATCTTTCGGAACAGACTCGATACTCCCCAAATCATCATTTTTCGCACATTTCGGGTTTCCATTCCTCGCATCAGTTTCCACTGCAATGCCCAACTTCGCCCCGTAGAATAAATCCGTACTCACTGGAGACTCTTTCGCATTTGCATTGGATACCAATTTCAGGTCATCAAACTCTGATACCATCCCTTTCCTATGCGAATTGGAACGATCAAAGCTCCTCCACCTCTGCGAACACGGAGTTTCTGAATAGTAATCCTTCGTCTGAGCTGAACCACCGGGACTCCTCTGCTCTTCCTCATTCCCCAAATTCATTTTCTTTTCCAAGGCTACCATTGGTGTAAGCCTCGGATACGCCTTTCCTATCAAACACCCGTCCCAAGAAGCCCTCGGCTCATCGAACGAATACCGCTCCACATCGACCGATAACCTCGGGTCCGTATCGCAAGATCTCCTCCCCACTCCGTACTCGCCAATCTCTGATTGGGTCTCCCTCCACCGCCTCCCGCTCCGCTTCTCAACCTCCACAAAACTACGACTACTAACAGCATTGTGCTTCTTTATCTTCTGCTTTTGCCACCGTTTCCTCAATTTCTTGCTGAACACTGAAGCCGCCTCCCAGAAACTCCCGGCAATGTCCTTGAAATCCCTTACTCCACTCTTCTTGCTCCGCCATTCGAGATCTATTAACTCTTTCATCGTCTTAAGCTCCATTCCTTCCTCCACAATCTCATTCTCTAGTCCATTGCCGATATCAGCAAGAACCTTCTCCGTAGCCCTAATTTCTCCTCCACAATCATTCACATTTTTGTCGTCCTCACTCAGTCCAAATCCGAGGTCCCCTAGTCCCACCTCAAACCTCCCAATCAGGGCCTTGCGCTTGTCATCAAGATTGAAAAGGTCCCACAGCGTGCTCCGAGTCCTAACTTCGCAGGACCTCCGGCTCAGCAGCTCGGATGCCACAGCGACGGCGGAAGAGTCCTTGGCGGAGAAAGATTTGCTTCGGCGGAGCACAGCGGAGGCGGGGATCTCCTGGAGCAGGGCGGGGTGGATGGAAGCGAAGCGCTCGCGGAGGCATGAGGCGCAGAAACCGGTGACGGGTCTGCTGGGGTGGCGGTGGCAGCTGGAGAGGCGGCTTCTGGGTTCGGAGGTCATGGTCGGGGGAGTAGAGCGGCGGGGACTCGGTGCATTGCATATATATATATAGAGAGAGAGAGAGAGAAAGGGGAGAGAGCGAGAGAGAGAGAGAGTAGGGGAGTGGAACTGACAGGGACTAGTGAATCGGGGGAGAAGGTACTGCTTTTTCTTAGCGATGGGTGGTGAGCAGAGAGTGCGGAGTGTGACTGTGACAAATGGAAGGAAACACACGCAGCGCTGAATTCGGAAACCCTGCCTAAAACCCCTTCACTTGTTCGGAAAAATAATACCAGTTTTAGATTTTATCGTATATTTTTAATTAGTAAAATGATACTCTCGTCACTGTTACTATCACTATCACTATCACTATCAATAGTTATCACCGTTGGAATTTTTTTTTTATTTTATGATTAAAAAAATATTTTTTAATAATATTGTATTTTTTTTATTTTTTTTAAATTATTTAAAAATGCAAAAAAAATACATGTAAAAAAATAATAAAAAAATAAAATACCAATTATGCCTAATGGTAGTTCCGAGAGCTGAAAGCATGGACGTAGCACCATCCTTTCAATTATAATAAGAGGAGAAACGAGATTTGATTATCAAAATCTCGAACTCTTTTTAAAAAATGATAAATCTAAAATTAAAAAAAAATTATTTTTTAACAATAGATTATATTTTTAAAAAACAATAATGTGTAAAATTTAAATACTTTAAAATTATACGTAGTATTAATCAAATAAGAGTAACGTTGTTTTTCATTGTGACTTCATTTTATTATGATAACACTTCAATAATTTCATTTATAATAATAATTAATTTTTTAAGAATTTCAGGTATTAAATTAAGGAAATAATGGTAATAAAAAGTTATTTGAAAATTTTTCATAACTATTTTTTTAAATCAAATGATAGTTCATAATAAATCTTATTTTATTTTTATTCACACTTTTTTTGTTCATAGGAATAGATTCCATATGAGAGGATAATTAAGCACTAAAATATAAAAATAATAATTTTTATCAATAATATAACTAATATAAAATCCACAATTTATATTGTAAATAATTTTATCATAGAGTTAATATTAGGTGGGGTTGGGATTTTTCTTTAAAAAGAAGCAAAAAAGGAAGAAAGAAAAGCTAATGATTGTCACTTTGAGTGGAAGCCAAACCATTGATCTAAGAAAAAGCTTCCTACTTTCTTCGGGTTGAAATCTCAATAAATAAATCGACGATTTTTTTTTTATTTTTTATTCCGGTGAGATTATACGAAGTTTTTTCTTTCTTTTTAATATGTCAATTAATTTGGTGGTGGAACGTGTCATGGAGGGTTTGAGTGTATAGGTTTTAATTGGTTTGAAGACAATTATTTAAATAGAATAATATTATATACCACACAGTCATCTCGTTTTTATTTAATTATGCAAGATGTGTCACTTTCATCCCACAAGAGAATATCATAAGAAACTACCAAATTTGGATTGGAGGAGAAGAGCATATGGATGTCACAGAAATGTTCATAATGTAGTTTAAATTGTTCTAGTTTACTCTGTAAAGGTGAGTCCGAAAAATCCAATCTTGGAGCAGTTCCAACAAAAAAAAAAAAAAAAAAATTGTTCTAGTATGGTTCAATTTTATATAATTTTGTATATTCGACTAACAACCATATTATCTTTGATTCCACATTTCTTTTATAAAAAAAAATTTATATATAAATTTGTTTATTAACATTATAAATTTACCGCCAACATTAAAATATGCGGCATCAGTTGAAAGGAATATTAATATTAGGAAATTATTTATACAATTTTAGAATAGGCAAGTTTCACGCATTCACTTTAAAAAAATTATGAGAAATCTTAGATCCAAGTAAAAAAAAAAATTAAATTAAATTTTTTTTTATGAACCCCTTTTTTTTTTTAAGTTTACATATTTTAAGACTGCATATAATATTACTCATTGATATTTTTAAAAACTTTAATGAATATCATAACAAATAATGTATCCACCCACCTACTCATAAGTAGGAAAACTCTTGCCTTAGTGCCTATTGGCATTTTGAAGTCAAGACATTAGTTAGTATTTGGTATCGTTTTTTGTGTAAGAATTGTAGTTAAAGGTGATAATTTGTCAACAACTAAAAAAACTGATATTTTAGTTCCTTTGAGTATAAATTACTTTCCTTAAGCTCATTTTGGCTTGATTGTGTACAAAATTCAACCATACACCTTGAGGTTTATAGAAGAGTAATGCTATATACAGTCATAGAGTGCGTAAACGCCATGCAATCACTCTAAAAAAAATTAGAGTTTATTATTTAAATATTAATTTTTTTCATATAGGTCTCATATTTATTTATTTTTTTAAGTGATTGTGCAGCAGTTGCACACTCACAACTGTAACTATCATTTCTTTTTATAGAATGATGGTTCTTATGGAGGAATTTGGAAGGTGAAAGTGCTTAATTTTGGCCAACTCATATCTTTGAATAGAAATAATGACTTTTATCATATGATAATGTTGTAATGGATGATGATCATTTTATAAGTATCTTGATTACCATAATGATTTTTCAGTATTACTAAGCAATAGGTCAATTATTGAAAAATACACTAAAAATAATAAAGAAAATATATTTAAAAATAATAGGTCAATTATTAAAGTAAAACGGTATTGATACACCCAAAACTCATTTATAATTATTTTAAAACTTATTTTACAATCAATTAATACAAGCATGCCACTCCATTGAAAATGAGTTCTAATTTTAGAAGTTAATATTTCTTTTAGAAAAAATAACATGGCATCTTAAAACTTTTGAAAATACAATTGATTTTTTCTTAAGAAAATGACTGATAAGTCTTAGATTTTATGAAGGAAGATGATATATATTCGACCATTTTTATAATTATTTACATAATTTTATTTTAAATAATAATATTTTATAAAATAATTTATTAAAATAATATTATTTTATATAAAACTCTCAATTTAACATATAGTTGGAATGGTTGGGAATGAGATGAGATGAAAATTTTGTGAATAGTAATAAGATGGTTTGTAAATAGTAGTGAGATAATTTGAATTAAGTGTTTATTAGATTTTGAGAAATGAAAGAGAAAAGATTGAACAAAAAATATTATTAGAATATAATTTTTTAATATTATTTTTATTTGAAAAGGTTGAATTATTTTTTATTTGAAAAGTTTGGAAAATTTATAATAATTAGTTTGAAAAAATTGTAATGATTAGTTTGAAAGTATTTGTATTTTAATGATGTTTGGAAAGGAAATGAGATGAGATGAGATATTTTTTTTTTTAAACATCCCCTAAATACCGTTATAAAAATAATTGTAATTTGTGGGTGTATATTCAAAAGAGAAATAATATTTACAGTTATAAAGTGCATAAGTATGATACACTTTTTTTTTTAAAAAAAAAAGAAGCATGTCATTAAAAAATTATCAAAAAGAGTGTTCTACTAGTAGCATTAATCTATTCGAAATGCGTTAGGCTGGTTTGATTATACAAAATTAAATTATCTCATCTTATATAATTATTATAATTTTCTTAAGAGAAAAGATATTTACAATCGTGAATTGTACAACCGCCGCGTAATCGTTTTGAAAAAAATAAATAAAATATAAGATCCACGTAAAAAAAAAATTTAATTAATTTTTAATAGTAAATTTCGTTTTTGTTTAAAATAATTAAAAGATATTTATGAACTTCATAATTATATATAAAATTATTTAATAATATTTTATTGAGCTTTAAACAACGCTAAAAACGGACTTTTTGTGATCAGCCGTCAGCTCAGATTCACTCTCGTTGTTCGCGCTTTAAATTGAATGCCACCACGTGTATTACGCCTAATCTTCCACCGAGCGTGAGGTGCCATGTCTACCACCTCTCTCTCCCATACTCACGCACTCTCTTTGGCTCCATTCCCATGTGATTGTCATTCACCTTCGTTTCAGTACCTGTCTTCTTCCATCCCTGATATTTTTCTTTTCTTTTCCTCCAAACGCTCCAAAACCTTTCCTTTCACTCTCTTTCTATCTCTCTTTGTCCATTTCCCCTTTAATATCATAGAACCTCGCATATTCTCTCTCTCGGACTGTACCTGAAAAGAAGAAATATCTTCCCCTCAAGTTGCTTCTACTCTCTGATATTTTTCAGTTTACTAATCCCTCTCTCCCTGTGCTTTCAATCCAGACTATCTCCTTCTTTTATTTTTTCGCAAGTGTAAACTCTACAACTACAAGACTCAGTTCAGTGTATTTCGTTACCTTTCTTTGATATACGGCTGTCCTTCAATTGTGAGAAATCTTGTTTTACAGATTATAGTAGCGATTGTTAGGCATGGCGTCTACCGCAGAAGCTAATGGTTCCCCTGCTTATGACGTTTCTGCTAAAATCCCTGCCGTGGCGCAGCCTCTGGCCGAGGAGCCAGCTGAAATCGCGTCAAATATCAGTTACCACGCGCAGTTCAGCCCTCATTTCTCTCCTTTCAACTTCGAGCCGGAGCAAGCGTACTACGCGACGGCCGAGAGCGTTCGCGATCGTCTTGTACAAGTACGATTTCTGAACTTCTGTGCTTTTATTATAGTTAATATCATGCTAATTTCCTAAATTGCATTCAAGTCTACTTTCTTCGTGTACGTACTGTTAGTTTATAAATGTAATTTCGAACTCCCTTTTGTGATAGCTTGTATAGGTGCTACCTCTGTTTGTGTTGTCATTTTCGTCTTTTGAGTATATCTTGATATCATATATAAATTCAAGCATTTAGCCTATATTAGCGTAGGAGAAACAACTCAAAACGAGCATGGAGACTCTGTTATGGATATTTCTGCATGACATGGTGCTTTTTAAGTCTATTCCGTAATCATTTGACTATAGCATTATGTCATTTGTTTCAATCGAATAGCTCAATATGTTTCCAAATTACAAAAATCTGAAAGTACTCTTGGTGAAGTTTTGACCTGTGCGTTGTGAATAAGCTCTTGGATTCTAATTGTATGTTGATGTCATGTTTATGTGTAAATTGTGATCTAATATTGTTAATAGGATAATACCTTTGAAATTTCTAGTGTGAAATGAAGGAAGTTTGCAGCTGGTTTTGAGTTTAATCTAATGATTATGTCCATTCTCAGCACTAAGTATAGGGTTGCTTTTATCTAGTCATCCGCAAAAGCTGGACTAATGTTGTTGCTGGTCATTGTTAATCACTTTTACAGCAATGGAATGAGACCTACCGTCATTTTCACAAAGTTGATCCCAAACAAACATACTACTTATCAATGGAGTATCTCCAAGGACGAGCTTTGACTAATGCTATTGGGAATCTGAACATTCAAGATGCATATGGTGATGCTCTGAAAAAGTTGGGGCATGAACTTGAGGAAATAGCCGAGCAGGTAGTTTTCCTTTTTCTCCAGTAATTAAGCTTCCAAAAACAAAAGAACATGTAAGACTTGCTTTATGGAGCCTCTTTCTATTCAGTCTGTTCAACAATATGGAGGATTTGCAATGAAACAATTTTTTTTTTGCAAATCTGTTCATTAACGCACCAAACACACCGTTAATGTAGAAGCCTACCACTTCAGCTGAGATAAAAAAAGTTTTGGTGTTTTGACTTATTTTCTTATAATTGTAATGGTTCCTGTAGTGATTAGTTAGTTGGTATATTCACACACTAGCTTATAAGTAGCAAAACACTTTTACAATTCTAGTTGGTAATGAGATGCAACTGGTCTTATCCGGTTGTGGATAATCCTTGGCACAAAAGATCAGTAATGTCACCCTTTTTTATAATTTTCTTGTGAATATGGAAGCCTTAGCGTTCCACATAATTAAGATTTTCTCCTCTCATCAACATGGAGAGAGGAAAGGAGATTAAAATGGGTTCCACTCTCCACAGAAAATGAAGTGGCACCAATACCCTGTGGGCATAATCAATAATCATAGAGCCTCATCCCAAACTTGTGGACGCCCAAAACATAAATCTGATTCCACTAGTATGGTTTTATTTAGTTTTATATGCAATAGGTTTATGGTCATCATAAATGGATCTCTGTAGGAGAAAGATGCAGCTCTAGGAAACGGTGGTCTTGGAAGGCTTGCTTCATGTTTTCTAGACTCAATGGCAACATTAAATTTGCCTGCATGGGGGTATGGTTTGAGGTACAAATATGGACTATTCAAGCAGAGGATCACCAAGGAGGGCCAAGTAGAAAGTGCCGAGGATTGGCTTGAGGTTGGATTTAACCTGCAAATTCTGTCAAATAGTTTGTAATTGGTGGAATGCTCATGATACTTTTTTTGGAAATTATGCAGAAGTTTAGTCCATGGGAAGTTGTTAGGCATGACATAGTCTATCCTGTCAGATTCTTTGGCCACGTTGATGTTAATCCTGATGGATCGTAAGTTGGAGAATTAATTCTTTTCTTAGTTAATATATATATACACACACACACACACATATTCTAGTCTAGTTATGACGTTTTGTATGACCAAAACTCATACACTCTAGTCTAGTTATGACATTATGTCTTCGTAACCAAACATGACAAAATAATAAACTAAGTTCACTGATGACATTTCTGTGTGTTACAGCCGAAAATGGGTAGGTGGAGAGGTGGTGCAAGCTCTAGCTTACGATGTGCCAATTCCAGGATACAAAACCAAGAATACTATTAGTCTTCGTCTCTGGGAAGCAAAAGCTTGTGCTGAGGATTTCAACCTATTCCAGTTTAATGATGGACAATATGAAGCCGCTGCACAGCTTCATTCTCAAGCTCAACAGGTTGGTATCAATTACTGTTTGTAATGAAAAATATAATTGCCCCACCAAAAGAAGAGACGGTTGCACAACTGTACTGATTCCTGAATTGATGGGATAATTGATTAATAATTTTATTTTAATGAAAAGAGAAAGCACTTGTGGACCAAACCCTTGTAAAAAAGAGCAGGTGCCATTTAGTTTGTAAAAAATAAGTTTCATGCAGTAGTAAGCCTTTGCCTTTCTCCTTTTGCTGGAAGTTTTGGTTTTCTTTTAATTAAATCTATAATTATGACGAGATCTTGAATTGATTAATATGCTTGTGAAAGCTACTCTTATTTAAGGTTGCTATAGTTAGCACTCATACATGTTTCTTTCTGTTGTCCTGAAATGAATTGGTGCTAAATTCTTCGTTTGCAGATTTGTGCTGTTCTGTATCCTGGGGATGCCACAGAAAATGGAAAGCTCTTACGGCTGAAGCAACAATTCTTTCTTTGTAGTGCATCACTTCAGGTTATCTAATTTCTTCTCTTTAAATCATTCTTTCTTCTAATCGCTATGACTTTTCTCATTTCAACTGTGCTGACCTGACATGGTACCTAAAAAATAATAAGATACTTCTCCTAGTAACGTAATCAAGAAGTAAGAAGAATCCATTTATTTAAGGGAGAGATGCTTGCAAAAAAAACATACATCTGAGACAGAGATACAAACTCATATTATGTTGGTTATGGTGCATGAAGATGCATACGATAACCTCTCTTAAACATAAAAAATCAATGGAGGCCAAAACATCTAAATTGTGATATCAGGGAATTCTACTCAGATGATGCAAATTTGTAGTGCATAATGGATGCCTTGAGCATTTAACTCTCTGATGTCGGCAAGGGCAGCCTTCTAGTTGGAATTTTGGAAATTACTTTTCCTTGTATTCAGTGATAACTCTATGCAGTTTTACAGTCTTTGGCTCTAATATTTTGATGAATTGCAGGACATTATATTCAGATTTAAGGAGAGGAAACTAGGGAAGGGATCATGGCAATGGTCTGAGTTTCCTAGCAAGGTTGCAGTACAATTGAATGATACTCATCCTACACTTTCGATTCCAGAGCTGATGCGATTACTAATGGATCATGAAGGACTTGGATGGGATGAAGCTTGGGATGTCACAACAAGGTGCATTGTGCTTTATGTTTGTTAGAATGTTTTTAACTGGGGTTGTTGCAGCACAACCTTCTTTCTGATCCTTCAGCATGTTTGCAGTGCAGTTTTGTTTGTAGCTCAATTTTATATATTAACTGATTGAAATGATTGAACCAGGACCATTGCCTACACCAATCACACAGTCCTTCCTGAAGCTCTTGAGAAATGGTCACCAGTTGTGATGTGGAAGCTTCTTCCTCGCCATATGGAGATCATAGAAGAAATTGATAAGAGAGTATATCGCTTACTCCCCCCATACTGTCTGTTTCGCATATAATATTTGTATGTTGACTCCTGAATTGCAAATGCCATGCAGTTCATTGCAATGATACGTAAGACACGAACTGACCTTGAAAGTAAGCTTTCTGGTATTTGCATTGTGGATGATAATCCTCAAAAGCCAGTAGTGCGAATGGCAAATCTTTGCGTGGTTTCTGCACATACGGTAAGAGGTCCATTGTTTGAGAATCTACAGTGTATATCCCACATTGTTGGTTATGGAATATACTCCTTGTTCTATTGATCTCATCTTTCTTCTGTTGATCTTAATTTTTCATTTGAAAATTTTAGTAATTTATTGTTGGTTACCCCTCTGTAGGTAAACGGAGTTGCCCAGTTACATAGTGATATCTTGAAGTCTGAGTTATTTGCAGACTATGTTTCTTTATGGCCAAAAAAGTTCCAAAATAAAACCAATGGCATTACTCCTCGTCGATGGCTTCGATTTTGCAGTCCTGAGCTCAGTAGCATAATAACCAAAAGGTTAAGATCTGAACAATGGGTCACCAACCTTGACCTACTTGCAGGTCTTCAACAGGTACATATAAAGAAATATTCCAAACAAGGGAATTTTTTTTTTCTTTTCTCCATTTTAGGACTGCCTCCTGTGGTGTCAAATTTTCATCATTCATTACTAATGCTTTCTCCAATTAGTTTGCCGATGACGCAGACTTCCAAGATGAATGGTTTGCTGCCAAGATGGCTAATAAGCAGCGTTTGGCACTGTATATAGAACGAGTAACAGGGGAGAGCATTGACCCACATAGCCTATTTGACATACAAGTCAAGCGCATCCATGAATATAAAAGACAGCTTCTGAATATTCTGGGAGCAATATATAGGTATAAGAAGTTAAAGGTAAAAAAGACAGCCCACTCACAATCATCCTTGATTTTGCATTATTCTTGTACTATCTATAAGAACTTTCTTGGAACTGCATTCTCGTAGGAGATGAGCACCGAAGAGCGAAAGAACACAACTCCTCGCACCATCATGTTCGGGGGAAAGGCATTTGCGACATATACAAATGCTAAAAGAATAGTCAAGTTGGTTAATGATGTTGGTGCTGTTGTCAACAATGATCCAGATATAAATAGATATTTGAAGGTAATTTAATTCGATTTGACTTTCCATATAAAGTTATCATACCCATGCTGTTGACAGGGTTGGTTCATAATAAGCAGCATTATGAACCCATGTACATCAGGGCCTGATTAATTATTACCTACTTTGATTAACTGGACATGCAGTTGTATAGTTCAGGACAAATGATTTTGGTTAAGTTCTTGGCATGCTATCTGTTCTTAATTCAGTATTATCAATCTTTCTTATTAGACTGCGTTGCACGTTTTACATGTTCTGCATATGCACTTATTGCTCTCAAGGTTTATTATAGACTTGTCTGCTCATAACTGACAAAAATTTTGCAGGTAGTTTTTGTTCCAAATTACAATGTATCTGTAGCAGAGATACTTATTCCAGGAAGTGAGTTGTCACAGCATATTAGTACAGCAGGCATGGAGGCAAGTGGTACAAGCAACATGAAATTTGCACTCAATGGCTGTCTCATTATAGGTACTCTGGATGGAGCTAATGTAGAAATCAGAGAGGAAATTGGGGAGGAGAACTTTTTCCTCTTTGGTGCAACAGCAGATGAAGTTCCAAGGCTGCGGAAGAAGAGAGAGAATGGACTGGTATGAATTTTGCAATTTTCATATAATTGGTATAAGTCAATTTTAATCTTTTTGTTTTTGCTGGCACCGGTATCAGGGACAAAGTCCCGACTAATCCTGGAGGTGCATAGGCTCTCGACAAGGAGTTTTTCGAAAGTACACCTATGATAATTCAAGAGAAAATCCCCCAAATCCGATGGCCCCAATTTTTATATCAGGAGAAGTAAATTATATAAAAGCTTCTCACTCTTATAGATTAATGAACATGCTTTTTTCCTACTAGGGAAATGGTACTAGTGCCACAAAGCTTGAATGGCTAAAAAACTTGCCAAAACCTAATTGATATAAATTGAAGCCCGTGGCTTAGTAAAGCCAACTTTTGGTATTCTGAGATCCATAAACATATAAATACCACAAAGAATTGCTAGTGACATGGTTTCAAATTAAGTTATTTCATGCGTTAGATATTAAATCTACACATGGTACTTCCATAAAGTGACCTGTGATTAAAAACTAGTCCTTCTATCCTATAGGTGTGCTAATACTCTGTTAACTTGCTCCAAAAGTGTAGCCAAACAACAATTAGAAACAGACGTATAAAACAGAAAAAGCTAGCGTTTGCTTATCCTTATTCATTCTCATTAGTTAATGGTTTTTTCTTGTGGTATATTCTACTGTTCCTCTCCTTATCTGTATTTTAATATATAGGCTTATCGGTTTGCCGCCGATCCTTTCCTTATATGGATTGGCTCTTTTTGTCAATGACACAGTTCATACCAGACCCCCGGTTTGAGGAGGCCAAACACTTTATTAGGAGCGGAGCATTTGGAAGCTATGACTACAACCCACTCCTTGAGTCGCTAGAGGGAAACACCGGTTATGGTCGTGGTGATTATTTTCTTGTAGGTCACGACTTCGCAAGCTACATGGATGCTCAGGCAAAAGTAGATGAAGCTTACAAGTAAGATTTCAGCACCCTCAGTCATAACATCACTATACATCCTACTAGAATGAAACTTGGACTTGTTAATATGTAAGCTGCTAGTAAACAGCTCGAGCATGGCTAGTTGGGCTGCTCCCTTCACCATCCTAAGTAAATCAGTCCCACCAAATAAATCAATCTCACCCTTATTACGAAACTACAGCCTCTGTATGGGTCATTAAACTGACGACCTATCATTTGTGTCTGTACTAAATGCAAACCTCGATCCAATGTGCTGAACATATTAGTGTCTGTACTAAATATGCAAGCCTAGCCCGAGCTTCTATTTTTTTTTTTTCTTTGCATTTGATTATTGCAAACAACAGTAATTTATTATCTAAGACCATTTCTGAACTTGGAATCTTAATGCCATTCAAATGAGCAGACCCGTAAATGTTAGTGTAACTTTGATCTTCATTCAGCACTGAACTTTGACATCTAGGTTGTAACAAATGCTACACAATCAATGTCTTTGGCTGCAGGGATAGGAAAAGGTGGCTAAAGATGTCTATACTAAGCACTGCTGGGAGTGGCAAATTCAGCAGCGACCGGACAATCGCTCAGTATGCCAAAGAAATCTGGAACATTACGGGATGCCCCGTACCATAAATAATTTCCTCGACAGCCCCATCTTGTTCCTGTCTTCATATAATACAACGTAGCATGAGAAATAAGCAGCAGCAGAAGGATGGGAAATAAAGAAGCACAAAATAAATAAAGGTCCCACATCTATTAACAATAGAGACAGAGTCGCTCAGGTGCTTGCTAATAAATTTCCACCACATGATTGTTTTACTTCGAACGGGTATCCGGATACACCTAATTTCCTATTATTTATTGAGAAACTGTGTAATAAGGGGTCTGTATTCTTATTTTGTTGAATAACTTTTTGTCCTCCTTGTGAGTATGCTCGTATCCTACTTATCACTATTTGGTTTCACAAGATGGAAACCTCACTATTTGGTTTCACAAGATGGAAACCAAATAGTGAGGTAGTGAGGTATTCTCACACGTTTGGGTAGCGAGGTATTCTTAGGTATTCTATAAATAGTAATAAAAAAGTAATGATAGAATATTGAATAGTAATTAGTAGTAAAAATTATGTGAAAAATAATAATAAAATAATGAATAGTAGTGAGATATTATCTGAGAAGGACGTTGCTACGTCCAATTAGAATTTCTACCAAAATTCTCTTCCGAACACTTCAACTTTTTTTTTTTTTTACTTTTTCTTTCACCCATTTTTTTAAACTATTTAGATATTTTTTAAAAATAAAAAAAAAATCACATATTCATTTAAAAACATACATAAGTAAAAAAAAACTAAAAAAGTTTCGGTAGAGGTTTTCGGTAGAAAACTTCTGTCGGTATTGTATTTTCCATCTGAAAATACCTCACTACCCAAACTAAGACAAACTAGAAATTCCTACCGTGTACGGATCTCTTTCAACTACCTATTTAATTTGCCATTACCGGATTCTTGTTAGCATAAGTTCCCCTCCCCCCCGCGTCGGCATTGTGTTTTCTATCTGAAAATACCTCACTACCCAAACTAAGACAAACTAGAAATCTCTACCGTATACGGATATCTTTCAACTACCTATTTAATTTGCCATTATCGGATTCGAATACATTGTTAGCATAAGTTCCCCCCCCCCCCCCCCCCAATTTGTTACTACAATCTAGGATGCTTATATTTTGAGATGAAAGTGCTACATATATAAAGGAATTATGCAAAATTAAACTTACAAATTGACGTAAGGCATGTAATTCGGGAATCTCAAATCCTTATCTTTGAATAAATTTACTCTGCAGCCGGTTTATTTTTCTTTGAATAAATTTACTCTGCAGCCGGTTTATTTTTCTTACACCACAATGTGGCGAACCGGTTCTCAGCAAAACTGACATTAACTGTGCAGGCACCAGCCTACTCTGATGTATTGTGAACTTCACGTCAATGTCACCAGCCTTCTCTAGTCAATCTTTTGAGATAGGAAAAAGATGTGATGCAGCCCAAATCACCGTGTTGAGAAGAAGAAAAAAAATAAAATAAAATTCTGAAGGTGTACTGGGAATGTAGACTGCTCCCAGCATTCCTCTTTGAGATATTGCTGCTCTGTTTGGTTGTGATCCCCGCTTCAGCATCAATTTAAGGTAGAGAATAACAGAAATTTGTCAACTTACGATTATTTTACAATTGTCGTTCAATTATATATTAATTTTAGAAGTACATAAACACTCAGACAAGATGTTTTATGCAAGTACACCGGGTAATTTAAAGAAAATTCTGCCAATTCAATGGCCAATTGGAAAAATTCGAAGCTCAATCTTGGAAGGAGCATACCACACCAAGGACCAGCCAACCTCTAGGGCTCGTGTGGAAGACAACAAAACCGGAGAAATCCATAGTTATAATGCACAAATCCTGAGACAAGAAATAATACAACTCTTGAATATAGAATCACTCGCAACCGCAAGCAAAAATATCTTTGTATCCAGGATGCGAGCAAGTTACAGTCAACTTTATGAGAAGTACGTTCCATATATCCCAAAGCTAAAAACAGTACAGGAAAAAATAGTTTCACTGCTGCGATGACCCTGGTGTTGAGGACCCCGAAGGTCCAGACCCCGGAGGTGCAGATCCTGAAGGTCTGGACCCCTGTTGTGCTGATCCTGGTGGTGTAGAACCTGTGTGCGCAGTGGATGCTGGTGGTGCAGACCCAGGGTGAGAAACAGAAGGCGCAGAATGCTGATAAGGCTGGTTTGCAGGTGGAGGCTGTGGAGGTGGCATTCCCGAATGATATGGTGGAGGATATTGCTGATAAGGAGGAGGCATTGGCTGCATATATCCATATGGGGGATAGAACTGCTGATGATATTGCCCATGTGGTGGCGGCATAGCTTGATAAGGATAATGCTGGGCTTGTTGCTGCTTCTCCGGACCGGATTTGTTCTCACCTGACCCTGAGGGCCCATTAGAAGTACCCTCATGAGATGGAATAAGGGCTCCCATTCTTTGAGGATCCATTGATGGGTAAAAGGTTCTCTCCTGCTGAGGCGGAGGTGGAGGAGGAATATTGAAGTAATGCATCGGTTGGTTTTGGGCCTGACTGCCAGGTGGCTGTAATTGGCCCTGCTGCTGGGATATAATTGCCCGAGGCAACATCCCACTATGAGCCACTGCCGCCTGCTGCCTTGCTTCGTCTGCGCCTTCTGACTCTGGTTTTGGTGCTTGAGGTCTACCCCACATTAGCTTCAGTCTCAGGCCTTTTATGACCAATTTGTTTGAGAGCTCTTCCGCAGCCTTCTCCGCGCCTTCTCTGGTTGTGTAGGTTACAAAAGCACAAGCTCGTTGGGGCACCATCCTTATGGATTCAATTTCACCATGAGCATAGAAGTTGTCCCTCAGATCCTGCTCGGTGACCCTTTCATTAAGCCCACCAACATAGAGAGTTTTAATGCTCTCATCCTCAGGAGCTTCCAGAGATGGCATCTCTCCTGCCTTGTTGAGTAGCTTCAGTGCAACCGGATCATTCACTCTGAAATTTTAAAAGATTATAAAACATCAACAAACTTATGGAGCTTATGCATATAACATGCTCATGAGGAAAGATGTCTCTCTCTGCAACTGCACAAGTGCACGCATTTGTGCAAAGCATGCAAGTGACTTGATGTTGGTTTTTTGAAACTGGGCACAACGGGGAATAGAGTAAAAAACTACCTACCTAATGGGCACAAAGAAGGTTGTATGACAGTTAAATTAAATCAAATGCAACCAACAAGAAAACACGGATAACCACACAAGAGGGGGGGGGGGGGGGGGGGGGGGGGGGGGGGTGTTCAGCTTAAATGAAAACAATAATATAAAGCTTAAAGAGGCCTCAATTTTTTTATAAGCAAGCTTCAATATGCCTCATTATAATATAAAGGTTAAATTCGCCTCATTATTCCAAAAAAGGGAAGAAATTATAACCACTAGACATACCCATAGTAACGATCTTTAATATTCTGCTGTGACAATTCCCCAGTTACAGGCATCTCATGTCGGTACGGGCACTCAGCACCTCGCGTGCATTCACCCCTTATATAAAAACTGCAGACATGCGCTCTGTTTCTTTTGTAGTAAGGTGTTGTTCTTTGAAGCTTCAGAATGGTGTCATTTGGGCGAGCCTTTCCATATGATGATTCATAATCAATCCCTGCTCTGGCCTGCATAAAGTATGAACGCTATGTCAATTTTTGGCCACAAGACGATACAGCCAATATGGTTTTATCATTCAATTTTCCAAAAGCTCTGGCATTCCACTAAAAACAGAGAAGGGGGGAGTTAGAACACTTTATTAAGCACAATGTAATAGGCGGAGCCCGAGTACACCGGAAGTATACACAAGAAACACCTAATTACATTCTAAAACTTTAGAAAAACGAAGACAAGAACTCGTTTACAGCCCCACCCTTGAGTACAATAGCAGAGAACCAGCTAAGTAGAGTGCTTATAAAAAACTTCCAAAATGCATCTCTATTTCGTTCCCGATCATTAAAACACCTCTCATTTCTCTCCAACCAAATACACCACATAATACACAAAGGCATCATTTTCCATGCAGCTGCCACTTGGGAGCAAGTATGCATTTGAAAGTTGGTCCAGCTTGTTAGAAAATCGACCACTGCTTCTGGCATAACCCAGCACAGCCCAACCCTTCCAAACACACCATCCCACAGCACTTTAGCCATTTCGCAATGAAGTAGTAGATGGTTCACTGATTCCGCTTCTTTCTTGCACATAAAGCACCAATCCAAAACAATCATTCCGCGCTTCCTCAAGTTATCTATAGTCTGAATATTCCCTATTGCTGCTGTCCATACAAAAAAAGCCACCCTTGACGGAACATGAACCTTCCAAATCCTCTTCCAAGGAAAGTCAATATGGTGCTGATTTAGTAACAACACCTTATAAAATGACCGAACTGTAAATTTTTTAGAGGCTGTTTGTCTCCAACATATTTGGTCCCTGCCCTATCTTCTTATCTCCACTGAATACAATTGTCTAAAAAAAACAATAACCTCCTCTACTTCCCAATTCTGGACAGATCTGGAGAAGCCTACATCCCAAAGCACCACTCCATTGGAAAAACCCATCACCTCGGAAACTAAAGCTTGCTTATTAGTTGCCAATCTGAAAACAACCGGAAATGCTCGAGACAATTCAATATCCCCACACCAAACATCAGACCAAAATTTGATTTTTGAACTATCACCAACCGAGAAGTTAACTTGTTTCAGGAAGTGACCCCAACCTTTCCTAATAAACTTTCATAGACTCACTCCATACGAATCCCTGCTCTCCTTGGTACACCATCCTCCCCAATCACTACCATACTTACGATCAATCACCCCCCTCCACAATGCTTCCTCTTCCCCATGGTATCTCCATAGCCACTTCCCCAACAACGCCTTATTAAAACTACAGACTATGAATACCCAAACCTCCATCAGCAATCAGGCAACAAATTTTTTTCCAACTCACTAAGGGAATTTTAGTCTCCTCTCCCATGCCTCCCCCATAAAAAATCTCTATACAATTTTTCAATACGGTTGGCCACACCAACTGGTAAAGGGAATAAAGAAAGGAAGTAGGTAGAGATATTAGAGAGAGTACTCTTTATTAGAGTAATCCTACCCCCTTTAGATAAATAAATCATTTTCCAAGCTGCTAACTTCCTCTCTATCTTCTCGATCACCCCGTCCCAAATGTGTTTGGCCTTAAAAGATGCCCCTAGCGGTAGTCCCAAATATTTTATGGGCAGAAATGCAACTTTACACCCCAGAAAATCAGCCAAATGATGAATATTATGGACCTCTCCCACCGGTACCAACTCCGATTTACTTAAGTTCACTTTTAATCCCGAGATAGCTTGAAAACATAGCAGGACAGCCCTCAAAATTTGAATTTGTTCCCCCACAGCCTCACAAAAAATGAGGGTATCATCAGCAAAAGCAAGTGTGATATAGTAGAAGGGCCACTAGAATTAGTTCCCACTGAAAAACCCGAGATAAATCCTGCTCCAACCACTGCCTCCACCATGCGACTCAAGGCTTCCATAACAATGTCAAATAAGAAGGGAGATAAGGGATCCCCCTGCCTCAAACCTCTAGAACTCGGAACCCACAAGGCTGCCCATTAACAAGTACAGAAAAGCGGACAGTTGAAATGCAGTGACTTATCCAGCCACACCACTTATCTCCAAAACCGCATCTTCTAAGCATATATAAAAGAAAATTCCAGTTTACATGATCATATGCTTTTTCCATGTCCAGCTTACAAAGGACTCCCGGAGCCCCTTCCCTCATACGGCTATCTACACATTCATTTGCAATCAACACCGAATCTATAATTTGTCGTCCTTTAACAAATGCGTTTTGAGATGTAGAAATGATCTTCCCCATCACTTTGCTCATTCTATTTGCTAACACCTTTGAAATAATCTTATAGACACTACTTACCAAACTAATGGGGCGAAACTCCTTCAACTCTGAAGCACCCACTCTCTTTGGAATCAAGGCAATAAAAGTGGCACTCAAACTCTTCTCAAACTTTTGAAACTCATAAAATTCATGAAAAACCTTCATCAAATCCTCCCGCACAATCTCCCAACAATCCTGAAAAAATGCCATAGAAAAGCCATCCGGCCCGGGAGCTTTGTCTCTCCTCATTCCCCACACCACCCGATGCACCTCAAGCTCTTCAAACGGCCTTTCCAGCCAACTTGTTGAAGAAGCATCCACCGCTGCGAAGTTCAATCCATCTATCTTAGGTCTCCAATCTTCCGTCTCACTAAGGAGGGAACTAAAATACTGGGATAAGCAGATTATTTTCAGTTCTTAACATCTCAATAGCATTGTTACGTCTATGAGAATTGGCCATTTTATGGAAGAAACTAGTACACTTATCACCCTCTTTAAGCCAAAGAACTCTCGACTTTTGCCTCCATGATATTTCTTCCCTCAAAAGAACCCTCTCAAGTTCTATTTTTACTTCATTCATCCTAGACAAGCTCTCCTCGCTATCCCCATCAGCTTCCAAGGATTGAAGCTCTTCCCAAAGGGCTTTTTTCTGATGCTCAACATTCCCAAAAACCTCCTTATTCCATATCTTCAAATCAGCTTTTAAAGCCTTGAGTTTACTAGCCAAAACAAAACTAGGATTCCCCTCAAACTGGTACGACAGCCACCAACTTTTTACCTTATCAACGAAGCCCTCCACTTCTAGCCACATATTCTCAAACTTAAAGTACCGTTTGCTCTCGTGAATACCCCCACACTCAAGAATAATGGGGAAATGGTCCGATCCTATCTTTGGAAAACGTTTTTGGCACAACTTCGGATAATGAGCTTCCCACGATGATGATATTAAAAATCTGTCCAATCTAGAACTGCCTCTAGAATTGGACCACGTATACTCAACCCCCACCAACGGCAAATCCAGCAGTTCCAAATCAAAAATCAGCTGTGAGAAAACCTCCATTGCTGTAGTTATTGAAGAAAGACCCACCCGCTCACTTGGGAATCGAACTATATTGAAATCCCCACATATGCACCAAGGAAGATCCCACATAGAATACAACCCTGATACCTCATCCCACAGTAGGTGCCTATCCCGATCCCTATTGGGACCATAGACACTTTCTAATGCCCACGACCACCCATCTTCCACATTCCTTAATACACATGCCACCAAGTAATTTCCAATGCACTCTTCTACCATCTCAACAACTATACTATCTCACATGACTAGTACTCCACCAAAAGCACCAGAAGAGGCTAAATAAGTCCAGCCTACAAACGAACCTCTCCACAAGCTACTAATAACATTCCTGTCAACACTTTCCAATTTTGTTTCTTGGAGGCATACAACATCAATCTTCTATGTGGAACTATATTCTATATTGAAGTCTCATGTTAATACTATTATACTAGAAACTGCTTTTTTATAAGTAACTACTAATAACGATGAGAAAATAAATAGAACGTATGATCTCGAAACAGATAAATAGGTATTCAGTGGCCAAGGAGCTCTAAATATGAAAGTAGAAGGAATTTCCCAAAGTCAAAGCATCAAAGGAATGGCAGTTGTTACTAAGACAAAAGAAGAACTAGGTCATGGAGAAAGAAGATAGACAATGGTACTAGGTAGAAGAACAAACTGCCAGCAAAAAGCAGAAGCTGGAGATGAAAATCAACTATAATAGCACGTGTAAGAGGAATCTGGAAATATGAAAAGTCGTACCCGGCGGTCATGCTCCTCAGCAAAATACTCCCTATTCACATCACTCTTGGGAATGGCATCATTGGAATTGATGGAAAGAGCAGTGTCTCGGACTTGAACCGGCAAACCATATTCGAGATCCAGAAGGCAGACTTGGCAAACATTTTTCAACTTACTGCATGTCTGGCAAATCTCAGTTTTTTTAAATCTGGCATCACGACCAGGCCTCCACCTAAAAACTGTGAATGGCCGTGTACAAATCTTGCACTCCTTATCAAAGTCTGCTTTTGTCTGCATCCAGATAAGCAAGTACCAACACTTAATAATAGTTGAAGGATATTTCCAACTGTGTTTCAAAACTGAAGCCACCATTATGACATCTATGCATGCACATATTACACACAACCCACTCAAACTACCACCCAATTAGCAATCACACGACCTAGGTGTCACAAAACCCAAGTAGTGTTTGGTCACCCAAGTGCTAGTGCCTAGAGTGGCTGGCCACATTCACATTCACCCTTGTAGGGTGGCTCCAACCATTCCGATCACCCCAAAGGTGGCTGCATTTTTTTAAATTTGTGCTCTTTTTATGTTTAATTAAATAACTTTTATTTCTATTTTGGATTATCATCTTTTCGAATTTTTTAATTCAAAAGTATTTATGTCAAATTCTTTTCAGAAGGGAATGTATCGGTCATTTGAGGTGTGATGGCCAAAATTGAAAGTTCGGATGGGTGATTGCAAATTGGGTGGTAAATTTTGGGGGGAGGGGTTATGTGGAGTATCCAATTTAAATTTTATATATTCTCGATTATTGTATGCCTCTTTCTTGAACCTTCCCTACAATCTGGCTCATGCTTGAACTGGAACAAATTTCTACAGCCTCTTACAGCATTTCTGAAAAGAGGAAATAACTACTGATTGTTAAGAACTCCGCCATTTTAAGGGCTTGATCCTATTGTATAATAAAACATGTCAAATTTGTATGAAGTTACAATACACTTTCCAGAAAATCTAACAATAAGAATAATGAACTATCAGATTGCAATGTGTGATTTTAATATTTTCACACCATATTACTTATTAGCCTCAAAAAGGAATTCTAGAGCATCGAAACGTTCTTAGGCCATTCCTTACTAAAGTAAAGTACCAAACAACAAGCATGTTCTAAATCTCAAAACAATTTCATACATACATGTTGCAAGCAACGTCTGAACTCTAACAAGCGGGCGATATTGGATAGAAACACAAACAATAAAAAACCAACCATTTTGAGTTTCATGCTTTACAAATTACAAAAATTTACTACCATCTGAATCACACGAACTATTTAACTACAAATTCTTAGAGCTTTTATATGGAAACCCAAAAGTTAGGGTTTTCAAATTACAAGTAAAACTCCTAAACACGGCTAAACGAAATTGAAAAAAGATCATACCATTCGAACGTAGGGGTTGTCGCCGAGGCAGGACTCACAGATGATGGGAAAGTCGGAGCGTTCCCAGCCATCGGCCTCCAGATCTCTAAGCAATCTATGGGCCATGTTCGACTCGGACGAAGTGAGCGTCGGGGTAGCTTTGTCTGTCTGAGAAGATAAAAGAAAAAGAAGAAGACGAAGAAGCGAGGGGAGAAAACGGGGGAGCTTTGCTGTCTGAGAATAAAAGAAAAAGAAGAGGACGAGGAAGGGAAGGGGAGAAAAGAAAGCAGAGGGAGGGGAGAGAAGAAAAGATGAGGAAAAAGAGTTAGGGCTGGTCAAAACGGTGCCGTTTAACAAAGGGGGCTGGGCTTTTTCACTTTGGGCTGCCACACGGGTTGGGCTTGGGGTTTTAACTTGCAGGCTTTAGATATAAAAAATAGATAATTTCAAAATGTATCCCATCTAAAAATTTTATCACAAATGATTTATAGTATTTTTTTTTCTTCTAAATTGATACTAATTGTTCATAATATTTTTATCAAGAGAAATTAACTTCTCACATGTTAAATTATAGATTATATTATAAATAAATAAATTGTAACATCTTCATATTTTAAACATATATTATGTCTAAATTCTAAAATGTCTAATATTTTAGAACCATAAATAAATCCTAAAAATGTAACAAATATATTTCAAATTTTGACATTTTTATATTTTTTATTATCGTACAGGATTTTTACAAGCCAATTCAAACCTGATTTCATATTTTATTTTAATATTGACCATGTTAGGCTAAGATATATCTTTCTATATATGAAATGGCACATTAATTTATATATCCTTCTTCAACAAATAAATCCATTCATCTATAACATTAATATTACATGAATAGAATGAGATTAATTCATTGGTAGTTCTTTGAATTTTTTTTCATACATTTTTAGTTTTTTATTTTACATTGTACAGTTCAGACGGTTAGTTAATTTCTACCTTCTAAGAATCTCCATTTCGTCAGAAAGAAAAATAAAGTTCAAAATTTCCTTTTTCTTAACCAATAAACTATATATATATATATATATATATATATATATATTTTTTAACCAATTAAAATATGCCTTGCACGTAGCACCTCACTGGTATATATATGTGTGATGGGATTTTAAGACACGTAGGGATACACCTTCGGATAGTGCAGATTTTTACGTTGTCGTATTAACAGAATAATGTTAGATAAAGTCTTGCAAATCTCGTGTATTCTCTATGAAGAAAATTATAATTTACTATTAAAAAATAATTTTTTCATGTGAGTCTAAATTTTTTTTTTTTCAAATGAAATGCACAAAACTTATATACCCTAAGATTGTAAATATAATTTCTCATATTAATAAGTCGGCTTTAATTTTTTTTTTTCCTTTTATATGAATTTGATTTGGGTACAAAGATTTAGAATGGGTCAAATTCATTCTATTTATATAAATTTATATCTATTATTTTTATAGTATTAACTTTAATTTTACGACAAGGACATGTTATACATTTTAAACGATAAGAATGAATCATATTCATAATGTGATAGTTATGAATAATCTTTATATGGATTTGTATGAATGTATAGATAAACAATACAAAGATATTTATAAAGTCATAAGATGTATATAAATTATATATTTTCTAATAAAAGGTCATATATGAAATTATAAACATAATACTTCGCATTTACCTCTTCTATTTGTATGTTTATCTATTAGTTTAAATGATAAAATCTTCAAATATATTTAGAGATGTTTAAAGCGTAGAGAAATGCTGAATGAATAAACTCTGCACAATTGTTTTAAAAAAGAGTGAGATTTACTATTAAAAAATTAATTTTTTTTCTTCATGTGAATCTCTTATTTATTCATTTTTTAAAAAATATTAAGCGACGTGCATTCCACGATTATAAATATTATTTCTCTAAGATATATAAGTTCTTTTGGGAAAAAAAATGTGGGACCCATTATAAAATAAATAAGTGACTTTTTTAGGTGAATCGTGTGTATATATATATATATATATATATATATATATATATATATTCAAATGGCTTGAATTCCCTATACCTGCACCAATCATTATGAGATAAATGTAGGAAATGCACTTTCGAGATATCACCATTGGGCTAATATGGCTAATGAATAGACAATTCTATGATAGAGAGAGTGAGACACTGGACTCGAGAGAGACGAGACTGAGAGAAGAGAGAGTATTTGAGACTGAGAGCAGGAGAGACTGAAATTTGAGCTGAAAACGGCTCTGCGTGAGAGACAGAGGCTGGAGCATTGGAGCAGATAGGTGATCCGCGATTTTAGTTTTAACTTTTTAGGGTTGAAGACTTGAAGTGTAATGAGTCAATGACTAATGATTCAATGAAGGCTGAAGCTTGCGGGACCCGTGTAATGACTATGTGTTTTATTCTTAAATGATATTATGAATTTAATATAACTATATATAAATATTTGTAATACTGGTACATTTAATATATTTTCAATGTAATACATTTAATAGACTATAGTAATTTAATATAACTATATATAAACATTTGTAATACATTTAATATAGTTTCAATGTAATACATTTAATAGACTATAGTAATTTAATATAACTATATATAAATATTTGTAATAAATTTAATATTAGTATAGTTATATATATAAATATTTGTAACTATATATAAATATTTGTAATATACATTTAGCCTACTAGTATAGTTATATATTAGTATTAGTTATAGTGATTTAGTATAACTATATTAGTATAACTATAATTATAGTCTATATTAAACTATTAATATTAGTTAAATAGTTATAGACTTATATATTAGTATAGCTATATAATATATTAGACTATATAATAGATTAATAGTATTAATATTAGTCTATTAGTATAGTTATATTATATATATTAATATTAGTTATAGTGATTTAGTATAACTATATTAGTATAACTATAATTATAGTCTATATTAAGCTATTAGTATTAGACTATTAGTTAAATAGTTATAGACTTGTATATTAGTATAGCTATATAATATATTAGACTATATAATAGTATTAATATTAGCCTATTAGTATAGTTATATATTAGTATTAGTTATAACCTATATATTAGTATTAGTTATAAACTTTTAGTGATTTAGTATAGCTATATTAGTATAAGTATAACTATAGTCTATAGTGATTTAGTATCACTATATTAGTATAAGTATAACTATAGTCTATAGTGATTTAGTATCACTATAGTCTATAGTGATTTAGTATAACTATATTAGTATAAATATAACTATAGTCTATATTAAACTATTAGTATTAGACTATTAGTTAAATAGTTATAGACTTATCTATTAGTAAAGCTAAATAATATATTAGACTATATAATAGTATTAATATTAGACTATTAGTATGGTTATAAGTTATATATTAGTATTAGTTATAAACTATATATTTAATATTAGTATTAGTTATAAACTTTTAGTATTAATTATAACTATAGTAATATAGACTATTAGTATTAGTTAAATAGTTATAGACTTATATATTATAATATTATATAGCTAAATAATATATCAGACTATATAATAGTATTAATATAAGACTATTGGTATAGTTATAAGTTATATATTTAATATTAGTATTAGTTATAAACTTTTAATAAAAACTTTTAGTATTAATTATAACTATAGTCTATAGTCTATATTAGACCATTCGTATTAGTTAAATAGTTATAGACTTATATATTATAATATTAATATCAGTATAGCTAAATAATATATCAGACTATATAATAGTATTAATATAAGACTATTAGTATAATTATAAGTTATATATTAGTATTAGTTATAAACTATATATTTAATATTAGTATTAGTTATAAACTTTTAGTATAATTATAAGTATAACTATAGTCTATAGTCTATATTAGACTATTAGTATTATTTATAAACTTATATATTAGTATTAACATTTAATGTAATAATTTATAAATTATAATATGAAATTATTTCATATATGAATATATATAATTATATATATTATATATAAAAATTTCACATATAAATTTATATATTAATATATATATATATATAATATATTGTATAAAACTTAATAACTTATATATAAAAATATTTTTTTTTTGTATATTTTTTTATGAACCGGTCCGGTCCGGTCCCAAAAATCCTAAAACCGGAACCGGACCGGAACCAGCCGGTTTTAGGATTTTTGGAACCGGTAAAACCGGTCCGGTCCGGTCCGGTTTAAAATTACACCCCTAATTCTATCAATCTAAGGATGGATGAGATCTAAACGTAATCAGTTCAAAGATGGATAAGAATCTATTGGAGAGGAAAATGGTTGATTTCAATCAGTTCAAAATGTAATCATATACTAATATGTTGTTTGATGGGGACATGGTGAGGATAGCAGCTTTTGTAGTAACAACAAAAGGGTCTGTTGTAGTAATGAATCTAATGATGATGAATACCCTTTCACGCAAATATAGCTTGCCAATCTGTTCACTGTTACAAGAAGACCTCGTATATAACTAAGTGGGAAGCAAAAAATGCAGAGAGACAGACAAATCTCGTCTCTCAGGAAAGAAAAAAAAAATTCCAATTTCCAAGCAATAGCTGTGCCTTTTCGCTTGCTAAATCTCAACCAGGAAAGCCATAGATTTATGCTGCCCCTCTGAAAAATATCTTGGCCTGTCGTGCAGATAAAATGATGAGCATTTTCAATTTTCAATTTTCAATTATAGAGTGGTTTAAATGACATCTAAGTAGGTAGCTTAACAGTATAAGCCACTACAAAAGCCTCAAATGTTAAAAGTAGAGGATATTTCAAATTTGAGAACCATTTATAAGTTCCAAGGGCAGCTAAAACTTAAATGCAAACATGGGCATGCTATTATAGAATTGTGCTCACTATGTATGAGCCTCATCGGTCCAATTCAAAACTGCAAGAAAAATGGAAGACCAAAGTGCAAATCTGGACCAATGAACTCACTGGCAGACACAATGGACACACTTTCGAGTAGCAGATCCATACTCTATGAATGATATCCTCCAAAGCAGAAAAGCTAAAGCTCGGACCACTTTCTCAGGTGTGCGAATAAGAAAAGCATGAGGCCATGGTCAAAGTTTTGCCAAAATCTAGGCAAATTCATCTTATTCAATTGTTCATTTCTCGAGTCTACTAATGTTACTTTCTCAAGTGTGCTAAAGTGATTGGCTTTGTACAAAAGAATGAAACCTACCATAACCTTGCTAGCATTTAGCTAAGCATGCATAGGCAATTCTTTTAATCTAGCATAAAATGATTCAACGTTCCAAATTTTAGTACCATTTCCCAATGCAAAAGAGAATGAACTAGTATACTCTATAGTAACTTGTAACCTGGAAGTAAAAAAAGATATCCAGAATCAGTTGAATGCAAGTGCCAACATTTAGCAAAAAATCAATACCAAGATGCAAGTAAGAGCATCTTCTGTATATCTTACTTGCTCAAGAGTTAGGAACATAATCACGTTCCAAGCTCCCAGCCGACCAAAGTTAAGGAAGAACCCTTTATAGAAGGCAAAAAATCCCTGCAATGTATTAGTGTCCATGAGTAAGTAGTTACCACTGCAGCTGATGGTTTCTAACTTTCTTTAAAACATTTATGTAAAGGTTTTCACCAAGATTATGGCAAAACACAAATTCAATTAGTTCTTTTATCGGTAAATGACACACACTCTCAAAGTGGATGGAACTCATGACTTCATCCTCCATCCCGTTTTTAAGGGGAGAAGATGCAATCTGGAAGACAACTATTAGAACCCGAGGGAAGTTATTGTCAGAAGCTTGTTTCTAGCCTATTACTAAAAGCCCATAGCAAATGCCTGTGCTCTAATTTAACAAGAGAGAATACAGCTTTCTCATTATTTTGTTTCTTTCTTTCTTTTTCTTCTCAGGTGATCTTCATTCAAGGAATAGACAATCATTTTAAGAGTCAATATGAAGTGTTTTCCTGCCCTATAGATCCGAAAGAGAACAAATATTATTTATAAGTATGTTAATAGAAGTACTATTTTCTGAGGCAAATCAACATACCTCACTCTTCAAAGTTTTGATGAAGCAGTCAAACGTGCTTTTGTATGTTGAATCTCCCATCATTCTGGATTTCACCTGGAACATAATAAGCATGGCATCCAAGCCAACATTGACTGACTAACTTGTCCTTAAAAACTATAAAAAAAATTTCTTCATACGATAAGAAACAAATTTTGACCATAATCTTTCACTAGCACAGCCGCTTTAAAGCCTGCAGTGAACAATTTAGCAGATTATGCCACAATTGGAAACCAGATGCAACGACAACTAAAAATTAGAAAAGCATGGATAACTTGAACAGATTCACTTCTATGACAATATCACCACCACCATCAACATGAACTTATTAGAATGCCTGGAAGTTATTGATACTGTTTACGAGGTTGCATGCACGAGAGACAGCACATGATACTTTTGTTCTCTAATTTGTCCATCCCTAGTCCAGCCCAAAAAGGTTGGTTATGTACACTGCTTGTGTGGTGCTTTTTCAAAATTAAAACAATATATAATATCCAAAATATGCATCGTGTCTATGATGTTATGTTTTCCCCTAAGAGTTGCGAAATTTCAATAAACTCCTGATGTAAGCTTTCAGAAACAAAACCAGACGTGCAGGACTGAGTCAGATATAAAAGCAGAAAAAAAGCCTGATCTTCCAGAAATATGGAAACAAATGGGATACTAAAGACATTGTGGCAAGGTGATTTCCTACAATCTACACGCGTAAATTTAAAAGGTATATGAAGGTGATAATGAACTATTTGAGGACTTTAAGCTTTATAATCCATGGCTAAAAATGAAATGAAGCAGAAAAAGAACACCTACAACATCAACGGGAGAACCGATACAGACAGCAAAGAAACCTGCACCTAGACCAGCCAGCACATGAGTTAAAACATTGTCCATGAACCCTGGAATTCTCAAAATCATCTGCATAGGCATAGCAAATTAGGACATTTTGGAGTTAACTTAACACAACTACTTAGAATAAGTTCAACTTAAAAGACCTAGCATTACAATATTACCTGTTTAAATTGGTCATAACTAGCTAGTTCAGCGGCATTTATTATAGCATTTCGTGCTACATTGGGGCCAAGGCCAGTCCACAGGGCCCCTAATCCTTCCTATTTTTTGCAAGATAATTAGAATTGATAAGCAGAGACTCTAAATATGAAAGCAGATATATGATAGCATGCAAACTAGCCTGTCTCACTATGGTGAGATATGCATCCAAAGCTCCAGAGTAACGCCTAGGAACCCCGGCTGGTAATTTCCCTTCAGCTTGAAGTCGAACTTTGACAAGATCAGTTGGATTAGCCACTGCAATTGCTATAGCACCTATCAAGGTAAAAATGGAATAAAATTTTCAAATTAAAGACTCTAAATAAGAGTTTGATGTGTAACATACCGACTTAGCAAATATAGCAGCAAGGGAATTGTGGCAATAGTTTGAGCACTAGGCAAAACAAAAAGCTAATCAGGTTGCATAAAATTTTGAACAGCAAGCAGGGTAGTAACCAAACATACTCACCCGTTAAAAGAGCAGCAAGTATTTTGTGGTATACAGGAATATCTCCAATAAATTCACTGCCAACTAGATATGTTTTGACCTGTCCAATATGCAGTTATATTACAAAATTTCACCAAAAAACTCTTAAATAACTAATCACATTCATGAAAATAACCTATTATAAACTCACAGGACCATATAAGCCAATCCTTAAGCCTCCATAAAGACACTGGCGTTGTAATCCTGGAATAAGACCTTTCCAGAGTGCTGATAAGCCCTCTTCCCTAGCAATAGTAGTCATAGTACCCAACAAGCCTGTATATTTGGGTACACCCACTCCATCTACCCCCGCTGCTTTCTTTTGAAGCTGAAGCCTGACTTTAGCAGTATCCAAAGGAAGAGTACAGAACTGCAAAAGATCCACGAATATAAATGTAGCATAATAACAGTATTCACTAACTAAAACTCTCCAGGAGTATCATAAAATTTATGGCATTGCTGCCTGATAAGTAATACCTATAACTATCCAACATCCCTCCGGCTAGTCTTAAAGGATTATTAGGTGAACTCTTTGAGCTTAGCACGCAAAATAATTGTACTAAATTAAACTATCCCATAATACGAATCAAATTAACAAATCTACTAAACTTGAGCAAAACCAGAAAGATCAAAGTACCTCGGCGAAACAAGCCGCGAAAGCGCTGCAGAGGAACATCTCAGCGAATGAGATTTCGATCTGGGGCTTGAGATCGGCCATTGAAAGCTGCGAAGAAAGGCTGGAAAGCAGGGATTGGGTAATGGAGAGTCAGTTTCGGTAGAGTTGAAGGGTAATTCAGGGCCTTACGGAATGATTTCAATAGTCATAATGAATGGAAAGGGACGTGAAAAAACGCCGACAATGGCTGGCCACCATTGATGGCCGTGCAACTGGATTTTTCACACGTCCTCCTCGTGACTGGGTTTCAATTATTTTGGTGGATGCTTAATCATTTTTTAAGCTGATTTTAATTGTTAATCTCATTTGTTAATATCACTTCTTTCATATTTAATTGTTTTCTTTTTTTAAGGAAAACTGTAATCATTCATTCATCAAATAAGCTTACATCTATGACTTGATACATTCTGAAATGTTCTCATATCAAACATGATATCATAAACCAAAATATTACATTTGGAGCTCCATCAATACACTATTTCTTTTTGTGATTAGTCTGGTCTTCACTATTACTGATACTCTCTACAAACAAACGTCCAAAAGATAGCATTCTACCTAAACACTCAACCTCACCATTCATAGAAAGAGATGACTCAACTTCTACAGACAAACATCTGAGAGACGAACTATTTTTTTTTTTTTTTAATTAATGAAAATGAAACAAAAAATGAAAACAGTAAGATAGATGCGGAAAATGATATATTACAGTTTAGACCAATTCCGGTAGAGTTCGGAATCTGTGATGGCTAGTGAAGGCAACACACTCGTCTCTTTTCAGCCACAAATGTCAGATCTGAAAGGTCTAGTGGTGACGAGTCCGGATCTGGTGCGTGTGCCGAGAAGAGCTGCTAGAAGGGGTGGCACGTGAGAACCACATGTGGTGATTTTTGCAAAATCATCACTTTTCTCATAATGATTTTCGACTTGTAAATCTGCTTATGCCGCGCGTGTCTCTCGAGTGTCGCCGAAAAGCTGTAGATTTGTCTTTTTCAATTTTGAAGAAAGTAAAATAAAACTAAACAAAGAAATCTTGATAGACAATGTGGGTGAATGAAAGAAGAAGAGGGAGGAAAAGGACGAAGCCAAGACCTCCTCCCCCTCCAACAAAAATCAAATCTAGAGCCCTTAATTTTTTACGAGAGACAAAAGGAAGAAAGCGCCTAGGGTTTTTCAATTTGAGATGTTGAAACAGCCTCGTTGCTTACATCACACATTTTTATGAAAAACTTTGAGGTTTAATTGGGAGTAATGCAAGATGGTCTTAGAGCATTCACAATTATTTCTTTATCTTATCATTTAAAATACATCGTCATTTTTTTTTACATGATGATTTTTATAATATATCATATATCAATTTATCTATTTTTTTCTTCATATCATTTAAATAATATTTTTTTAATTCTTTTTTAAATATTTCCTTTATACCAATAAATTTGTAAGATCCATATATTTGCAATATATTTTTATATACAATGTAATATAGTTCAGTCATATATACACACAAAATAAAAATATATAAGCCAAATCAAAATTAAAAATACAATCAAAATATGAAAAAATTGGTTAAAAAATATTTCCAAGATAGTTTTTAGAAAAAAATGAAATAGATGTATTTTAAATGATAAACAATAAAAAGAATTTACTTACGTGGTAAAAATCAACATAAAAGAAAACGAGCGAGTAAATAAAATATAAATAATAAAAAATATTTACAGCATGAACAATACTCCCTACATGTAGCGAGTTACTGTAACTAATTGTATTTTACATAATCAGATTGAACTCCTTCTTTGAACAATTCTTCAAATAATTTACATTTTTTGTATAATACATAAGTTGTTAAAAATGTTCGGTATGCAAGTCTCACGCACTCTCTTCGAAAAAAAGTAAGACTTACCATGTAAAATCGTGCGATGTAAATATTTGCAGTGTTAGGGTTTGCACACCCTAAAACTAAAAATGGATAAGGATATTCGAAATAAAAATTATTTGTGCAGACTTAGGGCTCGTTCAGGAACCCATCTTATCTCATTCTCAAACATCACTTAAGCATAAATACTTTTTAATTTCAAATATTCAAAATTTTCATCTAATTATTACTTAGGCCTAGTTTGGTTTCACAAACCCTTCAAATTATCTCATCTCATCTAAATATTCAAACACAAATTTTTTTCAATTTTAAATTTATAACTTTTCAATTTATTCATCTAATCATTACAATTTTCACAAACTTTCAAACAAAATTAAAAAAAAAAAAATCAACTTTTTCAAATCTCAAGATAAAAATTATATTAAAAAATACAAATTGTGATGCATGTAACTACAATTTGTGCGCAATATTAAAGCTTCATTTTATCAGTATTTTTTTTAATTTAAATTTTAAATTTTAAAATTTTCACTATTTTCCATAACCGACACATTAGCACATATAATTATGCAAGTAAAATTGAAAGTTATATTTCACGAAGAGTTTTTTTTTATTTTTTAAGATTTTCTCGAAGAGTTAAACTCAACATTAATACAGGAATTACTTTGATTTGGTGTTGGTGTAACTGCAATGCGTTTTCGAACTTGCCTGCCAACTGTTCGACCGAACGTCACAATCAGATATTGTTTTATTTTCTCACAATCAGATGGTGTTGGCCTAAATTATGTTGTTCGCTAATCTAAAAATATTTTATTGTTTGATTTCTCTCTTCTCCTCTCATTTCATATTCACTCTTCATCTATTTTCTTTTCATCCACATGCTTGAGAATATTCTTATAATATATACTCCTATCTTTTAACTTCCTTTTTTCATTTTTATTTGGGTTAATTTTACTATTTGTGTAAATAAATAAATTTAAATCGCATTAGTATACAACAAATGTTGTAGATGTTGAAAGATATAAATATATTGTAAATTTCTTGGTAGTTAAAAGTAATATTTAAAATAATTAATTTTTCTAATGAATATTTAAGTTGTGTATAGAAATAATAAGTAAAGGAGTAGTAAAATGATAGTTGAGATGCGGAGAAAGAAATTTTTCATTTTGTTAACCCAAGACATTTTTTTTAGGAAAATAAAATCATTGTGTTAACCCAAGACATTTTATTTTTTTGGGAAAATAGAATTAAATACATCATCATTGTGTTAACCCAAGACAATGAGTTTAAATCATTGTGTATTTAAACCAAGACATTTTATTGTTTTAGGAAAATAGGATTAAATACATCATCAATCCTTGAGTTTTATGTAGTTATCTTTTAGCTAATTGGGTTTTTTATTTTAATTTTATCATTTTAATAATCATATTTGTATTTTTTCAAAAAGAATATTTTGTTAGATTTTAGTGAAAATAGTTTTAAATTTAAATATTATTATAAAAAAACATAAAATCATTTTAAAATATAAAAATAAACAAAAAAAATAAGAAAATAAGCGAAAACTTGAAAACTAAAATAAAAAAACTGACAAATAATGAATGAAATAAGTCATAATACGAACTTGCGCACCCCTGCTGTATATAGTCTATTTCGCGCACAAACTTGCGCACCCCCACTAACGTGGCAGAACTTGTTTTTTTTTTTTAAATGAAAAACACGTATAAGAGAAGAAGAAGAAGACGACAGATGCAAAGTGACGTCGCAAACCCACAAACAGCAGGCTCCATTTTTCTCTCGCATTTATGCACTATCCATTGTCGCCGATTGTTGGTGTCTCTCTTGTCTCTGCCACCATTTTTCCCCCACGTCTTCGCATTTATGCACTCGCCACCAGCACTCACATCAGATTTGGGTTTTTGTGCTCACCTCCTCTGGCACTCATGTCTTTCTCTCAAATTGTAAGTATTATTGGGTTGTCATATCCTGGGTTTCCCCCACCGCCACTCCTTGCCGTCGTCAGATCTGGTTGGTTGGGCCCCCACTACTTTACCTTACAATTCCGCTATATACAGTCAAAGTATTGTACTTTTCAAATCTGGTTGGACCCCACTGCTTTACTTTACA
Source organism: Juglans mandshurica (assembly GCA_022457165.1). Lineage (NCBI taxonomy): Eukaryota > Viridiplantae > Streptophyta > Magnoliopsida > Fagales > Juglandaceae > Juglans > Juglans mandshurica. The sequence continues at coordinate 15,151,004 of CM039633.1, read as the reverse complement.
ATTACGTTATTACATCGACAAGGCATGCCACCTTCGACTTGGAAAATGTGGTGTTTGAGTCCTTTGTGATTATTTTGCTCGGATGAAATACAAGAATGATGGTTTTTTGCAATAATGGACTTGGATGATGACTACAGGTTGTGGAATGTTTTCTGGATGGATGCATGAAGTAGGGCGACCTACAAATATTTTGGTGATGTCTTGACATTCAACACTACATATTTGACAAGCAAGTATGGGATGCCATTTGCACCACTTGTGGGTTGGGTGTAAACCATCATAGTCAATCAATCCTATTGAGAGCAGGGTTGATTTCTAATGAGGATACATAAACGTTTACATAGTTGTTTCAAACTTGGCTGAATTGTATGGATGGTAAAGCATTGAAGGCTATCATTATAAATCAAGATAAAACAATGAAAAATGCCATTGGGCTCGTCTTTCCAAATACCCAACATAGATTTTGCCTTTGATACATACTGAAAAAAGTACTTGAGAAGCTCAGTTCCCATGGTGCATACAAAACCGGGTTGAAAAGTCAATTGCTAAAGTGTGTATATGACTCTCAAACAATTGACGAGTTTGAAACATGTTGGGAAGAGTTAATTACGACGTATAACTTGCAAGAGAATGCCTGGTTGCATAATTTATACACGAAGCATACGTATTGGGCACCGGTATTCCTAAAAGATTTCTTCTAGGCTAGAATGAGTACAATACAACGAGTGACAGCATTAATGCTTTCTTTGATGGGTATATTCATGCTAAGACAAATTTAAAAGAGTTTGTCGATTAGTACAAAAATGAGTTAAGGAAGAAGATTGAGAATGAAAATGAGACGGACTTCCACTCATTCAATGTTACAATTTTTGTAGTCTCTATCTCTACACTTAAGAAGATTGTTAGAGATGAGAAGGATACTGTATAGATATGTATTAGTCATTTTTAAAACTAACCGTGTCCATTCTGTGCCAGAGAAGTACATATTGGATTGATGGAGGAATGCCATAAAAACGAGATACATTGTTATGAGAAGTAATTATGACATAGTTGATGCGAGGCTATAAGTGAGCGAATATGCACTTATAATCAAGATGTATTACGACATGGCAATAAATGCAGCATCATGTGATGACCATAATGATGATTTGATTGCCAAGTTATCTGCAATGAACGAGGTTTACTGCACCAATAGGTTCCAACATTGCAGTTACAACTATCGATACAAATACAACTGGGAGTTCGAAGAAGGTACTCAACCCCATGTTGTAAAAGACAAAGGTAGCCCACCATCTCTCAGGAAAAAAAATCATTGATTGAAAGAGTGTGCAAACCCATGAAGAAGAAGACTGCTCAGAAGGGAAACATAAATAAGTAAAATCAATGCAACGTTGCAATCACTGTTTGAGTTTTATTTTGTGTAATTGTTTGTTAGATGTAATATGATTTTATATTGATTCATAGTTGCATGGAAGAGATAGAAAAGTTGTTGACATGTGCAGAAATTAGATTGAACTGAATTTAATGCTGCACAATTCAATTCAAAAAACCTCTTGATTATTTGAAAGAACAAGACGCCCCTTACTTGAATTTTGTGGCTTACTGCCTCCAAAGACTACGCCTATTAGAACAAAGTGAGCGATATGTTGGTCGAGATTATACACAAGAAGGTTTAAAAAATACAATGTACAAATTTCTTGTTCAGTGGGGATTTACTGTGATCATATCAAGTACAATGAAATTAATATAGAAACTACCCAAGATATGAAGAAGTGTGGGTTCACGCCAGATGTCTGCTTGTTGCCTTTGAATATCGAGTTGGTCGTTGTAGACTCCCAACTCCATCTTCACAATCTCTTCCTTCTTCCTTAATAATTCAATTTCTATCTTCACAAGTTATTTTTCTCTTTCATTGCTATCTGCTCATTTGAAATAGTTGCAGTGTAGTAACATCTGATTATAAACAAACAAATGACAGGTATGTAAAATATCAAAATTTTGTACAAACCCAAATGCACGTCAAATTAATGAAGATTGTTTCTACCTTTGTGTTGTACTTTGGACATCCAAAGAATAATCACCCTGAATTTTTTGGCGTATTCGATGTTCTAAGTGAAGCTTGCTTTCCACAAGTGCACATGAGATTGTTCCTTGAAGTATGATTAACAAGAGAAGATGAAGAAACTGACGATGACATTCTGTCACAATGAGTTACAACAACTGCATCTAATTTTCTGAGTATGGCAAAAATAAAAATATTTGTTATATATTTTAGATTACTCGGTTAATTTGGCCCATATATTTTCTGGTTAATAAGGATCCAACTCCAAACGAGGGTCCCTACCAACTACCAACTAATGCTCATACTTTGTGAGATCTAATACCATATTTAGTGTTATTGATTGACATGTAGTATTTTTAAGTAACCTCCTATGTCAACCATTTAACTAGAAAATTACTTAAAATGTAGCACATTTGTCGGTAATAATTGAGTATGATAAATTTTGAATAAGTGGCATCATTTCTCTTAGAATATATACATGGTGAAAATTAAACTACAAATCTAAATGATAGAAACTAAAAAGATCCATATGCATGTAAAGATAAAGTTCTTACATTTTGAGATCTATCTAAGGGCACAACATAACTGGCCTAAAGAGCAAGTAGCAATTAACATAAATAATCATCACCACACATTACATTGTTTATGTAACATGGGATCCAATTTAGTGTTTATATAATGTAAGGTTGACACACGGTGACATGGTCCAAAATTTATACAAATATATATGGTTGCATTTGATTTTTTTACAATGATAGGGATGGTGGTGATGCAATGAATGATGATAGTGAATAAATGTGGATGATAGTGAATGCATGTGGACATTATTAACCAAATTTCGACCACCAAGGTACGAGAGAGGACATCCATCCAAATATATTTTACAAAATCATGTAGTGAAGCTAACTATTTTGAAGTTTTGTGGATGAAGTTCTACTAAGAGTTGATGATGATAGTGTCAGCGTTGTGCACTAGTTGTGGCATGGCCTCGATCGAATGAGACATGAAGAACTTATTTCTATAACTATAGTGTCGATACATGAGGAGCTAAAAATAACGAAGGAATGTATGAAAAAGAGAGAGACAAAGACTCAAGAAGAAGAAGAGAAGATCGTGGGTTGTGGTGAATGACTTTAGGATTATTAAATATTATAAGAGAAGATCGTCGTCTATCTAGCCCCACCATCAGCACCAAAAAGTTCCACACTCCTACCAATATTAGAACTGACCCAACTTGCTGAACCCACCTCCACCAATGGCCTCAAAATCCTCAACATTAGATCCTATCATGCACTGACTTCGACTAAATTCAAACAAAATAAAACATTGTAAACAAATCAAATGCAACAATACCCATGGTTGCATTTGATTTGTTTACAATGACAGGTAAACACTAAACACTTATCAGTCGTTTACCATTACGAACTGCAAATCAAACTTGTCCAGAACATATGTAGAATAAAATAAAACATATCCAAAATGCAACCAAAATATAACATATCGACATTGGTAAACAAAAACAATGAAAAAGAAAACATACCCACAATTCAAAGTTAATCCACATAAATTTTACCAATCAGAGAGAGAGAGAGAGAGAGAGAGAGAGAGAGAGAGAGAGAGAGAGAGAGAGAGAGAGAGAGAGAGAGAGAGAGAGAGAGAGAGAGAGAGAGAGATGTGTACTGATCTAAGAAAGATCCACTTGGGGCTTTGCCTAAGGTTAGGGTTTAGAGATTGGAGAGGAAAAGATGAGAGAAGGGGATGGTTTGTTGCTATGGGGGAATGGAGAAGACTTGGATTTGGCTAGTTTAGGCTAGGTTTAGGGCTCAAAAGACTTGGAGAAGAGAAGATGAGACTGGGCTGTAGGGGAGTATCTCGTCGAGAAGATAAATGAATTTCGCTATGCACTGTTTCACTTACCATAGATATTAATGGATGGAATGCACCATTTCATCACCAAACACGTTTTTCGCTTCTTTTCATTCCTCCTGCCTAGTAGCCTTTCATTCCTCTACGCACCGTTTCATTTTCCCCATGACTGCCAGATGGGTTTCGTGCATAAGGAGTGCGCGAAAGTACTTGGTTTAAGAGTTTTCCATCGCATTAGTATACAACAAATGTTGTAAATGTTGAAAGATATGAAGATATTGTAAATTTATTGGTAGTTATAAGTAATATTTAAAATAATTATTTTTTTAAATGAATATTTAAGTTGTGTATAAAAAGAATAAATAAATGAGTAGTACTATATGTATTTACAATTTTGCATATAATACTCATTTTTTTAGTTTACTTTTTAAAATCAAATTTTAAATTTCATAATTTTCAGCATATCAATGACTGAGACGTGGAGAAATAAGTTTTTTTGTAAGTTTTTCATTTTGTTGAGTAGCAAGATCCAATATTTAATAATGGAAAGTGATAGGTACACCGACAAAGTGTAGTTATCATTTGTATCGACCATTTTGTTTTAACATTTGTGTTTCTTTATTTTTTAGTATCGTGTTTGTTTATTTTTTTGTATTTTTGAAAAAAAGTATACAAAGAAATGTTTAAAAAAAAAAAAAAACCCTTAACACTCTGTGTACAAAGTCTCGATAGACTTTATAGGTGGTTGTAGCACCATCCTTTAATTATAATGAGATAAAAGTAGAATAATTATTTGTTTTGTGAAAACGTTTCGAGGAAAATGCTACAACTACAATCACATAAAAACAAAATCCAACCTATAATATTGAATTATTTAATTTTGTTAATTTACTTTTTGTAAGATGTTTTAAGACTATCATTTCCCTTTTTTAGCAAGTAAAACATAGACAACGAGAGATAACAACTAGAGCTGTAAGATTATTGGTCCGGATTGAAAAAATGAACTTGACTGGAATGATAGTTTTATTGGTCGGTTTCAAGTTTAGTATTTTTAGACTGGACCGGATCGAGATTGATCGAATGTGTGTTTATATATGTATATTTTAAATATTATATATATAGTATATTATTTTATATAATAGTTGCATAAGTTAATTATGTAATTTTTATATAAAGGATCACCATTGACCATATATATAATAAAATTATTTAATATTTATTAACTATATATAAAATATTAAAGTGATCACTTAATTTTAATTATACTAATTTAATTAATTTTTTGTATTAATTTTTCTGTCAAAAAAGAAAAAAGAAAAAAATGTTTATAGATCGAATCGGACTAAATGGACCGACCAGTTCAGCAAAAATGATGGATTGAAATTTTTGATCCATGACCTCAGACGAATTGATTACATCCTTAAATTAACAACTGAACACTGGACATGCACACAAAGAAGAAAAATGATAGTTGCAGTTGTGATACCCGCCAATACAATATTTATATAAAAAAAATAATTTTTTAATAATTATTAATTTTTGTTAAGACGATTGCACGAGACAGCATTACTCCGCAAAAAGTCATATACTTTCCGAAATTTAGTCTGGCGGGAACGAAATGTCCACTCTCAACTGATACCCGCCAATTCAACCCTAAAAATTCGAAAGCACTTTCCCACTAACTCCTCCGATGGCTATATAAACCGATCAGACCGACCGACCGACCGAACCGATTTGCCCACCATTGCTGTCCTCTAAAAAAAACCAGGCCTTAACCCTAACCCTAGCTCTCAAAGAAGTCAAGAAAAATGCTCGAACTCCGGCTAGTCCAGGGTTCGCTCCTGAAGAAAGTTATGGAGGCCATCAAGGACCTGGTGAATGATGCCAACTTCGACTGCTCTGCTACCGGGTTCTCGCTCCAGGCCATGGACTCGAGCCACGTCGCGCTGGTGTCTCTGCTCCTTAGATCCGAGGGCTTCGAGCACTACCGCTGCGACCGCAACATCTCCATGGGCATGAACCTCAACAACATGTCCAAGATGCTCAAGTGCGCTGGCAACGATGACATCATCACCATCAAGGCCGACGATGGCAGCGACACCGTCACCTTCATGTTTGAGAGCCCTAGTAAGTGTTCTTTTGGTTCTTTGAATTCTTGATCTGGTGATGTTCGAATTTGAAAATGTTAGGCTGGGGTTTTACTTCTAATTACGGTTTTCAAGTAGCTGGATGGTTTATTTTTAGACGTTTAGACATATTTTGCCATGTTTGGTTGCTGTAAAAATGTTGGGAAACGAAAGAGCTATAAAATTTAATTATATTTATGTTACAGTTATGCTGCGAGAAAAATTATGGCAAGTCTTTTTGTTAGCTCAAGTTCTATTTTCTCTCCCCCTTTGTTAGCACTGAAAGGTTTTCTGAGAAAATTTAAGGATGGACATTTATTGCAATTGGAATGAGAAAAAAACATTGTTGTCTTTAAAAAAGTTTTAAATAACTTGAGACTGCCTTTTTTTTTTTTTTTTTACTTTGTCCTGTTTCTTTTTTATCCGACATGTTCTTGTTTTGATGGATTGTTCTGCTTCCAATTGGGTAATGGATTAAAGCTCAAGACAAAATTTCTGATTTTGAAATGAAACTGATGGACATCGATAGTGAGCATCTTGGAATTCCAGAGGCAGAATACCATGCTATTGTTAGAATGCCTTCAGCCGAGTTTGCTAGGATTTGCAAAGATCTCAGCAGCATTGGTGATACTGGTACTGTGGCTTTGTTGTTGGATTAATTGGTTCATTGTTTTTGCAGTTGTTCTTCCCATTAGTGAATCACTAAACATTTTGGGTCAATGTGTACTTGCAGTTGTCATCTCTGTGACTAAGGAAGGTGTGAAGTTCTCCACAAGAGGTGATATTGGAACTGCAAATATTGTTTGCAGGCAAAACACCACAGTAGACAAGGTATGCTCTTATAGTGTAATTAATAGGAAAGAGTTTTATTCTGAATTGGGTTGAGTAAACTTCTTCCAATCCATGGTTTAAAAATAAAAATTGTCTATTGAACACGCGATCACTACAATTATAGCACCTCTTGAACATGGCTATACTGCTTTTTTAGACTTTTGCACTACAACGTGAGACTTGTATCTAATGGTGGGGTTGTTGATTTATTTGAAAAAAATGCAGCCAGAAGAAGCAACGATCATTGAGATGAATGAGCCAGTATCATTGACATTTGCGCTGAGATACATGAATTCCTTTACAAAGGGAACACCTTTATCGAACATGGTTACAATTAGCTTGTCTTCAGAGCTGCCTGTCGTGGTTGAATACAAGATTGCAGAGATGGGTTACATTAGGTTCTACTTGGCTCCTAAGATAGAAGAGGATGAAGACGAGACGAGGCCTCAAGCTTAGGTGCTACGCTTTTGCCCGCAACTCAATTGTTGTGTTTTAAAACCCATTTTGAGGATGTTTGTTATGCATTCTCATCTTGGCTATTTTTTAATCTTTGTGGGCAATCTATTTGTTCTTTAGAGGAGTTCTAAATATGTTAAGTGATGAGTCTGTTCTTGTTTTATGAACTTCTTTGTCAAATTGCGAGTGGGCTCTATAATTATAAGATTAATGTCATGTACATTTATGGAGTGTGCAAGTCTATCCAATTTTTTTGAAAATGAGTAAAATTTATTATTAAAAAAATTAATTTTTTTTAAAAGAGATGTTCTTGCACACTTTATAATTGTAAATATTATTTTTCTAATCATAAAAACAATTAGAACATAGTGCTAGCAGCTAGCCTAGGCAGCCTAAAGGTTGGATGACCTAAAATGGGCATCGGTGGATCAGTCTAGCCTCACGATTTTTGTAGCCGATGGATAGCCATATTGGCGAAGAAAAAGGTCACCAAGAATGTGATTTTTTTGGCAAAAAAATGTGGGCATCTGCCCCACACGAAGCACACTCCGTATAAAAAAAAAAAAAAAAAAGTGATGTGCAATGTGTGCTGGTGTGAGACAGATGTCCAGAATTACACTTTTTTGACAGAGAAGAGAGTGATTACAAGTTACAAACTTACAACCACAAAGAATCTTGAAAGTTGTGACAGGAAAGCAGGTACTACTGAAAAAATTGATTGGACTCAGGTTGTTGGTGAAGATATTCACTCCCACCTTGTTTGTTGGAACATCTCAAGCTGAAAGCGAAAGCGTCTCACGGGTAATGGAAGTCAGAACAGATTTGTCGCCGAGCAAATGGTACATGAGACAGATGGGTGGCTGCTAGAGGGCGGTAGATATGAACTTCAAATTTTCAAATTCCTCATTAATAAAAAGAGGATAAGAAAATTGAAAACCAAATAATAAAAAAAAGCCAGGCACTAAGGCCTCGTTTATTTTGACAGTTTATTTCATCCAATTATTATAATTTTTTTAAATTTTTATATAAATAAAATAAATAATTCAATTTTTTTAAATTTCAAAATAAAATAATATTTAAAAAAAAATATTTTAACAATATTTTATTTAACTTTTAACTTTCATTTCAATTCATTTAAAAAAATTAACTAGGCCTAACTCTATGCAGAGGAGACGAGAGAAAAAAAAGGAGTTGCTCTAACTATGATACTGCTGATGATTGATGAGGTAATACTGAATTTGTGAGATATTAAAATCATCCCACTATTGATACACAGGGGTGTATGATCAATGTATGAGGCTTTCCTGACTCAAGTGGGAACATAAAAAGTTTAAACAGATCACCAAAGTTAAAAACAGAAGTGCATTGGAAAGATAGAGACATGGATTTCAATTGGAGTTAGAGACCAGCTATACCACGAATTCTAGCTGTTCTTGATAAGCTCTAGCTATACCACGAATTGTTGCGTAAATACATTGTTTATTATGATTCATAACAATTATTAAAAAAAATTAAAATGTGAAATTTATTTATCACACGCACGAGTAAAGTTGAAGAGGTTTGTGGGCTGGATAGTAGGGCTCGTAGACATTGAATCCTTCTATCACCGGGGCTGAGTCCACACCATTTCGTGGTTGGGGGACTCTAGCCCATTAGTTACTTCTACTTTTGTATTAGCGCATTATAGGCCCAATATGAATCCAACTTAGATTTTTTTCCTTTTTTAACCTTTTTATTATTATGGAATGTGGAATCTTTAATTGTTTGTTATTTGGTAGTGCTTGGTTGGTGTATTGGCAGATACAAGTGAAGTGGGGACCAAAATTACAACATTGTATCTTTCAGAAAATGCTTTTACAAATTCTGTTATCTTTTCTCTCACTCTTTATTCTACAATTTTCTGGAGAAGTTCACCCTCGAAGTGAGGCCCAGTTCTTTATCCCTCCATCTTGGGGTGTGACAAATATGGTATCAGAGATTTTGATCCAAGAGGAAGCCCCATGACAAAAGGGACTCACATGAACCAACTGCAAGAAGGACTCGCCTCTCTCAATAAAACAATAGACTCCCTATTCAAAACTATTAAGACTAAAATGCTGGCTTTGAAATGCATGCCGAAATCTATAATCCAGTGACTGACTACCTTAACTGTGGAGCTACAAAAGAACCGAAGCCCTTCACGTGGTGACTCTTCAAATTTGTATTAGCGTCGAGAGGAACCCTTTGAACCTGGAGGAGAAACATATTCAAGATCAGTAAAAACTGACTTCCCTAACTTTAATGGTGAAGATCCTAATAGGTAGTTATATAAGGCCAACCATTTCTTTACTTTCTATAACACATTACCATAATAGAAATTGAGGTTAGCTTCTTTCTATATGGAAGGACACACTCTGATATGGTTCCAAGACTCAAAGGAATCAAGGAACTTGAGTAATTGGGAGGAATTTACTATGGCACTGTTGACTAGGTTTGGACCTAGCTCATATGATGATACCATGGAGTCCCTAACTCGTTTAAAACAAAATGGCACTATGGAGGAGTATAAGTCCAGGTTTGAGGCCTTGTCCAATCGACTAAGGGAATTATCTGATTCCTACAGGTTGAGTTGTTTCCTTAGTGCGTTAAGGGATGATATTCAATTGCTTGTAAGGATGTTTAATCCTGACAACTTACTCACTACTTATAGCCTAGCTAAAATTCAGTAGGAACATATTGGAATTACTAGGAGGAATTAGAAGGGGGTGCCACATTCCCCTAACCAAGGATTGCTTAAAAATCCATCTACAACTACTGTAACAATGCCCAAGGGAGCTTCCAAGGCCTTAATGCCCACTCAAAAGATTAACCAACATCAAATGAAGGAAATGAGGGATAAGGTGTTGGGTTATTGCTGTGATTTCAAGTGGAATCCAAGCCACAAATGTTTCAATCCCAAATTATTCTTTTAAGTTATGATGTTGAGGAAGAAGTTTTTGAGGAACTTGAGATAGAATAGGGCCTAGTTGTGGAGGATAAAGTGGAATTGAGGCAGAAAACAACCAACTTGAGATCTCCCTGTATGTCTTAATTGGCTCCTAAGATCCCAAAACAATAAGAGTACCCACAAGCTCTTTAGGGAAGAATTCTAACTTGGTCGACCTATGAGAAGGAGCTTTATGCTCTAGTGACTACCATACAGAAATGGATGCCTTACCTACTTGGGCAATCCTTTACAGTTAGGACTGACTATCAAAGCCTTAAATACTTGCTGGAACAAAAGGTAGGAGCCCCTATACAGCAAATGTGGATCTTTAAGTTGCTGGGTTATGGTTTGGTGGTGGAATTTAAAGGGGGGGGGGTAGGAAAATAAGATTGTTGATGCTCTTTCTAGAATGAATGAGGGTGCTAAGCAAGAAGTGGAGGTCAGCATGGCAACATTGTCTATTCCCACTACTGAATGGGGGGAAAAGGTTAAGGCAACCTCTGTTAAGGATCCTTATACAGTGGGCTTGATCTCTCAGCATAAAAAGACATTTTACCCCAAGATTTTTCAGTTAGAGGTGGGTTATTGTACTACAAACATAGGGTAGTTATAGCTAACCATGAGGACTTGAGGTAGCCTTTTAGGAGGACATTCAAGGTATGACAAGGCCTTACATCGAATCAAAAGGGAACTCTTCTGGTCAAGGCTAAAGAAAGACACCAAAAAGTTTATTAGGGAATGTGAAATCTATTAGGGTGTTAAGGCAGATCAATCCAAACAAAGTGGCCTATTACAATCCATCCCCATTCCCTCACTACCATGGACTCATATCACTATGAATTTTACAATCCATCCCCATTCCCTCACTACCATGGACTCATATCACTATGAATTTTGTGGAAGGCTTCTATTTTTCTCAGGGGTATAATAGCTTATGGGTAGTAATAGGTAGGCTCACCAAGTATGCTCTATTCATTCCCCTGACCCACCCTCTCTCAGTTAAGACAATGACTCAACTGTTTATCAAGCACATTATGAAATTACATGGAATGCCAAATTCCATCATCTTAGATCGAGGGAGCAATTTCACTAGCCTATTTTGGTAGGAGTTATTCAAGGATTAGGGCACACAGTTGGCCTTTAGTACCTCCTACCACACCCAGACTAATGGTCAAATCGAGGCTGTCAACAAGTGTGTAGAGAATTGTCTAAGGAGTTTTGTGGAAGACAAACCTAAGGAATGGGCTAATTGGGTATCCTAGGTTGAGTGGTGGTGCAATATCCATAAGCCCCTTTGAAGCCCTTTATGGCTATGCACCCCTATGACTAATTCCCTATGTGTCTAGAACTCAAAATAGAGGTAGTAGAGGAGAGTTCGGTTTAGAGATCCGATCATCCAACTTTTGCGACATAATTTACAAAAGGCATAGGAACGCATGAAAAGGTACATGGATTTGAAACGAAATGAGCAACCTTTTGAGGTTGGAGAGTGGGTGTACCTCATATTGCAGCCATACCATCAATTATCAGTGGCACACTGGCAAAATCTGAAGCTAGCACCTCGATTCTTTGGCCCCTTTGAGATTATTTAGAAAATAGGTGTCTAGGCCTATCGGCTTCAACTCCCACCTTCCTTTTCCATCCGTCTTGTCTTCCATGTATCGCAGTTGAAGAAGAAGCTCAGGCAACAAGTCACGATCATTCCAACTTTGCCTCCAATGGACTCTGAGGGCCTTCTCAACCCCAAGTCAGAAGTTTCGTCTTGTAGACTCAAGAAGTCAAAGAATCAACCCTTGGTCGAGCTCTTGGTCTGATGGTAAGGTCAACCATTAGAAGATGCTATCGAGGAACCGTATGCGCAGCTAAAGGAGGCTTGTCCCCACCTTGCGGGCTAGGTGTTCTAACCAGGGGTCTTTGTCACACGCACGAGTAAAGTTGAAGAATAGGTTCTTGGGTTGGATAGTTGGGCTTGAAGACATTAGATCCTTTCTACCATAGGGCTGAATCCACACCATTTCATGATTAGGGGCCTCTGGCCCATTAGTTATTTATACTTTTGTATTAGCCCAGTATGAATCCAAGTTTGTATTTTTTCCTTTTTTTACCCTTTTTTTTGTTATGGAATGTGGAATCTTTAGTTGTTTGTTATTTGGTAGTGCTCGGTGGATGTATTTTTTTTTTTTAATTCATTGGGGAGGGGGGTTGAACCCAAGACCTCCATTTTGGAAGCTTGGGTGTTATGTGGCCATATGCTTTTGGTGCTCGGTGGATGTGTTGGCAGATATAAATGGGGACCAAAATATATTTGAGCAAAAGTTCATACAAATTCTGTTATGGTTCTCTCCTTTTTCTTCTACAATTTTCTAGAGGAGCTCACCTCAAAGGGAGGCCCAGATTTTTATTCCTCCATCTCGGGATGTAACATTATTCTACCAATTCATGTGATACGTTTTATGTTTAGTGTGCCAAATAAATAGATTTGTATCTATATTTTTTTTATTACATTTAACCTATGATGATACTCTGAACTAGGTAAAGGGACGACAAAAAAGAAAACCTGTTCTTGAACAAAGATAGCAGCACTGTGTGCACGCTTATATCCATGGTCAACAGAATGCAAGATAAATCCGTGGAACCATGGTTTTAATACATGATCAAACGATGGTTTGATCAAGCTGATTTACTCGAACATTCATTCTTCAGCTTGTGACATGATCGTGCTTCTTAACCAATTTGCCGGGAGTAATTACTTTAGATGTATGTTTTTTTGAGTGGGGTAAAAAATATGCAATGAATTTAATGCTACAAAGACGGGAATATGATGCAGTAGTACCTAATAGCTAGCCGCTGCCTAACATAAAAACGCAAATAAAGAGACCTTCCCAAGCCAACCAGTCATGTATCATATAGCTCACATACATAGATTTAAAAAACTTGCATACCTAAACAGTATGGAGATCCTCATGCTACCACGAAAGCACTTGATGAACCTGTGAAATGGCGTATTGATCCCGTGATACTCTTTGAAGCACCAAAATGTCTGATCCTGTACACACCGGTTGGTGTGGATTCTGGTATTCTCCATTCTACTGTTGCGTGACTCCAAGCGCTGAGTTTCGAGGGTCTTGACCACTTAAAACGCAGGCAGAAATCATCATCATCATAAGCAGGAACCCATGTATCCTTTCCACGGAGGATCTCCACGAGGACAAATGTACCTTCAGTCATGAGGTCATTTCGGGGGCAAGCTGACCAGAAGGTAACATTCACCAAGTCGCCTTTTTTAAAGGTTGAATTTTTAGGAACGTCAAAGCTGACATCCCCGAAATTTACTCCACTACTTGTTTCATCAATCAGAACAGGGGTAAGTAAGCTTATTTGCTTATCCAAGAGATCTGGGGGTCGTGGCCCTTTTTCAATGGCTTCACCACTAATGATAGCACTTGCGAGCTTCTTGAACTCCTGAATGTAGGCACTGAGTGTATGTGGACCATATAGTGTGGAAGCTCCCTGAGAAGTAAAACATCAGTAAATGAAAAGGGAAAATAATAATAGGCAAAAAGTTGTCGCATTATAAAAGTAGAAAATGTTGTAAGGATCACTATTTTTACTGCAATTTAATTATTTATTTTAGTTTTGTGTGTGAGTAACAGTGTTTTGATCCAAGCAGCTACATAGAAAAAGTAAATAAGAATTTGTTATGAACCCACTAGATAGTACTCATCCTTGAAAACTAGCTTACAAGGGAAGGGTGCCTAGGGGCTTATAAACCATCAACCAATTCTATACTTAGTCGATGTGGGATCGTAACAACCACCATGCTCCGCAGCCGATGTCCACGGCGGTCCTGGCGCTCACACGGGCTGACTGTGCGCTAGGTCTTTTCCTAGCTCCGGGCGAACACTGCCATGCCGGCATCACCCCCCATGCCGCACGATTGCAACCATCGCAACATGGCCTTAGACATGGGATAGCTCTGATACCATTTATTACGAACCAATTAGGTAGAACTCACCCTTGAAAACTAGCTTATAAGGGAAGGGTGCCTAGGAGCTTATAAACCATAAACCAATCTTATACTTCGTCGATGTGGGATCGTAACAGAATTCAGGGCCATCTTAAAGTCATCGCAGTATGGCATGCCTTTTATCTTTAGAAATCACACTATGGCAATTTCAAGGTTCACTGCCTTTAAAAACTTCCTAACCAACTGTCCTTGGGCGTTGGCTATAATAGGGGATGGGTAGGGGTTAGGGAAAGCACTTAGGTTCAAACCTAACCAAACAGGAAAAATATCAATAATGGCAACATTGGCAAGCAATCTATTATGGTCGATGAACAACAGAAAAAAGTTCTCGAATAACGAAATTGTGTCACATGTAACATTTGTTGACTCTCCCTGTGTCTCTCCTGCTGGGTGTAATATCATCTACACTGCAGATATCAAAGAGTTTCAATTAAGTGTTCGCTGATTATAGCATTTGAATATAGAACTCCGCATGCATATCTGTTCCTTGATATTAAGACTGACCTCATATCTTTGCACCTGGTACTCTTCAAAGGTAGTCACATACTGTGAATAAGTATTAGTTAACCCTGCTATAACAACATGGACATTGCCATGACCATTACTTGTGAGCACTGTCTTCACGGCATCACGGAGACGCCTCCCAGCCATTGTTGTAAATTCTATAGGAACCAAAACAATCAGAAAAGTCACATGTAAAGGAACACATCCGCCAACATAAAGAAGCATAAATGTGTAGTTAGTTGCCAGAAGCAACAGTAAAAAGTGATTTCCAAGGAAAACATATTCGTGCTCCTTAATTTTCTCCATGAGAAATGAATGCATAAGTTACAGTCTACCATAAAAATGGAGTTTAAGAATTGGTTGAGAAGACTAACGTGAATCTTCCTATATTATAATTAACATTACAATAGAAGAATGGAAGAATAAACAAGGCAACCCACTACCTCCAGGTACACTCAGAATGACTAGCTGTCCTATCCGTAGGATCTGGAGCGGAAGTATTGAAGGCTGCATAAGCATGGACAAACAAAATTTTTAGTAACTACTGCATCAGTCTTTATGCAGCCTCTTTTTTTTTTTTTTTTTTGGGGGGGGTGGGGGGGGGGGGGGGGGTGGTGTCAAAAGGACTGAATGGCGGTCTCTATAAATCAACAAGATATTATTTAAAAAAACACTTTGACGGAGATGATAGTAAATTTCCCAAAACCGGGGGGGGGGGTAGTCAAAAGGGCTGGATGGCAGTCTCTATAAATCAATGAGATATTATTTAAAAAAACACTTTGACAGAGATGATAGTAAATTTCCCAAAACCACTTCATACTCAAATGATCAAAATCTTCCAATAATATCTTTTTACAAAACCCCAATGTGATGCCATTGCATTGTTTCTCAGGCAGGAATACCAGTTTATAAAAATGCATTTAATAGACGTTATGGCTACCCTCAGGGTATTTGGGAGATTTTTTTGCGACTATGTGGGTATCCCGAACCTCAACAATCTAGCATCCCTAAAAATCAAACCACAATTTCCAATCTATGAGCTCAAATGAATTATAGCAATCAGTCAATTCTGGGAAAATCATCTGTGAAGCATTTCTTTAGGCTCCGTTTGGATAGTGAAAGTGTTTCATCTCATCTCATCACATCACTACAACTTTTCCAAATTCCCACACAAAATATAATAAACAATTCAACTTTTTCAAATCGCAAAACAATAATAATATTAAAAATATATATTCTAATAATATTTTATTCAACTTTCATCTAAAACCATCTCATCTCATCTCACTATTTAAACTGCACCTAAAACTAAATAATTACATTCTAATGAAACTTTACACAGTTAGCCATACCATGTTCCTATAGTTTGATATCAGAAATACTATGTTTTTTTAGGCCAGAAAGACTAGTTTAATACTCAGGCTAGACCCTTCACCAGTAACTTTTTATATCTTAAACAGGGCATCTTCTGCACAGAAGGCAATATGTAATTAAAACTTACAGAAATAGACTAAGAAGCATATGTGATAAAGGAATTCAGACCTAAATTATAAAAAGTACATCCAGGCACAGCTTACCAAGATGGCACTACAAGAACTAATGCTGTTATACACTGCCACCAGCTAACTAAGATAATTTGATTTGGGAAATCAAAAATTTGACCAAGTTTAGGCATTAAAGTATTACAATCTACACAAAAACATGAATGCTCATATAAACCAAGTCTGCCACTTACAGCCCAGTCATATGGCTGCTTCATTTCCCCAGTATCAAGCAAAATGGGCTTTGGTTGTTGACAATCAATTTGTTCCTTGTCTGGAGTTTTGAGTATGTTGCGCACCAACTTCCAGAAAGGATTTCCCTGAAATAACATCAGAGTAAACAGTAGCCTTGCAATACATGTAAGACCTGAACAGTACAAGAACATTTCATAATACCCAGCCCATAAAAAATTGCTATTACCTATTACCTTGTCATCTCCTTGCTTAAAGTCAAAAGCTCCTGGTCCATCTGTTGTTCCGGCAGCAAATGCAAATCCCATTGCAGCAGAGCATGTTTTTACCACCTCAGAACCCCCTCCCTCTCCCTCTCTTGGAAGTGTCACCTCAAGTTGTGAGAAATCTATGTTGGTGTGGCGATAGTCAACCTTCCCAATTAATTGTTCGGATGCTTTGTTGAAAAGCTCTACAGCTTTTCTGAATTGCCTCTCTCCTATTATACGCGTACTTTCAAATTCATCCGGGTAACTGCCATGTTATGTGTGGGTGCAACTTAATATCCACAGAAGCAGCAGATACATATGTTACAGTGCAAAAATAAAAATAAAATAAAAACATAAAAGATCTTAGCACGCAGAGGGATGAGTACCCCGGTCCTCGACCATAGCACAATTCATTCTTCCCACCACAAGTACTTTGATTGAAGTCACAAGGTAGCCCAGTGTCTATGCAAAATGCTCCAAGAACATTTGGGCTAACATCACCACAGTTTGATTGACAAAAGGCAGAAACAAATCCAGGCTTGTTAGCCTGCCTGAGAGCAGCCCTGACACGTCTTGCAACGCTCATATTGCTGTCTGCTGGTCTACCAGGAGGAGACTGGAAGGAAGCAGCAAGCTCCAGTAATTCATGGTCTGCAAAAGAAGAAAAAGTACAAAACATAAATAAATGGAAGTAAGTTCCCTTTTTATTTTCTTATAAAAAAATTAAGTTCTGCAATCCTTCAAAATCCAAGCTATACATGTGCCGACCTGACACAAGGTTTATCAGTAAACTATCCTATATCATATCCAAGTCCTTAAAACTATATATATCACATTCAAATTTGCATACTCCACTACCGTTGTTATTAACTTAACTTATGTTGATATTATGGAAAGAAAAACCATCCTTTGCCTTTCAAGCCAGTAAAGTTTGACAACTTAAAATTGTTAAACAAAGCCAAAAATAAACCCAAGTAACTGAACAGTAATATAAATTTGTTGCCTTGTTATTTCTATTCTATTACAGCAATCAAATTGGGTCCCAAAAGAAATTATACCGTGAATATGTTCCTTCTTTAAGGCTACAGTTTCCAGTCTGTTGTAAAATAAATTTACTGTAATTAAAAGCGAGAGCTAGCAACTTACAGTTACTATGAAGGTTAGGAATTATGTTTGAGATTCTTCGTGGGATTCCATCAGCTCCAAGTCTACCGGAATATGAGATTTCAGTACCATTCTGCTCAAACCAGTCTTCCATAAATCTTGCGGCAGCACCTTTATTATCCCCACTTATCAATGAATTTGTACGACTCATAGAAGTTCCATGAGTCGCAAACCAGTTAAAGCTACCAAGTGGACCCCACTTGTCATCTACAAACTTCAAAAGGGTCATTTCCTTATCAACATCATACTTGTATTTACCTCGCTCTGCTGCAGGATTATTTAAATAAGCACTAGGACTGCGGTTAACACCAGCATCTAAGAGCTCTCCTGTAAGTTGACAACCAAAATCTATTTCAGCATGTTGACGATGATTTACAAATAAAACATATACCACCACTTTCTCAAAACACCATACAATAGTTCATGGCAGGATGAAAGCATTGCAATATAAGTTGTTATCTAACTGATGGATCCGAGTTCAGAACCCCTATTTGTCCTGTTTAGGTTCTTACTGGTCCCTTTATTTAAGTGACTCGTGCATCCATAAAAGTAGCAGATGGTTGAAATTATCTAGAAAGCAAGGACACAGCCCTTGATTTTAAAGAAACCAACTTTTAGCTATGCATGCTGAAGAGCTGGCATTAGCTATATACGTGCAAAACCAGATACAGAGATAAAAATCCGTAATTATGAAAAGCAAGTACATGGGAATAAAGATGAGCCACCGCGTCCCCCTAAAACTGCAGGTAACCCCGTCACGTCAATGGCATCAACCATATAAAAACCTAGAGTTATTTACAATGAAAGCTGAAAGAGGCTTCAAAGTAGGGGTGAAGCTAGGTCTTTTATTTACCAGGATGGGAATATATAACTCTAAGAATAAAAGTGAGAAAATTAAAAATATAATATAAATATATATTAAAAAGCATGAAATTTAATGCTTTTCACTAAAAAAACTAGATTGAGATAGTAACTTTAATTTCAATATTGTGTTGAAGTAATATTGGGTCACTTGATTGGAGAAGGTGATGATTAACCTTGATTTTTCTTTTTTTATGACAAGGAACCCTAGAGATGTCAAATGCAACATGTTTTTTACAGGGTTAACCTTAAATTATATATGATCTTTAGCCACACCAGTAAAAACTTAATTTTTTGTTAAACACTAATGCTTTTAGATTTTTTCCCCTAAGAAAAATATATACAGATTCTTTAAGGTTTGTTGTTTTCAAATGATCATATTCTTTCTCCTGCTAATGAGATTTGATTGAAATTATTAATTAAAATTACATATATATATATATATATATATACACAATATCATAAAGTTGAAAATATTAATTTCTACATCTCTTTAATTTTATATGACATGAGATTTAGATCTAATAGCAAAGAGAAAAATGATATCAAACAACATGCCACGATGTTCTTAAGAAATTAGAATACAGTGCAAAATGTTGAAAGAGAGAGGGAGAAAGATGACACAGAAAAACAAGACCAACAGGGACATTTTAACATCCAAATGATGTGGTGAAGCATAAGAGCTCTTTCCCTTACCATTAATTACAAAAACTGACCCGGGCCGGATATTTTCATGGGCTTCTATAATGCTTTTCTCAATCCCATCAACAATGACATCAAACGACTGTTGTACAAATCCAAGGGATGTTATAATATACACCACATGTTGGAGATAACCCCCAGGGCCAGCGTGCGTGTGAATTCCACTAATAGCTACATTATCTTCAGTATATAGGTCCCCATACCTGCCAAATAAAAAGATTGGATAGTTTCAGATGCCCAATAAACTCGAAATTTGGCATTTAGCAACAGAAATTGAAGTCCATCCATTTTAAAAACACCATGCACCAACCGGGGATGGAGCTAGGAATTGAAACTGAAGGGGCCGGTCTGCACTAGAATTTCTTTTTGGAGGAATAGAAAAAATTGCAGGTTTTTGGGGCGAGGGGGAGCGATCCCCCGTCACCCGCCAATCATAATAGGTTTTAAATAACAAAGCAAATTTGTTCATACCCGCATGAATAGAAGAGTTTATGTATTACAATAAATGTCACTCTTACATTATAGGTGGACTTTATATGACAAATAAATTATTTGTGCTATCAAAATATACATATTGATAAGAAAATGTAGAGCCATAGCTTGAGACATATTATATTAAGTACCTTGCCTTCAACCTCTCAATCACCTTGATTGTTACAATTTGTGAAGCCATGCAAGCATCGAGATTTACAAATACTACCCTGTTCCCTTCTGGCTCTGCTACGATAAAAGTGCGAGCTCGGAGCCTGAAGTGAATCCCAGATGTGATCTGTTCTGAGTTAGCGTATCCCATCATATTAACATCAGCGGCAGGTCCTGTAATGTCATAGCTTCCAAGCCCAATCAAATAATTGGATGCTGAGACCAGTCCTCTACTATTCTGCAGGAGTACCAAAGCAATCCATAACCAAATCATTGCACATGGCCTCTTGAATTTGAGATTAAAACGAGATGAAAACTCCATCGCACTCGAGCGAGATCTATCAGAAATCAACCAGTTCTTCTCATTTTCCTTCACAGACAACATATTCTGCGATAGACAGCCGTACTGCATGAGAGTTCCAAACGTATGCAAAACGAGTCACAGAAGCTGCACTCTATTTTATCTAATATATGCTAATGTAATCTGTATAATTTATCTCTCTATCAAAGTTAGATAAGGCACGTGTCAATGCACAATCTATTTCTTGTTTAACTCGGTTCTCAGAAACCTCGAATCGTTTGATTATAACCGATTTCACAAAGAAGAAGAAGAAGAATAACATATGCTACCTCATATAATTCAAATATCTTGATCAATGCTAATAGCTAGACATACACTATCACAGTCGAAACTAAAACAGATTTTCTCGAATTTTCTTTTACGTATTACAATTTTAGGTTCTGATTTCTGACCAGACCGAGAGTACTGTAATGCATCATTCTACCTATGATTAGCTAGGAAAAGAGCCAAGTAAATGCGATTAACAAAGGTAAAACCCTTTCAGTTTCAGCGGAGATTCTGTACCTTAGCAGACGACGACTTGCGATTTCCACACTACGGTCATTATTTTAAAGCAGTTGCTGCAAATTTGATCGAGTTTTTTGAATTTCCAGAATGCGGAGTGTATCTCTGGCTCTTTGACAGTAAACACACCCTTAAGCTTTGCAGTAGAGTGAAAGTGAAGAAAACGTGTCGGCAGCGGAAAATGAAGACCGATAGCTGGGCGAGGCTTGCTCGGTTTCCCAGTTTTATCCACCAGGATTCCTATACTTACTGGCCGAAGTCTACTCCAGACCTAGATTGGGAAAGGCCCGAATCTTAATCCACATTTTCTGCGCTGAACATATTGAATTCAAACCTCCCTTCCAAGCTTTGTGGGGTTTATGCATTCAGGACTGAGAAAGCCTTTTACGTCCCGTTTCATTTCACTTCAACTTAATTCATCTCGTTACAATTTTCTCAAATTACCATACAAAATATAATAAATAATTCAACTTTTTAAAATTTCAAAACAATAATAATATTAAAAATAATATTCTAACAATATTTTATTCAATTCATATAAATCTATTTCAACTCACCTCAACTAATCCAAACTGGCTATATTAACGAAGGGACTTGCTAGGTACAAGCGATTTGGCGCACCAAACTGCGTACCAACACTCACATAGCTTTTTTTTATTACAAAAAATATTATTTTTTTGAAAAAAGAATAAGATCTTCTATCTCACAAAAATTATTTTCGTCTTCAATTCATATTATTTCTTATTTCATTAAATGAATGTCTTATATTTAATATTAGTGTGCAATTTAGTGTGCAAAATCGCTTGTTAGAAGAGGGAAGGAAAACTCTATCCGTAGTCCACTTTGCGGACCCTTTTGCGCACGAATCTACCTTGCCATTGAGAAAAGAGTAATTCTACATACAACCGTGAAGTGCGTAAACGTCGCGTAACCGCTTTGAAAAATAGTGAGGTCTACTATTAAAAAATTAATTTTTTTAATGTAGGTCTCATGTTTTATTCACTTTTTTTAAAACGATTATGCAGCGATTGCACAATTCACGATTGCAAATATATTTTCTCTTGAGAAAATGATACAAGACGTTTTGGCGTGCAGCGTGGGACATTAGGGACGAGTGGGAGACAAACAAGTATGAAGGGAGAAATATCCTTTGAATACTATTTCGTTTCTTTTGGGTCCTACCTCTGTTTATTTGTAGAAGAATGGTGAAAAGTACGATCAAGTTCTCAGTATCCTATCTGATTGCAAAACTTCGAAACTAAGCAAAATCCTGATATTGAGTCAAGGAAACAATGAACAAAACCATCAATTAGCAATGAAACCAACAAAAGTTCTCAAGATTGACAAGATCCCTACCACAATAAATTAGCAAATTCACCGTACACCTATCTATCATAAAAAAATTGTCTAGAATTCACCTTCTTCCTCTATTTGGTGTTTTTATTTATTTTTTTCTTTCTTTCATCTATATTGTAATAGCTTGTAGAGATTGTATTAAAAGCACTAGTAGTAATTGTTCTAGAAGATTCATTTTTCACACATGTAAATATGTCATATACACGTCAGTAGGTTTGTTAGTACTTGTCCTTTTTTATTCTATGCATCAGTGTCGAGCAGAGGATACAAAGTTGTATATAACAGTCATAGTGGTTGCTGTGTAATCATCAGTTTTTAGTGGAAATAATATTTTTCTCATTACTGTTTTCTATTTTTCTCATGGTATCAGAGAACTCTTGAGAAAAGAGTTTTCCCTTTCTTCTTCATCTTCATCCTTTCCATGGCACTTTCATTGGTTATCCCTATGCCACAAAATGTTACAAACTCTTTGACCTCACTACTAAAACTGTTTTTGTATCTCGAGATGTGGTCTTTCATGTGTCTATATTTCATTTTCTAACTTTTGTTTTACCACCTCCTCCATCAACTGAAAATTCCTCACTTGTTCTCCCTTTATCCCTACCTGATCTTTCTAATGTTCCTACTGATGTATCTCTAATTGACACTACCTCTTCATCTCATGTTGCTTTCCCTATTGATTCTACTGATGCATCCTCATCTTCCCCTTTTATACCCCCTGTCATGCCTACTTGTGCCTCCACTAGAACTAGAAAAGTTCCAGGCTACTAGTTTTCATCATAGGCTCCTTCCCTCTCAGACCTCACTCCAACCTTCCCCTTCTGCCAATGGTCCTCTGCAAGCAGGTAATCCTCACCCTTTAGCTTCTACTCTCTCTTATGATAATCTTTCAACTTCTCATAGAATCTTCACTTTAAAATTATCAAGGATTTCTGAACCTAAGTTCTTTCATGAGACTGTGTGTCACCCTCACTAGAGAAAGGCTATGACAAATGAGATAGCAGCCCTAGAAGCCAATCAGACTTGGGAACTCACTACATTACCTACTGGTAAAATTCCTATTGGTTGTCGATGGGTTTACAAGGTTAAACTTAGGTCTAATGGGTCCATTGAGAGGTACAAAACCATATTAGTGGCCAAGGGTTATACCCAATAAGAGAGGTTCGATTATTATGAGACATTTTCACCTGTTGCCAAAATGGTAATTGTTAGGACAGTTTTGGCTCTTGCTTTAGTTTATAATTGGCACCTCATCCAATTAGATGTTAACAATGCATTTTTACATAGTGAGCTTCATAATGAATTGTACATGAGCTTGTCCCCAGGCTTTGCTAAACAGGGAGAGCCTCAATAAGTGTGTGTAAGCTACTCCAGTCTCTCTATGGCTTAAAGCAAGTCTCGAGACAAAGGTTTGACAAATTCTTAGGGACCCTCATCACTCATGGCTTCACTTAGTCCACTGCAGATTACTCTTTCTTCACCAAAATTACTGGATCATCATTTATAGCTTTGCTTGTGTATGTAGATGATATATTAATAGCCTCTAATGACATGAGTGCAGTTGAGGAACTCAAACTGTTTTTGGATAGCAAGTTCAAGTTGAAAGATTTGGGTCCTCTAAAATATTTCTTGGTTATTGAGATAGCTAGAACAGCAAATGACATTACTCTTAGTCAGAGGAAATATGCTTTAGAAATCCTTGAAGATAGTGGGATGTTAGGGAGTAAGGTGCATAAATTCCCCATGGAGCAGAATTTAAAGTTGAGCAGAATAGAAGGCAACTTGCTAGATGATCCTACAACATACAGAAGGTTGATAGGTAGACTGATATACCTTACTATTACAAGGCCAGATATTTCATATGTGGTTCAAGTGCTTTCTCAATTTATGGATAAGCCTAGACATACACACCTTGCAGCAACAAATTGAGTACTGCAATACATTAAGGGAACTTCAGGGCAGGGTCTCTTTCTATCTTCTAAGTCAAAGCTGCATCTAAAAGGCTTTGCAGATACGGATTGGGCTGGGTGTATAGATACCAGAAGAAGTGTTATTGGCTTTTGCATATTTCTTGGAGATTCATTGATTTCATAGAGATAAAAAAAGTAGTCCACTGTTTCTAGAAGTTCTGCAGAGGCTGAATATAGAGATCAATGACATCAACCGTTTGTGAATTGATGTGGCTAATTCAACTGCTTAAGGATTTGCATGTTCCTCATCCACATTCTGCATTGTTGTTTTGTGATAACCAAGTAGCCTTACACATAGCCACTAACTCCGTATTTCATGATAGGATAAAGCACATAGACATCGATTGCCATATAGTGAGGGAAAAGTTTCAAGCAGGACTAATCAAGACACTGCATGTCAAGAGTAATATGCAGTTGGAAGATGTTTTCACCAAGGTTTTGGGGCAGCAGCAATTTGAAGCCTTAATCTCCAAGATGAGACTATTAAACATATATAGTTCATCTTGAGGGAGAGTATTAAGAGCACTAGTAGTAATTGTTCTAGAAGATTCATTTTTCACACATGTAAATTTTTCATATACACGTCAATAGGTTTGTTAGTATTTGTCCTTTTTTATTCTTTGCATCAGTGTCGAGCAGAGGACACATAATTGTATATAACGGCCATAGTGGTTGATGTGTAATCATAAATTTTTAGTGGAAAGAATATTTTCCCACAACTGTTTTCTATTTTTGTCAAATTGTTTAAAAAAACAAACTTGTAGAGAGTCCTATGTTGGACGAGGACTCGGGTACTAGGGTGTTGGAGAGCTCCGATGATGTGGTTGCAGCCATGGCAGCGGCCGTGACAGCTCACCAAGGCGTCGAGGCTGGCGGCGTTAGATCAAACTCCAATGAAGAAGACAAGGGTGACCAAAGTAATTACGGTAGAAACCGATGGCCACGACATGAAACTTTGACACTCTCAAAGATACGGTCGGACATGGATGGAGCTTCAGGGATACAAGTGTTAAGGGTTACTTGTGGGAAGAGTTTTCCAGGTGATGTCTTCTTCTTTTTTTTTTTTTTCCTTTTTTTTTTAAATAGACTTACATCTACCACATCAGTTTCGTCCACAAAATAGACTGTACTAGCAGAACTGTTTAATTAACTCATTTCATCTTCTTATTATAATGTTTTTAGATTTCTACACAAAATATAATAAATAATTCAACTTTTAACGTTCATCTCATCTCAATTTATTATTCATACCTCTCCTAAGGAATGTTCGGAGAATTAAATGAGATGATAATCCTGTAAATAATAATAAAATGATTTGAATTAAAACGTTTTATTGACACCGGTCTTAAAATGAGATGAGATGAGATGAGATGAAATGATTTGTGTGCTCAAATACATATAAGAAATAAATAAATACTAGAGCAACCTTAATTTTGAAAAATATTGTTATTTATATTGGAGGTGAGTTTTTGTTAACAGATATAAGAAGTCAAATTGATTGGTACGGAATGATTTTTGTAAGACATCACCTTCACAAGTTTCTCATCTTCAGCAAACACAATTACAATCATTATCAATTCTTAATTTTTAAGAATAATAATTTTTTCAGAAAAGATATTTATGATTATTTTAAAGTTTTTACTTCTTCTCATTCGAAAACTATCTTCTTCTTTTGTTTACTCAATTAAAAAAAAAAGTGGCCACACGACATCGTGGTGTGTTTTTCATCTTGAAACAAGACAAGAGTTCCGAGGGTCAAGTGCATATAGGATTTTCAATTTTATAATTTTGAGAAATTACATAAAATCCTTAAACCGCGTACTTTCATATAATTAATATGTGATTTGTCATTTTTATATTTCTATCTTTATGTTTAAATATGTTTATGTTTAATATAATGACAAAATTGATAAATTACATATTGATAAAGATGTGTGATGTAAAGCTTCCTTATAACATTTATATGTCACTTTTTTGCATATTTTCGTCATTTTAATCCATCTTTTTGGTTTGTTTTATAAGAATGTTAGCAAACATTAATGAGACATGGCATTCTCCATGCCAAGCAAGTCGTTCCATAAAAAAAATTATAAAAGCTTAAAAACATACTTATTAAGAAAATTTAAAAAATATAAACAAAATTAATTGGAAATGAAAGTGCTACGGTTTAGTTTGACTATTATTTATTATTTTATTATTATTATTTACTACTATTTAATATTCTATTAATATTTTTCATTACTATTCACATAATATCTGAGATCACCTCACTATCCAAATACAATCTAAATTTTTTAGTTGTCATATAAATAGTGAAAATATATATCAGAAGTTCGAGTCATCTCTACAGTGGACAGATGAGAAAGTTCTAAATTCTTAAAATTGAAGGTAACCATTTACAATTTTCAAGATAACGTGACATTCTTTAAGATTTTAAATTTAATGAGATGAGAATTTTGTGAATAGTAGTGAAATTATTTAAGTTAATATGTTATTAGATTTTGGAAACTGGGAGATAAATTGTTAAATAAAAATATTATAAAATTAAAAATTTTTTTAAATATAATTTTTGAATATAACTTTTGTTTTGAAATTTGAAAAAGTTATATTATTTTTTGTGTTTTGTTTGAAAGTTTGGAAAAATTATAATTATTAGATAAAAAAGTTGAAGATTTCAAATTGAAAAGTATTTTGTGTTTGAGTGATATTTGAAAAGAAAATTATGAGAGATCTAGCTTTCCAAACATGACCTTAATTTTATTCGGCAAAATATTTGTTAATGGACGGTGCTACTCACACCGAGAAATCCCAACGACACTTTGTATTGATAGTGTTAATTTTTTGGTACACATAATTAGTAGACTTTTTTGATGGGTCTATCATTTTCCTTTGTCAATAAATCATAACTTTTTTTTTGATACATGGGGAGGAGAGATTGGACCATTGGTCTCAAAATCAAGGTGTTTCCAATTAATCCAAATGATCTTGGCAATAAATCATAACTTTTATCAAAGGAAAATGATACTTAATCTCATGATAATGTCTCCTAAAAATTACCGTTTGAGTATTTTAATTTTTTTTAATAATTAAAGATGTGATTATTAATGAAATTGTGTATTTATTTATTTTTAAATATTTCAAGATGTTTAAAAAATATAAAAGAAAAAAAAATATGCAATTGCACTAGTTATAAGTTTGAAGAGGGCAAACTCACGTAACAGCAGCACCATTTACCAATTAATAGAAAAAATGCTTCCAAAAACTTAAAAGACTAAAACATTAAGGGGTTAATTTACCAAACTTTAAAACTATCGAGGTCTTTGAAAAAAAAACGTCAAAACCCTCACTTCGCAGTCGCTCAAAGAGCACGAAAGCCCAAAGTTTTTCACCGAGAAGAGAGACATAGCCGAACTCCAGAAATGGCGACCGCTCTGGCGAACAGAGCTTCGAGCGATCGAGCTCTAAGCCTCTTGAAGCTCCCATTCAGCTTCCTCAGAAGCTTCAGTGCTGCTTCGCAATCTCCTTCTGCGCCAAATCCCAATGCTTCTTCCTCGGCCTCGAAGAAACCCAAGAGAAGAAAGAAGAAGAACCTGTTCGAGGTGGCTCAGTTCTTACCCAGCTGGGGACTCGGGTACCACATGGCCAAGACTCACTGGACCGGGGTCTCCTACGAGATCACGAAGATCAATCTATACAAGGTCATTTTCTGTCTCTCTACCTCGCTGATTTTCCATTGTTATTTTTTTTGCGAGAAAATGTGGGAAAATTACTGGAAATTTTCCATGCCTATTGGAAAAAACCCAAAATCTGGTTATCCAAATTTTTTCGTTGAATTTGCCTAAACCATTGTCTTATCTTGAGTGATGTGCATGCCCACAATTTTTCTTTCCTACAGTTTCTCGGCAGCCAAACAACGAGTTGGTTCAATTTTTATGCTTCTTTTGTCCGCCACTCTCTCATAGGTTTAAGGGTATAGGGTTTATGTGGTTGCTGGGTTCTGTTGCAGGATGGTAGGCATGGCAAGGCATGGGGAATCGTTCACAAGGACGGTCAGTGTTTGGTTTCATACTTCTTAAAGAATTGAAATTTGTTTTTCGATATTGGTATCAGATTTGCTGACACTGCACCTGCTGCTGTTACTTAATATATCTATAGATTTTTTCTCTTAATTAAAAAAAGAGGTAATTTCATGCTTTATTGCTCAGTGTCATTACGTCGGGTGTTGCTTTTTCTGTTTTACTGTATAATGAATCTAAAAAGAGTTTCAGTTTAGGGAGTGAGCTGTTTACCTTGTTGGAATGATTTGATTGGGTTTAGTTATGGCCTTCGCAATTCTTGAATCCCTTGATGCTGCAAACTTTAATATATCTGTAACGCTCTACTCGTAGAAAAAGATTAAAAAAGACTGTTGCTTTTCACCATAACAAATTATTATTTAAGCTCAAGGATTTCTTTGCGCCAAGTCTCAGTCGTGCTTATTAATCTTTTCAATGTTGAAATGCTGAAAAGGTGTGACCTAGAAAACTCATAATCTTTGATTAGTTGTTTCTTCACTCTAGTCGTGTCCAAGGGTTCAAATGTCTCTTCGCACTGGCTGTGTCTATGTATTCAAACAATAAGACCGGATTGAAAGTAGTTTTGCATTATGGGGATCAGTTATCTCATATTGCAATATTCTGTAGAGTAGTTGGTTCAAAAAGGCTAATTAGCTTTTGTCTTCTTTTGTTGACCTCATTAACTTAATCTCCTGTTTTGATGATCCTTAGTAACTTATAATTATGGACTTGGAATGGAACATGTAGATTTCATCTTAGATTTGTTTTATTTTGGCTGACCAATTAACAGAATATGCATTTCTGTGGGAAATCAGACTGAAATGTATAACTGACTGGAAGGTCATCTAAAAAAGTTACATTAGTTATTTCAGTGTTTATGGTCCATGAAAGTTTTGTTACTGTTTTCGATCTTTGGTCTTTCATCCAAATCTCAGGTCCATAAAAATGTTTATAATAGTAAATCATTTTATGGTATCAAGAGTAAGGATTATTCAAATTGCTTCAGATCGTGATTACTTTTTCTAGTTGCAAGAGCATTGCTGTTATGTGTTGGTTCACTAAATGCCTGTTATCTGTAGTTACTAGTTATTTCACAATATTTGGAGCTTTTTATAAAGGTTAGATTTATTAGTCTATTTCAAGGTAGAAGAATTATCTGATTTCAAGGCTTGATTTATCTATTTCTGTAGTTTATTGTGTTTTGATCTATCAAAAAAGTTTATTTGCTAGAATTTGATGCAGGCTTGCCAGCTGCAGATGCACCAAAGAAAATAAGTGGAGTCCACAAGCGTTGTTGGAGGTATATTCCAAACTTGACAAAAACACCGGAGATTGCACCCAACTTGACCAAATGTGCTGAAACTGCCCCGAAAGCTGAAGTTCAAGCATCTTGAATCGTATCTACTAATAATAGATCCTGGTTGCCTGACCTGTTATACCCTGATGTCCTTTTTCAGCCGTTGATGCCCCACTATTTTAGAGTTTCACTCCATTGGCACCGATGTCGGATGTAGTTTGTTCTCTATTCAGTTCTTTCTGGATGTATTTGATGCTTTTTTGTAGCATCCTTGTGCACTGGAAGCAAAAGAAACGGTCTATTGGCAATGCAAATGAAAATATGTCATCACAAGTGAAAAGGTTGAGCATGATGGATTTTGTTCTCATTCAGTTTTCATGTTTTTGGAGTGATGCTTAATCCTGTCTCTTCTAAAATGGTATCTGAAGAAATCTGGAGGCAGGATGTTTCTTTAATTTCTGTCCTCGTTTGGTCCAACTTTCTTTGCTTCTATGATGCTCACCCGAGTTAGGAAGGCATGTCCTTAAATTAGTATTTAATTTGTAGGGACCAGCTTTTCCCGTTGATATCTGTTTTCCAATGGAAGACTCTCATTCAAGTACCTCTCATGCCTCGAAATCCGAAAGCTATCTCTCTTTCCCCTTCTGCTCTGTTTAAGCTTAGAGAGACGGGGATTCGGTTTTAGTAGACAAGAGAAATAAGATCTGATTTAGGAAAAACGGGTTTTCTTGAGTGTATGCAATATGGCTGCTGCCGGGCCCCCTCTGGGCTCGTCGGTGTCAGGGAAACTGTGCTCCTTTGCGGAGATGGTCTCACAGTTACCGGCTTTGCTGCCTGAAGTGGAAGTGCCGATTCGTGTGCCTAAAATTACTGATGGTACCCCTTGTGTTTTATTCACGAGAGAAGAGATAGAAAAATATGCTCAGTGTTTTCGATTTTCTTTGGTCATGAAATTCCTCCACCAATGTCCATCGCTGGATGAGATACGTGCGTTTATAAAAAATCGGTGGGGTTTACATAAGCAACCGGTTGTATCAAGTATGCGACGCCTTCATAACGTTTTCCTTCGGTTTTCAATTGAAGCTGATTTCGTCAAAGCCTTTTCCAGAGAAGCTTGTGAGGTAGAAGGGAAGCCTTACAGGATTTTTATCTGGAACCCAGATTTTTCAAAGGAATATGAGCCTTCCATGGTTCCAGTTTGGGTGGTCATCCTTGGACTGTCGCCGATTACCATGAGTCCTTTCATTCGGAGTCTGGTGCTTCAGATTGGCAAATATATTAGGAGGGATAATAGCACGCGTTGCGCTATGCGAACGAACGGATGGAGCAAAGGTCTGTGTGGAGATGGATGCGACTTTAGACTCGATTCTGGGTTTTTGGATTGGTGATCCAAGGAACTCTGCCTGTAAATATCAAGAAATAGTTTATGAAACTTTGACGGCTTATTGTTCTCATTGTCATATGCAGGGTCGTAACTGTAAAACATGTAAACAAAAGGTTGATGCAAAGAAGTCAGGTGATCTAAAAAAATTGGAAGGAGGCAAGGTGATGAAAAAATAGGTTCCCAAAATCCTAAAAAATAATTTGGAGGAAAATGTGAATCAAGATTTAGGAGGGAAATTGAGTTCGGGGGACATGGAGTATCCAAAAATTTTGGAAACTGAAAATAGAGTTGCCAACAATGACAATTTGGAATCTTTCCAGCCGAAGAAAGTGATTGAGGATGCTAAAAAAGATGTTTTACCATTAAGCCAAGACACGTTGTTTGTGATTGAAGATGTATTTGGGGAGCAGTGAATGATAACAAATCCTTTTCAGGCCCAGTTGCAAGGAAAGGAGAT
The DNA here is from genome assembly GCA_022457165.1 of Juglans mandshurica. NCBI lineage: Eukaryota > Viridiplantae > Streptophyta > Magnoliopsida > Fagales > Juglandaceae > Juglans > Juglans mandshurica. The sequence continues at coordinate 15,119,433 of CM039633.1, read as the reverse complement.
GGAGAGAGCCAATGAGGAAAGGGTACAGGAAAGGTTTGATGTGCAGGAAACAAGTTCTAGTCAGTATAGACATCCCGTGCAGGAGGGTGTTGGCGTGGGGTCTGCGAGTCAACCTTGTGCTGATCATCCTGAAACTTCTCTTTCTTCGAAATAAGAGGGTGTTGGCAAGTGGTCTGGACTATTTCGTGTTGACCAAAATCTAGAACATGGTTCTTCTATCTCGAAAGGTGAAGAGGATGAGTCTAACGTTGCTCATTTAGAAAAGGAGACATATTCGTTATTAGAAAAAGAAGGCCAGGAATATCAGTCAGGAAAGGAAGAGGAGTTTAAGCCAAAGAATTCCAAAAGGGCTAAGAGCAAGCCCTTACGTTTGAACCTATGCTTAAGCCAATTTTATTTTGGAACCTTAAGGGCCTTAGGACCTTTAAGGGGAGATTGAATAAGTTAGTTTGCATGTATAGGCCAATGATTATTGCGTTGGTGGAACCGTTTTTGAATGACAATCATTTGAGTCGTTTAAAAGTTAAACTTTGTATGGAGGGTTGTGTTTCTAATGAGCTATGTGGTGGCAAGATTTGGTTATTATGGGCTATTGGAGTCAAGGTTATGGTGCTTCAGTATTGTCCTCAATCTTTGTCAGTTAGACTGGAGGAGGATAACTATTATATTATCTCATTTGTTTATGCAAAGTGTCAACAGCTGGAAGGAAAAGCTTATGGGATAATCTCCGAAGTATTAACCCAGGAAATGATCCGTGGATGGTTCTTGGGGACTTTAATTCGTAATGATGAGGAACATAGGGGTGGAAGACCAAGATCTGCAGTGGCTATGATAAATTTCAATTCTTTTATTGATGACACTGGTTTGCTGGATATGCATCATGAAGGTAATATGCTTTTATGGTGTAATGGATAGCATGGACTCTCAAGAAGTTGGGTTTGTTTGGATAGAGTGATGATTAATTCTGCTTTACTTTTACGTTGCTCTAAGGCTTCCATGAAGTATTTACTGTAGGCATTTTCAGACCATTCTCCTATGGTTGTGTGGATGGAGAGGAATAATACTAAATATGGTTTTCCAAGCTTCAAGTACCAGAGAATGTGGGAGACTCATTCGGAATTCCGAAATTGTGTTCATGGATCTTGGGAAATGTAGAGGGGAGGTCAAGGTATGGTTCGATTAGCTGGGAAGTTAAAAAAGAGTTGAAGCAAAGCCTGAAGGCGTGGAATAAAAATGTTTTCAATTTTACAATTGAAAATATTAAAAGGCTTGAGGATAGGGTGAAGCGTTTGGAAGAACAATTGCAAATTGAATTTAATGAGGACTCCGATCTTGACCTTTTGGTAACAAAAGGGGAGTTGGATACTTGGATACATAGGGAGGAGCTTCGTCTAGCTCAACAAGCTAAGTAGCATTGGCTTACGGTAGGTGAGGCAAATGCTTCATTTTTCAAGGCTCTTGTATCCAGGCAGTATAAAGTAGTGAGAGAGATGACTCTAAATGATGGGCGGTGCTTAAAGAGTCCAGAGGAGGTCCATAACGGGGCGGTTGAATATTTTTCAGATTTCTTGATGTCTAAGAATTATAATCCTTTACCGGATCTCTCTAGTTTGTCTATGCAGGTCATTACTGACAGTGATAATCAAAAGCTCATTGAGCTCCCTTCGATCCAAGAGATTAAAGATGCGATTTTCTCCATTCCATCAAATAGTAGTTAGGGATCTAATGGGTTTGGAGCCAGTTTTTATAAATATTGTTGGGATATTATTTCTATGGATGTAGTGGATGTGGTACATGATTTCTTCCGAGGATTTCCTTTGCCAAGAGTATTTTCAGCAACTTCTCTAGTTCTTATCTTGAAAATTGACAACCCTAAGAATTTTGATAAATTCTGTCCTATCAGCTTGTGTTCTGTGTTCTACAAAATTTGTAGTAAAATTATGGTTCGACAAATTTCCTCTCTTCTACCCCGATTTATTTCTGAGGAACAAGGAGATTTCATTCATGTACGTAGTATATTTGATAATATCAGCCTGACACATAATCTGCATAAGCCAACCTAAGGAGGTAATGTTATTATTAAAATTGATATGGCTAAAGCTTATGACAATATTGAATGAGATTTCTTGATACATGTTTTGAAGGCTTTTGGGTTTTCGAATCTGGTATGTGAGTTGATTAGAAATTGCATATCTTTCCCTTGGTTCTCATTTGTTATGAATGGTGTTTCTAAGGGCTACTTTAAGGCTGGGGGGAGGGGGGCTTAGGCAGGGAGATCCAATCTCTCCTTATATTTTCATTGTGGTAAAAGAAACTTTGTCTAGATTGTTGAAGAAAGAATTTAATCAAGGAAAGATTGGAGCCTTTTATCATCCTCGGGGCATTCCCTTTATTTCACATCTTTTATATGTGGATGACATTGTCATTTTTGCCAATGGAAGCAAGGCATCCTTGAGGAGCATCTTGGCAACGTTAGAGATATATGAAAAATGGTCAGATTAATCTGTTAGTAAAGAAAAGTCCTCAATTATGTTTTCAAAGCAATTTACAATTGCAAGGCGACGAGCTAGTCTTCGTATTACGAGTTTTTTTGAAGGTTCTTTGCCTTTTAAATACTTGGGGTCACCTATTATTTCAGGGAGGCTTAAGGCAATTCATTTTGATGAGATGTTTTCGAAGATTAGAGATAGAATTGGCAGATGGAAGGCAAATCTTTTATCCAGTGACACACGGGTTCTACTTTTAAAGCATGTTCTTGGAAGCATGCCTATTCACCTTTTTTCTATTATGCAGGTCCTAAAGTCGATTCTTATCAAGATGAATAGGTTGTTTAGCAATTTTTTTGGGATCTTCATGAAGTAAAACCGAAGAAGCATTGGAGGGCATGAGAGGCAATTTGCAAACCAAAAAAAGAAGGTGGAATAGAGATGTGAAATCTAGAGGATATAAAAAAATCTCTGCATATGAAACTTGCTTGGAAACTTCTTACGAATGATTCTTTATGGTCTCGATATTTCAAAGCAAAGTATGTTAAGAATTCTCCTATTTTCCTGGTCAATCCTTCCCTGGGATCAAGCTTTTGGAGATGGTTATTAGTTGTATCCTGGATGTCATCAAACATGCCAAATGGAAAATATAGTCTGGAGATACTTTCTTTTGGTATGATAAATGGCTAGAGAATGGTCCCTTTATGATCATTATGATACGATGAGTATATCAAATTTGAGATTGAAGGAATTATTGGTGGAGGATCGATATGACTTTGAACTTATTAATCGGCTTGTTGGATCTGATCATATGGAGGGGATAATGCAAACTTTGAGGGGCAAGAAACCTGGCTTTAATGTCCTCATTTGGATGCCTAATTCGGAAGGAAAGTTTAGCACTAAGAGTGCATGGGAAGTGATACAGGTAAAAATGCTTAGAATATTGTGGGCTGATTGGGTATGGCATTCTAGTCTTCCTAAATTCATGGCGGTAACTATGTGGAAGAGACTCAATAATGCTTTGAATGTGGATGATCTGATTAGAAAGATTGGTATTCCAATTGTCTCAAAATGCAATTGCTGTAAAAATTGAGCTTATGAGGATCAGAGTCATGTCCTAACTGAAGGTGAGTTTGCGAGAAATATTTGGAAGAAATGTGCTCTTTAGGTAGGCATGATCGTGAGGGATGATGGCTGGTCATGGCGAGAGATTGTTGCAAGCTGGTATAATAGAGCAAAAAAATCGACCATAATGGGGAATATTATGTGTTTACTACCTTCCATTATTACATAGAGATTGTGGACCAAACGGTGTAAGGCACATATGCAAGGGATAGAAGAATCTGTAGAACAAGTGTGGAGGAATATAAAATTATGGGTGGCAAAGATTGGAGAAAAACTCAAGGCGGGGAACATATTGTCTGGACGAGATGAGTTGATTCTCAAGGGATTGAACATTCCTCCTAAAGCTAAAAAAAAAATTTGCAGACAGTTCGATGGTGTCGACCAACTGTAGGGCGTTATAAGCTGAATTCAGATGGCAGTAGTAGAGGAAATTTGGGTGTAACAGGGGTAGGAGGTCTTATATGTGATTCTAATGGGAAATTGGTAACAGATTTCTTGGTTTTCCTCGGACAAGGCAATAGCTCCTTTGCGATATATGGGTGTTTTTAATGGTCTTAAAATAGCAAAAGGTATGGATGGGTATTAATCACTTAGACCTTGAACTTGATTCCATTACTATTGTAAACTGGCTATGAAAATCAGTTTGTGGACTCTGGTACGTTGAAGATTATTGGGAGGAGCTACAAGAGATGATGAAGGGCATGAATATAAGTATAACACCCGTGTATAGTCAAGGGAATGCCCCAGCAGATATGTTGGCGAGAATGGCCTAGAGGGATGCACTTCAAATTGGAATTCTTTTGCAGAGTTGCCTTGGAGATTATGTGGTCTTCTAAAGATAGACAAACTTGGTCTTCCATACATCCGTAATGCTTAATGTTTCTATATGGATATGGGTAGTTTTTTGGTTTTTGTATAGTTTATTTTATTGGTTGTAATTCTTTGATAATAAGGTTCTTCCATTGGAAAGTCTTGTAACTACGGTATTCTTCCATCAAATGTGAGAGTTTATCAATAAAGCCTGGAGGTACGGTCCTCCTTCCACCCTAAAAAAAAAAAATCTTTATGATATTTCACCTATTAAAACTTAGAGAAATGATTTGAGTCCTGAATTCGAGACTTAAATTTGTGTCCCGAATGATATTTTTTTTTACTTAATGATTAAGAAAATATTTTTTAATGATATTATGAATTTTTTATTTTTTTTTTAAAATATTTATGATGATTAAAAAAATACTATTCGAAACCTTTTCAGTAGCTGCAGTGGAACTCTAAAACGTAATAAATGTAGGGCATTGCGTGCCATCTGTTCAATTGAATTGAGTGGATGTTCATATATATAATTACTCAAAAGTTGAAACTTACAAGAACTCTTTCGCTCTCTCGTTTTGTCGAAACCAAGAACTCTTTCATAGATCCGGCTTGAGGGGTGGGAGCTTCGGCTCCCTTCCCCTCCCTTCCTCCTCCTCCTCCTCCTCCTCCTCCCCTTCTCTTCTATGTAGTTTTTTGTTTTGTGTTTTTGTATTTTTCAAGAGAAATAAGTGTGAATTGCCGATCTAGGTCTTCCCGCCGCCACAAGCCAGCACGCGCCCTGCCATGGTGATGCCCTGCCGCTGATCTTAAAGACCACCGAATACGGCATTGAACGGAGCGGCGAGTAGCCCGCACGCGCGGCTCGAAGTTTCGGCGTCGTTCGGCGCGTGGCCTCCACGCACCACCCGGGAGCCCTCTACCAACACCACGTGCGGCGGTTCTGGAGTCTGTGAGTCTGGGACCTCCAAGGTCGACTGGTGGTTCCCTTCCCAGAGCGGCGCGTGTACTGCACGCGCCACAGCAGCCCCTGTGTTCTGTTTTGTTGTAGTGTTTTTTTTCTTTGTAGTTTTCTTTATGTAATGTAGTCTCTAGGTTAAATAAAAATTCAAAAAAATTAGTACATTCGGACTTTGGTCCGAATGGAGTATTAGTCCCCCCTCCGCGTTGACGGAGTTGTTGGGGTTTGGGATACCCTAGCCTGCTTAGTCAGGGTATGGGGCTTTGTAATCTCTGTCGTGGACAGAGAATGTATTTTCTCTGAAGATTTAGGTCTTTAGAGATTTACTGTCTGGACTAGACCATGTCAGTCACGAAAGTGTACTGAGGAGTTATTAACGATTGTAATTGATTTGTTTTTCAAATCAACTTTGTAAGTCCTCTCTTAATGAAAGTTGATACCTGTTTTCTCAAAGAAAGAATTGAGTGGATGTTGAAGCTGAATAAAATTTCACAACTTTGGATACTGATCTCATTTGACTCGGCAAAAAGATTTCCTAACAACGATATTAAAATTAAAGAAAAAAACTAGCATAAACAGTGGGGGAATATCTAACAAATATAACAAAAAACTTTATGAAAAACAAAACTCAAAAGCAAAAATCAAGCAATTATAAATTGAGAAATGATTTCATTGAGAAGGTCCATATTTCTTCATATAATGTCAAGGATACTGACTTTCGTATAATTTAAAAAGTATTAAAGTATTTTAAATTTTATATAATTAAAAAAATACAAAACAAGTATCATCGATTCATCCACTTCGGGAAAAAGAAAAAAAGAAAAAAAGCAAAACGTTTTACTATCTTAGCAGTCTGCCCCACAGTTTGCCAATTGCCAGCATTTCCTTTTCGAATAATGATACACCTCCAACACAATCTACAATATATTTATTATAAAATTATCTTATTAATAATACCCTTTTTATAACATATTATTGTACAATGTATCGTAGATTGCGTTGTAGGTAAATCATTTTCCATCCTTTTCACCAACACTGTTCAAAAACTGACACACATAGGTATGTAGATAGCAAAATAGGAAAGAGACAAAGACCTTTGATATTTGACAAAGTTGAGGAAACAAAAACCACACCACCTGCTGCAATGGTCCAACCTCACCATCTGATCTCAGTCCCTAGCACCTCCTTCCTTCTTTGAATCCTTTGATCTCTAATGGCCTATACACTTTAAGAAGAAAATATCCACCTTTTAAGCTTTTCCATGCCTTCTCTACCAAATCCATGACCTTTCACTCTACACAATGGCAACTGTGGAGGGGCCCCATGTTGACTCAGGCACTGCAAGTCGCTGCCGTTATCGTAATTCTGTCACAGGTAGCAGTGGCGTTTCAATCTCCGGTGACTCCGACGACCAGTCGTGGCACTCGCCGTTGGAGATTGAAGGTGTGCTGGACTCTCAGAGGGATTCCTCTGGGACAGGCTGTTTGTTTAAAGACGACTTGGAGAGTGGGGTTCAGGAGTTGAAGAAGCATTTGGGTAAAGTTGAAAGAGATTGTAGGATTTGCCATTTGGGTTTGGAGGACGGTATAGAGGCCGGGGTGCTAGTTGAGTTGGGGTGTGCTTGTAAAGGTGATTTGGGTGCTGCCCACAAGAAATGTGCTGAGACGTGGTTCAAGATCAAGGGAAACACGTGAGTAAAAGCCTCTAATTTTTCTCATATAACTAGCTCATGAAAGTCTTTGTTTCTGTATGTGATTGTTCATTAATGATGGATGCTTTTTGGGAAATTCTGAATATCCATTTGTTGGTATCTGCTTTTTGTGAGTAGTGGTGATAAACATGGAATCATGAGATTCTTTTTTTCTATATGTTGTTTACTTGTGGGTATGCTATTGCTGCCTGTATAATTTTCTTCTTTTGTTTCTGTTTGATTTCTGAGAAGAGGAAAGGAAGGATATGAATGATTGAAACTTAAATTTTTTTGCATTACCGCGTGGCTCAAGATGAATAAAATCTCTACAAAACAAGCCTGTTAGAATAATTTTGGTTAGTGATGGTGATTTTTTTATTATTTGAAAATTCATGAAGGCATGAAATAGTGTTGGCTCGATTTGTTTCACACTCCTGTCATGCTATAAGTAACCAAACAAAGAGGGGTACGGGGACGCTGATATCAAAATTTTAGCCTTTAGGTTTAGAAACTTGGATTTTTACAGAAAAACTGGGTTGAGGTCTTATGATCAATAAAACTAGAAGTAAATGCACATCTTTGCTCTTCTGGGGAAAGATAGACAATTAAAATATTAAGGACTTGTTTCGACACTGAGAATATCTGTGAATAGTAGTGAAATGGTTTGTGAATAGTGAAATGACTTGAGTTAAGATATTTTATTGGATTTTGAGAAATGAGAGAGAAAAAGTTGAATAAAAATATTATAATTTTAAAAAATTGTTTGAATATAATTTTTTAATATTATTTTTGTTTTGAAATTAGAAAAAAGTTGTATTGTTTTTTGTGTTTTGTTTGGAAGTTTGGGAAAGTTGTAATGATTAGGTAATAATTAGATGAAAAGGTTGAAAATTTGAAATTGAAAAGTGTTATTCGAATCAAGTAGTAAACAATATGGGAAATAGTTCCATTCTATCTATTTGACTTCTCTTCTTATCACAAGCAGAGTCCAATTTGATTTCTCAACTTGTAATCTACAAGGATCATTAATACTATTATTTTTTATTAGTAACAATGCATTAATTAAAAAGAGAAATACAAAGGTGGGGGTAGTAAGCCCCAACAAACCCCACTCCTACAGCTAATACGGTGCATAGAATTAAAAATTTAAAGGGCAATAGAGCTAAAAGTTTGGTTCAGATCTATATTCCTTCGGTGAACTGAGCAAACTGCCATAAAGGTCAATTTTGACATGATCCTACTGAGTGATTGCCGTGTTGCGTCTGAAGGCTGCGATAGGTGATGTATCACAGGACTTGACTGCTTTAGAGCATCCGACAGAGCTTTCCACACCCTCATCCTCTGGAAAAGAAGTTATAATGGATGTCCACTTCGGATATAAAGAGAGGACTGGAGGTTGCTTCTCGGAGAGGGAAGAAAACCCTTAGGAGTGCCGCTAGATAGGCCTGGGCTGCACCTGCACATGTGCCGCCGGTGTGGGATGATGGATCAGTGAGTTGCCAGATCAATGGGATGGTGCGTGGCTGTCGATGTTGGGGTGCTACTGAAAGCCTTTTTTAGGTCATGTAAGAGGGAGGTGTAAGCCCCGAAAGCCTTTGGTGCTTCGGTAGGGCGAGCAGCCCTTAAACCTAAAACAAGGTTTGGAACCGTTCCCCTATTTCTGCATTTCATTCTCTATTTGGTCCGCCTCAAACAAAATGAGAAAAAAGGAGAGGCCTATTGATTCAAAGTCACTAAAAAAGGGTTGGTCAATAGCATAGCTCTTTCTTTCCGGGTCTTCTTTTAAAGGAAAGGCCTTTGCATTCCTAATCCGGTAGGAGGCAGGACAGCTTTGTTTGCCCCAGCTTGGTGAATCGCATCCCCGTGCAACGACATTGTTTGTGAGCCTCTTACTGTCTCGCTCAGTGTTTGCAATGGAAGGTGGAGAGGAAAGTGGTGGAGAGGTAAGTGGAGGAAAACAAGTCAGCGACCAGCCAAACAATGCTGTTATTCCAAAATCTGGTCGAAGGAGAGGAGAGCACGAAAATGAGGTGGGGCATGATGGTCATGCGCACGCACCAGTGGAATTTGGTGGCCGCTAAGTGGAGGTGGAAGCTGAAGTGGAAGTGGTTCCATCGGTGTGGGGGTGTTTGAGTCAATAGTGGTCTGAAGTTCTAACTTCTAACACAAAAGAGGAAAACAATGAAAAAAGGAAAGAAAATGGTAAAAGAGATAAGGGAAGGGGGAGGAAAGTAGAGTGGAGGGGAGGGGGATTTGGTTTCAAAGAGAGGTTCCTCTGAGAGTTTGGGGGTGGTGGGGAATGTTGGGGGAGAGGTTTTAAAACGGGAGGGAAGAGGGATAAAAGATAGAGAGCTGAAGTTCTAGTCTTATTTAATATAATACAGATACAGCTCCCATATTTGGACATTTCCTGTTTACCTTATAAAGAGTCCTTAAAACATCCCCCTCGTTGAGCTCATTAAACTGCGTTGTAGCTACCTAATTCAAGTTCTGTGGTTTACGAATATTCTTTACCTCTTTAGTGGCAAGTTAAATGACATAGAAAGAGTTTTCCAGTATAAAACTTAACATTATGGACAATAGGTTCTTTCAAGTTCAGAACTCATAAGAGGCTTCTCATGGTCACCTTTCTTTGGGGATTGACTTTAGAAAGTCCAAATGCATTTGACTTTGGTGCATTGATTTCTGCTTCTATGGATGTGTTAAACTACTTGTTTTCTTCCAGGTTTGCCATCATCTTCCATGTTGAATAGTCCTTGCTTTAGGTTAATATTATATGGAAATATGTTAATATCAAGGGCTGCCTTCCTCTCTACTTCACCTCCCCAAAGGGTATGCAAGGTGCTTTGAAAATCAATAAGTTAAGGAAACAGGCTTTCAGTTTCTTGCTTTTGTTGATTGTAGCTTAAAGGTTATGGTTCAGTTTAAGCTAAGCCACAATCGATGAAGCAATTGACAATCAGGAATTGGCTTTGGAATATTGGCAGTTAGCTTGAGGAGTGGAGGTCAGCAGTGAGTGAGTATCCCAAGATATGCATGAATGGTTGAGCTAGCCTCACATCTCTAGGGCTGCAGAGTATGAGGCTTCCCGTCGCCCTAAAAAGCAGAGGGGGAGCTCTAATTCGTATGCAGCTCATACAGAGTGAGACACTTGTTCCTCCTTGGGGGAGGACGAGTGCAGCAAAGGAGGGGAAGCATGTTTAAGGGATGAGCGCGTGCGACATCATAATTTGAATGCACGGTATTCCTCATATTTTCGCTGTGAGAAAGACGAACAACTTCTATAATCATCTTGTAATCATAGAAGATTGAGAAAATTAACTGAAATCTCCAAATTAGTTGAGACTTCTAATTTGGAGACAGTCACACTATTTAGGAGGTTTTACCAATAAACGAATGATAAGTAGGTTTCATCCGTCCACTCTCTCCTTTGTCAAGGAAAAAGTAAAGTTATACAGATAAAAACAAGTCTTGGGCTTGTCCTCTCATGGAATTCCTGCAACTATTTGATTTGTATTTGCTTTCATTTTCTGTCGCCTTTTTTGTCTGTACCAAGTACTGAGATAAGAACTCCCGTTCACAATCCTGGTGGTTACACCAACTTCAATTTCTTTTTATATTAATTATATAGGAATGAACCAAGATGTACTCATACAAGTAAAGGCAGTTCGAATAGATATTATTTGTGCTTTGATAGGTGATGAATCGATTGACAAGTTGTTTTTTAAATAAAATAAATGCAATCCATCAAGTATGGACAGAAGATGACTAACTTTGAGAAAAAAAAAAAAGAAATATTGGCAATTGGTGTGCAGACACTACGCTTTTTCATTGTTAATCAATTACATATGTATGCATATTTCCAGGCTGTGTTGCCCATGTTGTGCAATATGCTGTGCAGCTAGTGTTTGTTTTAAAAGCATCTGCAATTTTGGTAAATCAAGGTGTTTTAAATTGCTAATAGGAAAGTGGAGAAGATTGCGAGCGTTCAAAGTTTGTATGAGTTGCATGGCATGACTGCAAATCTATTGACCAAAGCGCAGTTAGTGAGGTGTTAGCTGATAGTTTTTTATGACATAAATTAGCAATTGTGATGGAGTGTGTAAAGCAATTGATGAGCATGCTTGCTGTATTGTTTTTCTTATAGGTAAACAAAAATTTTATTGAAAAATATAAGTAGGCCTAGCCCAAGTACACGAGATGTCGGGATGTAGACAAGAGAACTGTATTATTTACGAAACTGGATGGTTTCCATTATGTAATGATAATTGTAATGGAAGCAAATATTGCTGTCATGACTTGATAAAACACCCAATTGAATCCCTCTTGACTGTGTTGTAATTTGTGTAAACCCTGGTATCATATTTTATAACAAATATAATTTGAATTCATACATACATACATATTTCTAGAACAAGAATAACTTGAATGCAGTCCAAGTTTCCAATTCTTGTTTGAAGATGGTAAAAAATCCATTTTTACCCCTCAACCTACCACTCATTTGCAATATGACCACTGCACTACCAAAGTTGTCACTGTATTCTACTTAGCAAAAAATTTGTCACTTTATCCCTCAAACTACTACTACTTTTGAATCCACCCACTCCTCTTCCTTAAATGCCACGTCGATTAGTTTTTGTCCATCTTAATGGTTAGATCAGGACTAGGGGGTAAATTGCAACTTTGGTAGTTCAGTGGTCATATTGCAAAGGATTGGTACTTGGTGTAGTTTCCCTCAAGATAGCACCCTTATCTTTTGAAATATTGTCAAGAGATAAGTTCATAAATGCTTTGGTAAGTTGAATTGAATGTACATAATAGAGCAGTAATCCAGAGCTTGATGCTGTCCTTTAGATTTGAAACTTGCTTCTTACCTCGTTTTTTTTCTTCATATGCCTTAAAAAATTCAGTAACTGATAGTTTTGATTCATTTTCGGATAATTTCTGCCACTAATAAAAATATCTATATTTTCAGGACCTGTGAGATCTGTGGTGCCACTGCACTCAATGTTGCCAGTATGCAAAGAAATGAGGCAAATAATGCTGCTACTGTTTCAGCCTCAGCATTAGCAGCACCAGTGATACTAGTGGAGAACCGAACCGTTTGGCATGGCCGCCGCATAATGAATTTTCTACTGGCCTGCATGGTCCTTGGCTTTGTCATTTCTTGGCTTTTTCACTTTAAAATACTAACATGAGTTCAGTTCTGGATATATATATATATATATATATATATATATATATATATACTTCACCTCCACTTATGCCTACTTGCCCCCCCAGTATTTAGAATTGCTATGAAACGTGTATGTGATGTATAATTACAAAAGTTTCTGTGAGTGTGTGCCATTCAATTACACGTCTTGTAATTTTTGAAAATGAAACAGAAATCCTGTTGTATTTATTTCTCTTTTCATAATGTTGAGAATGTACACATGAAAAACGATTTGACAGCCATTTAATATTTTGCACTTTCTAGAGAATATAATGCTCCAGCACAGGCAAAACATCAAGGGAAAGAGAAGAGATTTTCTCTTCATTCTATCATCTGAAGTCACATCTAAGTGATGTAGTGATATCATATTTTAAATAGATTTCTACTTTTGTAGTTGACTTACAAAAATCACTTAAAATGTATCACATTGGTCGGTAATATTGACAAGGATAGAATTCAAGATGAAGATTAGTATTATTCCAACAGAAAATTGCCAGCAAAGTCTGACAGCAATCTCAAACAGTATCCATTGTTTGGGCTTAGTTGGATTCAGAAACTATCTCATTTCATCTTATCTCATCTCATAATTATAATTTTTTTAAATTCTCACACAAAAAATAATAAACAATTCAACTTTTTCAAATCTTAAAACAATAATAATATTTTATCCAATTCATTTAAAATTATATCATCTCACTATCAAAACGAGCCCTAAATCTCAAATAGGAACAACACATCTGCTATTCCTTTCTTATGTCGCTCCAGTGGATGCTTTGAGGGGAGAAGTTCCCCATTCAACATAAATTGTATGGTAGAAAGATGGGATGGCCTGGTGGAAGAAGATTTGCACGGATTGAAGTTCGAAATGAAGCTTACGGGAGAGAGGAGACAGATGCTGCGAGATTCGCACGGTGCACTGATGGAAAGCAGTCAACAGTGTTGAGTAAAGGGAGAGACCGACTGAGATGAAAACCTCGGGATAAAATTGTGTTTGTTTTGGGGGAACTATCTAACTGTACGAAAACTATTTTGAGGTTTTGAAAGTTTTGGATTTATCTCCGAAAACAAACGAGCCTAAACAATCCCTAAACTACCCTTAAAAGTTTATCTTAAAACCCTAGTTCATAAAACATAAAACAAATGTGGGTCAAGCATCCTCAAGCCCAATTATTCTAAACTAATAAAATAAATTCTTTAAATGATTTAAATAAACTGAAAGCCTTCAATAATAATAGGCCCAAACAATAACTCTAAATCATGTATTCCAAAGCTTGTATCAAGTGGATCAAAACTGGTTTTTCTTCTTTAAAGTTCATTTTGTGTGTTGGGCTTTTGCTAGTTTTATCCCAAGTGGATTACAACAATCATTGCATTAATTTCTTGATCTTCTTACTTCTTGATCTTGTAATTGGCCCATCTAAAACTTGCAAAGAATTTTTAAGACTAGATCCATATTGGTGTCCATCAAAGCTGAAGAGAGGCTCAATTTTCCTCCATGGCTTTTCCTTAAAGTTTCCAACTTTTTGTGACCAATGTATGGCCTCGTTCCAAATGATTGTGTTGTCCAAAAGCTAATAAAATAACTGACCAAATGGTGTGAATGTCATTAGTGGTAATGGGCTTGGCAATAGGCCTCTAACTCTATAGAAGAAAAGAAGTGAAAGTGATGCTGAAGGAAGGGCTAGGCAATAGACCTCTAACTCTTTCAAATTTCCAGCTCTTTTGTGACCAATGAATGGCCTGAAGTTCCAACGAGCATGTTGTCCAGAAACTATTGTAATGACTGACCAAAACGTGTGAATATCATTAGTAGTGATGGACGGCACACGGCAAGAGCATGGGGGAAACAAAATATGAAAGAGAAGGCTTGGTATAGGAGCATCTGAATATCATTGTACCAATCTTTTTGTTTAATTATGATTCTAAGTATCTCAAATTAAATTGAAGAAGTTGGGATTTAGTTAAGGATCATACATATCTTGGTAAAGCGTGTTTTTGAAAAAAAATTAAAAAGAAATTTTAGTTACAAGTTGTTGTAAAAAATAAAATTATGACGCGTCTCACATGCATATTAAATTGAAAACTAGCTATTATCATGCCAACATTGTAATTATAATATCATATAACTTCCGATCTGCGTGAGGCTTTGTCATTATTTATTAATGTAAAGACTAATTTGCCGAGCTACTTTACAGAAGGTCTTATCTCTAAATAGTATAATTATGTTCAAATCTTCCACTCCTGTATAAAATAAATTGTACTAATAATTTTATTCTTTTGTCAGTGTAAAGTACATCATTTATATGACTCAAAAGTAGAATTATTTATTACTAATATTGCAATTTGAATGGCTTTATATCATACACTAGTCACATGACATAATTTGATTTGTAAAATTTAAATTTTAGAATCCTACAAATCAAATTATGTCACGTGAATAGTGTGTGGTGTAAAATCCTTTAAATATAATTATTCATCACTCAAATAGTAAAACTTTAGGTGAAATTTCACTTTGCCCCATCGAACTTTCACACGATTCGCAATTTGCCCCCCAACTAATAATTTCATCATAGTGAACCCTCTAACTTTTAAAACTTATCAATTCCCTCCTCCGTCTACCATCAGTGTTAAATGCAACGGAAAGTCAAGCACGTGCTGCTCATGTGCAACTTCTTCACCTGCAAAGACAAAAGCACCTCTCATTTTTGTGCTCCCAACACTGAAGAGAGAAAATCGAGGAACCCTAAGTGAGCCCTTTTCTTCTCTCCAGACCATCTATTTGTTGTTCCATTTGTGTGGATCTTTAATATTTGTGCATGGACATATGTTCAATTCGTTATACGTGAATTCTGCATGGCAAATGTTTGGATTTTGAGGATGTCTGTATTCAATATTGCACGTGGGTGGGTCTAATGTTGTTTGCTTCCTAATTTGACGCTAGTGTATTTCTAAGTGGCTTTAGTGGTCCCAGATTGAGAACAACTATAGTGTGGATTTGTTTTCTATTGTCGGCTTAGGTTGTGACAACAAATGTAAACCAACACCCTTGCACCTGTTTGATGGACGTTTTTAATGGTTTACATTTGCTTACATCTACTTTCAAAACGTCATTGCTTTTACAGCAACCTCCAATTTCTAGCTAATATTAGATATGCATCATCTAGAAATAATCTCATTAATTTCTAGTAAAATACCATTAATTTACGGCTAATATAACTAAATCCTAGAGGAAAAAATAGATGATGTAGACATAGAGAAAAAAGAAATGTATACCTGAACCCTAGAACCACAAAGAAAAAAGGAATAATACATGGAAAAATTTGAAGAAGATTATTTACAAGAAACAATACATTACCCCTCCCGCAGATATGAGGGCCTCACGTCGGTGGACTGAGGGATTCGTGTTGGTGGACTGAGTGGTGAGAATCTGTGTGTGTCTAACTCACATAGAAGAAGAAGAAATCTTAGAGAACAAGAAGAAGTCGTTAGGATCACTTGCAGAAGAAGTCAAAATCGCATCCCAAACTTGAAATCGTAGTGCAGAGGAGTTGGGGGCTTCGCGCGGGGGGAGGGGGGGGAGGTGAACTCGAAATCGCAGTGCAAAAGGGTTGAGGGCTTCGGGAACTTGAAATCACAGCAGAGGGGTTGGGGGCTTGGGGAGAATCGCAGCATGGGGGAAGAGGGGCTAGGGACGCAGAGGGGTTGGGGGTAGGTGCAGGACCTAGTGAACCCGGTTTGCCACTTGGGGTGTAGGGTGTGTACCCAACGACCGACTGATACCAAGATTTTTCCATGTTTAAAATGGTTTCTTCTACCAAATACTTAAATAAAAATCACTTAATATATTTCAAGTCACCAAGTACAATGGAAATAATAGAAAAACATTCTTTTACATCATTGCTAAAAGTAGATTATACTTGGATATTGAGATGAGTTGAGTTGAGTTGTGAATAGTAATATTTTGTAGGTTTGATTAAGATGTGTTTAACATTTTTAGATTGAAATGAATTTAACTTTTTAAGTTGAAATATATAAAGTAGATTGAGATAAATTTCACTTTTTTATCTGAAGTTAAAAAAATAATAAATTCTATTAATGATTGATTTGATTTGAGTTGTGTTTGGTTGTTAACAGTGTTATTATGACCGCTCATTCATTTAGCATTGTCCATCACTTTCACACTGTAGGCTCACTTCTAAAACCCTAAATCGTATGCACTCTATCTCATAACGCCCAAAGATTTTAAACTCTAGACCCCTCAACAGAGAGCTTCCGATAAGGAGGATCTTAGTTTCCCTCTCACCAAGTAAGATTATTTTAACCTTCGAAGCTTTTACTTAATTATTTCTATTGTGCATAGGCTTAAAATTGGATATTTTGGGATAAAAGACGTTAGGCGACTATCTTTGGTTTTTTAGGGTCCAATGGCTGCCAACAATAATCCGCCGTCGGGCTTGGAGAAAGAACAGGTGGGTACCTTTTTTAACTATTGTTTGATACTCGGATCTTGAATTTAACTGTGGAAATGAAATTTAAAAATTAGTTTTATTTTTTAGTGTTTCTGACCATGCCATTTCTGTTTTTCTCTGAACCGAATTCATCAAGTATCTATGTATATCTGGCAATCTTGTTCTAAGTTGTTGACAATTAGATTATAAATTCTGCTTATTGTAATTCCACAGATCTTTGGAATGGCGGAAAAGGAGATGGAGTATAGGGTCGAGTTGTTCAACAAGTAGGTTATCTGCCTTGTATATATCGTTCCATACTAGAAATGTCGTCCATTCAACAATAGGGTTTTCTAAGATTTGATATCAAGTGTATTTGATACTGTTGTCAATGCTCATTGGTCAATAATTGAAAATTTTTGTGAAGCTAAGCCATCATAAAATGGTCTTGCATATGATTTATGAGCTTCTTGAGAAGTCACAGAGCATATTATTCTTTTTATGTCTCTTGGACTACGGTCCTTGAGTGTTCTGTCTTTTATTTCCTGTCGGGTGTTCCATGTGTGATTAGGCACCTGCCTCCACAATTCGAGCAACCATGGGTGCATGTATATGATAGTCTGCTTTCCCAGTGTGATCCAAGTTATTGAATTTCAGTGTGCTTGTAAACATCTCATGGGAAAGAAAAAAAGGCTTTGTAATGAGCTGGGTTGAATATTGCAGTAAAATGTGGTTATCTGTTGAAAAATAGTCATCATCAATTTCCATTCATACATACTCTCGTTGGATCAGGAAAATATATATATATTTCTCATGTTAAGTAAAGATAAAAGCAAACATATCTGTAAATTAAATCTTAATGTACATTCTACTGAAAGAGGTTAATTTGTTATGTAATAATTTAATTCCAAAAACACTTTAATTAGGTATAGGTGGGATGAGGTACTACTAGTTTCTTGATTATTTAGCTTTGCCATAGGTTCAGTCTATCTTGATTTTATTTTTAAGTTTTGGACGAGTATAATCTACCTAAGCTGTCATATTAAGCATATTTATAATGGATTTGTTTGAATTGCTTGGAATGGGTCTGCATTGCTTATGAGCTTCCTTTCTTGATAAAATACTTCTTGAGGCTAATGTATTTTCTCTTCTCTTTTTACCTATTCAGGCTCACACATACATGTTTTAATAAGTGCGTGGAGAAAAGGTACAAGAATTTGTGTTCATTTATTTCCAACAATTTCCATGAACATTTCTAAGTAGATTTTGAGTTCTCCTTTGAAGACTTTCCCAAGAAGTTCAGTTCAAGTTTTCTAAATAAATGATTCCAGAAACTACCCAGTTGTTCTTGTACCAAAAAAAAGCTGTATCAAATATATTCTTTTACTATTCAGGTACAAGGAGTCTGAACTAAATATGGGCGAAAATAGTTGCATTGATCGCTGTGTTTCAAAATATTGGCAAGTAAGTTGTTGATGTATTCAGGCATGGTTTAGGGTACTTCCTGTGAACTTCTGATTCTTTTATCTTTTCTTTTTATATCAACAAACAAGTGAAACAGTTTTTTATTTTTTATTGTTATTATCAATTCTCTTGACTTGTTTTATTGGGGAAGGTGTAAATATCTTTTGATAGGAATGAAATTTACTCTCATGGTTGCATTATTCTCTTGGCCTTTGTTTTCGATTCTTAACATAGTTTGCCGATTCTTAACAGATGGAAATATAAGTTTTAGTTTACCATAAGCTGCATGCACGTGGTTGGCGGAGGGATATTTCCTTTGTTCCTTTATTAGCTACTATTTTTCTTCCTGTGGCTAAGTCATACCCACACTATAATATTGCTCCATAAGTTTATAGACATCTAATAACTCAGATATCCCCGTACAAGGGGTGAAGACGTTGTGTTACCGTGATGACTGTAATATATTGGGGAATTCTTTTGGCCTGGATTTGTTTTTTTTTTTTTTAAAGAAAGGTTTACCATATTACTTTCTTTCGTGTTCTCCCTGGCTGCTTTATTTGTTTTTCTTTACCCATTCTTTGACCTCTGTAGTCTTAGGCTGTTGATGGCTTTTATTTTATTATGTTCAGTATCTGTATTTTGCTGGTTTTGGTTTTGTTAACAATTTTTATGTGAGGGTGGTTTTGCTTTAGGATGACCTAAACACTTTATCAAAAAAAAAAAAAAAAAAAAACCTAAATACTTATAGCCACATGATCGTCTGAAACATAGATATTTGAGTAATGAGCTACTTCTTGGTTCCATTTTTCATAATTCTTCACTAATGGTTGCATGTAGATGACCTATCATTTAATGGAAGATAAAAGCAAGATCTTTTCTGCATGTTCCAGGTGACTAATCTAATTGGCCAGCTACTCGGTTCTGGTCGGCCTCCAATGTGAAATTAAAGCTGCTCTCATCTGAAAGCTGTTCTGCATTTGTTACATGTTAACTTGGCTGGCTATGAAAGAAGGTGGACGCTAAAATTATTTTCTTTTCTCTTTGTTTGTACCCAACATTATGAGGTGATATCCATTTTGTCGTTTGAGAGGGGAAAAAAGGCAGCATTTTGAATTTATGCTGCCCCCTAGTTGCAAGTCTGAAAAAGTATTTGCTTTCCTTAATGAGAGATCATTTTTTACCAGTTCAAATCTGGTTCTTTGATTCATTTGTGCGAGTATCCTTGATACAAATAAATGGATACGGGAAGACATTCATAGTTTATAGTATATGATGTCATTATACAGATTCATCTTATCTAGGTGTTTTGAGGATATATCTTTTACTCTAGAATAGATGACTGAATTTGTTATTATTCCATGATGCTTTATTACATCTCCAATTGTTTTGGTTGGCTTCTTGTTGCTTATTGGGTTTCAAGAAGCCACGTTCTCCCCTCTTCGCAGTGAGCTTACAAAATTGTTGTCACACCATGCTTGCACAACTCTGCCCAACAAAGTTCGTTTTTCATCTCTGTTATCAGCTCATATGAAAGAAACTGACAGGGAGCTCAGCTGGTCCGGTCTTGGGTTTGCTCCCCAATGGTCACCAATTTGAGTCCCCTTAAGGTCATTGGAGGTTTACTTGATCATTAACTTCAGGGCCCCGTAGGAATAGTCGAAGTGCGCGCAAGCTCGTCCGGATATCCACGGTTATAAAAAAAAAAAAATGCATGGTGTGATTTGGTTTTTATGAACACCCGTGACTTATTGTAACACTTAGATTGATGCTGTTGTTGTTGTTGTATTTTTTTATTTTTAAGCAAATTTCCATTGAATTAAACTCGAAGAATAAGATGGGGGGTGGGGATCTCTTTACCAAAACCCCATTCCGGTAGATACAGATTAAGGAAAGAAAATGAGATAAATGCACTTCTAAGTAGGAATTTTGTACCACCCCAACTATCATAATTGATTCATTGGATTTGAGCTCTAGCTCTAATTTACACTTCAAGGTAGAAACTTTTTTAACGAGTCAGTCAATTTTGTTACACAACCCAACTCTCTGTGTACACAAAAGAAAGCATAAAAAGTGGTTACAATTGTTGAGTTGCTAGAAATGAGACTAAAGTCGCATGAAGATGACTTGGTCGATCAAATTTCTATCCTTTGCAACATTCCTAAGAAAAGGGTTTGTTTCAAACTCGATCGTAGTTGGATATATTGTTCAAGAGATGTCAGGCACAATGTCCATTCTGCAATCAGGTTTGTCTAGGGAGTAGTTTGGTGGCACAGATGGCTATCGATATTTATCATGAATCGAATAGAAAAATGATAAACACACGTTACTTTTCACAACACTTTATATAACAATGTTTTGAAATGATAGGTATTTTTGTAAAATACCTTATAAAACTAACATTATTTTACAAAAATGTCCTTATTTTAAAACGTGTTGTATATATTGTGAAATGTGTCGTGTAGATATCATTACTCTGTTAGTAAAGGAAAAGAAAGATGACAAATCCTGATGGCAATAAAATTAGAAATATATTTTGATAGGAATAAAATTAGAAATATGAAAACTGTTTCTTACAGATGTCAGGAAGTTGTTTTATGGAACAAGAAAGAATAGTGATTCAACCAAGCCATCTATTGACCATTTTAAAGCCCCTCCTCTGACCTGTTAATATATAATATAAATAATTAAATCTTTGTATTTCTATTAATTTAAGCTTTTGAGATAAATAGTGATTTAACATGACCGTCAGAGTAATGAACCGCTAGAGTCACAATCGGGAGGACAGATTTTTGAAAATATGAACTTTAACTCTACCTTTCATTGCTATTATCACCATCTGAATGTAGCAAATGACAACTAAGAAATGCAGAAGCAACTTAAGGAGATGATTAAAATTACAGAACAACATCAAAACATAAAAATGAGGCAGCAAACACACCTTAGGTGCTGGGGGACTCATGCCAAAGAAGAAATGCATGTGCATATATACAAGGAGTGCTTTTTTCTTTATTTTTGTCTTTTCCTTCTTCTTTTCTTTTGTTATCCCTAATGAGAAGAAAAAATGTCATACACTTTCAGTTTCTAAGTGTTTTGGCTTCCAAGGATGTGCCATCTTTGAGACTTTCCCGCGCATCATTATCCATCCCAAGGCTGAAGAGGGCAGCTGCTTGAAGATAGAAGGCAGTGGGCCAATCAGGAGATATTACTTGGGCTTGCATTGCGTCTCCTAGAGCTTCTTGTGGCATGTCACTCATTAAGTAACACAAGCTGCGCCTGGCAAGCACAGTTGGTGATACCATAGTCCCACCGTCGATGAACTACACATCCAAGCAAGGGATAAGATCACACAATTAAATTGGAGCAAGTTCAGAAGAACTCTCCATTTCTATAATACAGATGATAAGGCTGTTGAGTTTAAATTGGGATTGGTAGGCCAAATCGGTTTGTTAGCTGAAGATGCTATCATCCCATTTCAATTTCCTTCCATGGTTAACGAAAAAATAAGCACTCCAATTTCATTTTGACTAAAACATAACTGTATCTTTCCAACTTACAATTCAATTTTTAATCCTACAATCCACCAAGTTAAGTATATGAAATTGTGTTTTTAGAGTTTTGACAATATATGACAACCTGCACCAATGTGTCAGGTTGTCAGCATTCCAACACTACTGTGCATTTGTTTACATGTTGATTCTGATGACCAATTAGCTGGAAGATTCTGCAGGTTTAAAGAAATTACTTACTTGGGTATAACAATCAATGGCAGTGGCTAGGTCCTTAGATCGAAAAGCAGTATCTCCACGCTTCTTAGAGTTCAGTGTTTCCTCTATTTGACTTGTCCACATTTGGAAGGAAAGCTGCAAGGCAAAACAAAATTCCATGGTACTGAGCAACAGTGCATATGTACATGAGGAATATCAGATTCTAGAACTAATACTAATGCGAGAAATCGAAACAGGTTGCATCAAATAACTGGTTTCTATAATGAGATTTTCAGCATCTTTGGCAGGCATTTTTCATTTAGATCTTTCAAGTGCTATTATGAAAGAGCCCGCTCAACCAAAAAAATGGTCATCTGAATATACATGGTCGTGTGTGCATGTATATATGTTTATAAGTGCACATGGTCTTATATTGAAAAGCTAGAACTTATGTTAAAAGCCATAATAGCACTCTTTAGCACCATGATAATGTGGGAGATCCTGAGCAGTTAAACTATCCATTTTATTAAGGCAAATCACCTGACAACTGAATCAAGGACAACCTTCCTTCTTGATAGTATTGATGAAAGCAATAAAACTTAGAGAAGTATTACTCATTAACACACAAAAGTATTTCTCGGAGTACTGAAAAAATAGACAGTGAAAACGACACATTCAATGGTATTTCAGCATACAATGGTTTATGTACATACATGATTGCCTAAATAAATTTCAAATGATAAAAGACTAAGGAGCACACAGATCCAAAAAGCATAGTTTTTAAGATGAGAGATTAAATTTTTCTTCCCTATCTGACATGTTCAAGGCAGAAACCTTTAGAATTTAGGATTGAAGATCACTAACATCATTTGCAACCCCCTCATCATCCTTATATCCAGCTTTTTCCAATATTTGGTGTATTGCAGTAAGATCCCTTCTTGAGCAAGCATCACCCAGAGGTGTTAATGGCACTGCTTCCTTTGGGGATGGTGTTCCACATTGTATGCCCATCAAAACATATGAAGGAACCTACAAATGCCATAAAATGCGATCACACAGTATCGTCAAGGTACTCAACTTTAACTGCCAGCATTGTAAAGCAGAAATCAGCTAACCAAACTCTCATTATTAGAAAACAAATTCTGCAGAGAGATAATAACATAATGTCCGAATGCATAATATTTATATTATATAAAACAAATATTTTCAAAAAAATATATCAACCTACCGAGATCCATTTATGTAGAAAGAAGTTGAACATACCTGTGTTTCTTTCTGAAGAGGAGCGAGAGCAGTCACCAGAGACTTAGCATTTGGCCTCTCACGAGGTTCATACTGTAAACAGCGTGAAGCTAATCGCACTAATTCAGTTCCATCATCATTTGAGAAATGATCCTCCAAACATGAGTCCATCAGCATCAGAAAATTCTTCCCACGTATGAGGTCAAGTGCCTGTAGATAAAAGAAGCGTTTACTTCCAAAAGTTTCTAAAGTTACAATTAACTAGCATGTGATAATGTTTCAGCTAAAAAGAAACAATAGCTGACTACTTAGAAAATACTGAATCCATAAAGTGGCAACTCTAAACACAGTTGAGCATAAATTAATTTTGGAGCCCATGAGTTTTTCTTGGAAGGTCAAGAATTATGCAGAGTTCAAAGACAGATAAAATTGACTGTAAGTAAATGTACATGGCTTGGGGGGATGTGTTTGCCACTAAGAAGATCGAGCAATAGGGTGCCAAAGTTGTAAACTACACTTTCTGTTGTCACTCTTCCTGCAAACAGAAACAACATCAAATAAACTTGGTTATAGAAATATACAAAGGCATGCACGGATACCCTAAGTAAACCACAGCTAATACCTATTCTCAAGTATTCTGGAGGAGTGAAGGCCAAGTTTGTACTATAGCTCTTGCCATCTCGGCTATTCTTCATAAGGCCAAAGCAGGAGAGCCTGGGATTACTATCCTGTCAAGTAAGGACTCATTGTAAGGAGTGAAGTGTGAAAATAAGCACACCTTGAAAAAGAGTAGGAAACCAGAAGAATGGCAATAGCCATAAGTACCTTATCAAATAAAACTCTGTACGCATTAAGGTCATGGTACAGTGCCCTGCCTTTACTGCTGCAATAATCCAAAGCTTGTGCCAAATACAGAGCCACTCTCAGCCTCATTGCCCATTTCATGGGCTGGGTGTCCCCTAGAACATATTGCCCAAATACAATAAGAGCAAAGTAAGGTTTTGAGTAGGTGAAGTGCAGACACATATTGAATCAACTAAGTATCAAATCAAGAAATAAGATGCTATATTGTTTATAAGTCCATAAACTCCACAAATGAGGTACATTTCCCTCGTTATGCAATAATAGCTTACATCTTTTATTCACACCCCGTTTGGTTGCTCAAAAAATTCCAGGGAAGTTCTAAAAAAAGGAAACAAAATTTTGAGTCTACACTTCTGATTACTCAGTAGCCCATAAAAATAAAAAAAGCTTTCCATTTTCCAAGATCGTTGCCCAGCATTTCCAGAAAAACCAAAATCCCAAATGATATCTGCCTCAGCCGTTCCTCGCCAACAAACCAGATAGTGGATAAAACCCATCCATTTTAGAAACATACAAATGTAGCACAGAAATCTGCTCAAATTAAATAAGAAACTCGAATACAGTACACGACGAAACAAAGGAACGGGTATACTTACAGTGGAAAAGATGTTTAGATAGAGTCTCATTAGGCATGAACTCGGCGACAAGCAACCTCTCCTCTCCTTCACAGCAACAACCTAACAAGTTCGCCAACCGCTCGTTCCTCAGCTGCCCCACCGCCCTCGCTTCCTCCTAGAATCCGAATCAAACTCCCCGTTCAAAACCAAAACAAACACACATACACAGAGACGTATACACTATATATATATATATATATATATATATATATATATATATATATATATATATATATATCATTTATGTATGTAGATATGTAGAAATTGAAGAATTAACGTGGAGAATGGATTGGAATAAGAGAACAGACTAGGAATTGGCGAGAATCGGGCCAGGCCGACTTGTTGAAGCGCTTAACGGCGATAAAGAGATCTTCTTGGAGCATTCCTTTATACACAACATTGGGAGCTTTCTCTCCGTGCTCCGAGACAATGTGCTCCGAAGAGAATCCCCCAGTTGCAACCCTGAGTTGATCCAAGCTGAACTCCCTGAACCCAGGCAACGAGTCCTTGTCATTCTTGCTCCCATTCTCTGCAGCCACAGCGCCAAATATAAACCCCAAAACTCATACAAATCTAGAGCAGCAACAGTTTCTCCGGAAAGCGAGAAAAATAAAAAAAGAAAAGAAAAACAAAGATCTTACCAATATCTGACGAGTAGTTGAGATTAGTAGTTGAAGGCCAAAAGCAGAGCGACAACTTGGAGCAACGAACTCCCATTGCAAATCCTACACCGAGAAAAAAGCTAAAATATAAATACCTCTCTTCCTCTTCACACTTAAAGCTGCTCTTTTTATTTCTCACTTAGCTGGGATACTAGGTTTTTTGGCGGAGAGACGAGGATAGGGGAGGAAAGCAAGGTAGAGATATAGATAAAAAGCAGGAGAAAGTCAGCTACTGCACTTGATTTGTTGTTTGGACAGCTAGAAAAAAGTGAGAGAGGAAAAGAAACTTTTGGATACAGATGTTTTATGAAATCTTACGATCTCATCATTCCTCGCTTTCTGCTTTCCCCCCCGGAATTTTCTTTTTTTATCGCTTTCAGACATAAGGAGGGCCGGGGGGGATAGAAATTAGGAGGGGTCAAAGTCAAAGAAAGGAACGACATCTTAGGACAAAGAACAAAAGCAAGTTTAGCTAAGGTTGCATTAATATTAGTTTCACGTGTTTTTGTCGTCTCGTCAAAATTGAATTAATTTTTGAAAATATTACGAGTTTTTTACGTTATAATTTTATGAGTTTTTTCTTTATTTTTTTAATCAGCTTGTAGTTTTTTACGTTATTCAACGTTTGTTTGAAATTGTTGCACGTAAAAGTGTTTTGATTTCAGAAAATTTTTTTAAAAGAATAAATGATCGTTTAAAAATAATAAAAATATCATATTTTTTATAATAAAATAAAAATAGGATACTGGAATGTGAGTATGATGTATAATAGGGCTGTACACAAACCGGCCGGACCGACCGCCGCCGACTCAGACCGACCGTCGGATTCAGGAACCGGCCGAAATCGGCAGAAAACGGGTCGGTCGGCGGTAGGGAATTAAGGAAACCGACGTCGGCCGGTTCGGTCTGCGGTTCAATCCCGGTCTAAACCGACGAACCGGCCGACATTTTATATATATTTTTTTACAATATATTTCTTATATAAAACGACGCCCTTTCACTTAAATAAGTGAAACAACGTCGTTTTTCCCTTGGAACTTAAAACATATGGAACAGCGCCCGGCGTCGTTTCAAAATGGATTTAATTGCCCCTTGCCCCTATTTTTCTTCTTCCCCGCGTCTTCTTCCTTCCTCCATTTCACCTGCAAATCTCTTCTACTTTCTCATGGTAAACGGCGGCACATCCCTCCTCCGTGACAGAGACGCCAACGGCAAACCGAGGAACCGAACCACATTGTGCCGAGACCGATAATATCGGTTTTCTCTCCCCCAGTCGATCGGTTTCAGCCGGGTTTTTCATCTCATGGTAGACATCGGTTCGGAGTCAGTTTGGCACCGAAATCGCGCCAAACCTATCGATTTTCAGCCCTAATGTATAACACTATTCAAATAAATAATACACAAAATCTCTTTACATTATTGAATTTTTTTATATAAATTTGACGATTGAGAGTTTTATTTTTTATTTTTAAATAAAGTTATTCTTTTTTTAAGTCGGTATGTATAACACATCATCAATATTACTTAAATGGTAATATTTAATTTATAATATTTAATTTTTAAAATTTATTTTTCAAATCAAATTATGTTATGTAAGCATTTTACTAAGCATATTCTATATACATGCTTAAGAATAAAAATTTTCAATAAAAAAAAATACAATTTTATGAAACATGCATAATTCTAAAAAGAATAATGATAGGTTTATTAACTTCTATCACTCTTTCACTATTTCCTTTATTTTTTTTAATTTTTTTATTATTATTTTTATTTAATGATTAAAAAATGACTATTAATAAAATTATATATTTTTTAATTTTTTTTAATGATTAAAGATGTTAAAAAAATATTTAAAAAAATAAAATAAAATAAAAATTTCAAATATACCGTGAAGTAATAAAGGGATAGCAGAAAGTAGTAAGCCTATATTATCTTTCTAAAAATCCTAGTTTATCCCGTTTGATTTGTCGAACGAGAATGACCATTCGTGCCTAATGATTAACCTTATCTTGGTTGGGGGGATAGGGATTGAGTGTGGAATAAGACTATAGGTTGATAATAATCACTCCTACTACCATCTTTTGGATTAAATAATGGAATGGGCTACTTGTATATAATAATTACACCTATCAAGTAATGGGTTAGTGGAAAACGATGTCACTTTTTCAGGCTACTATCGTTGAACATGATGGCTTGATAAAAGTAAATATCTTAGATTTTAATTTCTTGAATATTTTATTTTTAAATAGTTAGTAAGAGGGAGATAACACATGTAATAGTTAATAAATATCATTAAATATTTAATGATATTCGAAAATTTTATTAATTAATTATAAATAGTATAAAGTCATTTTATGTGTTTATTTTTATCCTATTTTAGGCCTTCAAACATGGATAGAAACTCTAATGAATTTAGAACTAACTATTTTATAATCTTAAGTGTTATTATATTCTCAACACGGTATATAGAGCACACCATTTATATCGCTTAAATGATAATATTTGATTTGTAAGATTCAAGCTTTAAAACTTTTATTCTAAATAAAATTATATCATGTAAGCACTTTACTAAGTGTGCTATCTACGGTTTATAAATATATTTTTTTTAATCTTAAATATGATTAGAATAAGATTAGTTAGAAAAATTATATTTTCAATCTGATGTATGGAGCACATCTAATAAAGTGCTTACATGCCATTATTTGATTTGGAAGATAAATTTTAAATTTTGAATCCTAACAATTAAATCTTATCATTTAAGTGATGTGAATAATGTGTTCTACACACTGGCTTGAAAATAGATTAACTCTAAGAGTTATTATTCATTGCTTCAATCTAGTTTTATTTCCCAAGCATTACTTTCTTGTGGGGATTAAGGTTTTTTAAAAGGAAAAATATTTGTTGTAGCCTAACATCATCAACACACCGTGTTGAGTTGAAGAAAAAAAAAAATTCTGAAGGGTGTGCTGCGGATGTAGGCTGGTGCCCAGCATTACTCTTTTTAAAATCTTTGTCCGAACTAGAGAGTGAGCTAGGTGTGAGTCCTAGTCTAGACTAGAAATGGGAGTCCCTCTTCTCTAAAGAGTGAGGTGTGAGTCTCTTTACCGTGGCAAAGATCTCTAGTCTCTTAGTCCTAGTGTCTGTAGAGTTTTGTCCACCATGGCAGATAAAGAGTATGGTAGATAAAGACATTTCTAATCTATGGGAAGGCCTTAAACTAATTGAGGATGAAGAACAAGTAATACAATTATTAGAGGAGACCATTTCTGGGGCAGTTGCTCGAGGAAGGCATTGCATACTAGTTATGATATTAGCACATAGAGGTGTGAACTGTGAGGCCTTTCGATCCACCATGTCTCAAGTGTAGAAACCATAAGGCTGATTACATACAAGGAGGTGGGAGTATCAAGGAAGACAACTCACAAATAGCTCAAACTCAATCAACAAGATTTGTGCACGCATGATTCTAGGATCAATTTTGATTTGGTTGTAATGTTTTAATTTTCTATAATTATTTACATGTAAATGCTGCAGATTTACGTTACTACCTTCCATAGATAGAATATTCAAAATTCATGTATAAAAAACTTACCTTGTACATCAATAAGATTTTGAGTTCAGAATTCTTCCAATAGCAATGTTATTCCCTTTTATGGTATCAAGAGAGCCGGTCTCTAACGAGATTTAATTTTTTTTTTTTCTTTCGGAAAAATGGCTGCAATTCTTGGTTCCTCTACTCATCCGATTATCAGCATCATTGCTTCCACTACCATCAACGAAAAACTCACTCCATCTATCTTTCCTTAATGGAGAGCCCAATTTGAAGCACTGTTGATTGGATACGATCTCATTAACTTTGTTACTGGCGAGCGTATATGCCCTACCATCGATGCTGAAAATTCTGCTACCTCCAAAGTAGCGAATTCCCATTGAATTCACCAAGATAAACTAATCCTTCATGCTCTCTTTGCCTCGACTTCCACTGCAATTACTCCTCTTCTTGCATCCTGCAAAACATCTCACCAAGCTTGGACAACACTTACCCATCTCTATGCGGGAAAATCTTGAACACGTGCAATGCAACTCAAAGAGGACTTCACATTGCAAACTCGCGAAAGCCGTTCAGTCACTAAGTTCCTCAATGCAATTAAGATAATTGCAGACGAACTTGCACTAATCGATCATCCTATCTAGGATGATGATTTGACTTGGTACATCTTAAATGGGTTGGGTCCAGAATTTCAGGAGATAGTTGCTCCAATCTGTGCTCGAGACCTCATTAAAATTTGAGAAACTTCATGACCTTTTTGTTGACCATGAAAACTATATTTGGAGGATGGAAACCAACTCTGCACAACACTAAATTGCCACTGTGCATTATTCGCATCGCCATGGAGGACTGAGCAACAACGACAACCAGCGTTCTTCCTTTTCTTCAAGCAAAGGCCGTGACACCAAAAAGAAGTGAGCTTCCAATTCCGGGCCTTGAAAACTCAAACCCGAATGTCAACTATGCGACCAGGTGGGCTACACAGCAAAAAGTTGCTCCAAACTCGGGTTCAGTGAAGTTATAGCCAACTGTGTAGCGTCTTCCAAAACCAGTGATAAAAAATGGCTTGTTGATTCAGCAGCATCACATAACATGACGATTGATCTTTCCAATCCTTCAATACATTCTGAATATGATAGTACTGATGAAGTGGTAATTGGAGATGGATCAGGTTTGTTTGTATCTCATGTTGGTTCATTATCTTTTAAATCATCGAATCATATCTTTCATCTTAAAGATACCTTATGTGTTCCAACAATTAAAATTTTTTTTTATTTATGTTCATCATTTCACCAAGCAAAATGATATTTATCTTGAATTTCATCCATCTTATTTTTTGGTGAAGGATCGGATCACGGGGGCGACGCTCCTTAAAGGCGCATGCGAAGATGGTGTGTACCCTTTGCCGGAGAAGTTAGTTATGGCTTCCAAAAATTTCGTTGCTTATGTTCATGAACGTATCTCCAAAGATGGATGGCACAAAAGACTTGGTCATCCATCTTCCAAAATTGTCAATCATTTAATTAGTGCTTTTTCATTACCTACTAATAAAACTGACAATAATGCTTTATGCAATGCATGTTCTCAAAATAAAGATCCTTGTCAACCCTTTCATTCTATTTGACTAGCAAAGCACCTCTTGAGTTAATTTATACTGATGTTTGGAGTCCCTCGCATAATGTTGGTATCGATGGTTCAAAATATTATGTCATTTTTATTGACCAACATACTAAATATATTTGGCTCTATCCAATGTCTCACAAATCAAATGTTCAAATCATTTTTCCTCAATTTCGAAATCTTGTGGAAAATAGATTTAACACTCAAATCAAGAGTATTTACTTTGACAATGGAGGTGAATACATTGCCCTAAATCATATTTCTTGGCGAGATGCTATGTCCTCAGAGCTAACAGCTCTCATGCGCCATGGTACATGGCAATTAGCAATCCCTCCAAAAGGATGTAACATTATTGGGTGCAAATGGGTTTTTCGGATCAAAAGATTGGTTGATGTGTCTATAGATCGGTATAAAGCACGGTTAGTTGCAAAAGGGTTCAATCAAAGACCGAATTTGGACTACAAAGAGACTTTTAGTCCCGTAGTGAAACCTGTTACCATTCACATTGTGTTGTCTCTTGTTGTTATGCAGGACTGGTCACTGAGACAATTGGATGTGAATAATGTATTTTTGCATGGATTTCTTACAGAAACAGTCTACATGAAACAACCACCTGGATTTCGAGATCCAGAAAAACCAAACCATGTTTGTTGTCTTAAAAAGGCTATATATGGTCTTAAACAGGCAGCACGTGCTTGGTATTCAACCCTTAAACAAGCACTGGTTGCGTTTGGTTTCTTAAATACTAAATCTGATTCTTCATTGTTTGTGTACAATGTTGGTTCCATAATAGTCTACTGCTTGGTATATGTAGATGACTTGGTTGTCACAGGAAATGATTCAAAATTTGTGGCCAATATTTTTACTCAACTTGGACAACAGTTCTCCATCAAGGACATGGGACCACTGCACTTCTTCCTCGACATTGAGGTTATTCCTACCACTCATGGCTTGTTCTTAACTCAACATAAGAACATCCGAGATCTCTTGGCAAAAATAAATATGGATGGAGCTAAGGATGTTACCACTCCCCTTTCAACCTTGGTTCCTTTGCAATTAGATGATGGAACCTCCACCGTGGATTCTACAGAAATCGTCGTGTCATTGGAGCATTGTAGTATCTTTCTCTAACTAGACTCGACATCAGCTTTGCTGTCAATAAGTTATCTCAGTTCATGCATCGTCCCACAATGACTCATTGGACAGCCACAAAAGATTGCTTCGATACTTGAAAAACACAATTTTTCATGGAATAACCATTCGGAAAAACATACATCTTGCACTCACATGCTTTACTGATGTGGATTGGGCAGGCAATTTGGATAATAGAAGCTCTACTTCAGCATATCTCATTTTACTTGGCATGAATCCAATTTCGTGGAGTTTAAAGAAACAAAGAGCAATTGCAAGGTCATCCAGTGAAGCCAAATATCGAGCACTGGCCACTGCAGCATCTAAATTAATGTGGATTCTTTCACTTTTCCAAGAACTAAAGTTTACTCTTAAAAAGTCTCCTCTACTACTTTGTGATAATTTAGGTGCCACACATCTAAGCTTCAATCCGGTTCATCATTCAAGAATGAAGCATATTCAAATAGACCTTCATTTTGTCAGAGATTTGGTATAAAAAAATGTTCTTGAAGTTCGGCATGTCCATACAAATGATCAGCTGGCAAACTTGTTTAACAAAACCACTCTTGCGTCAAAGAACAGATAAACTCAAAAACAAGATCGGACTTGCCGATGGTAGCCTGTTCTTGCGGGGGCGTATCAAGGAAGACAACTTATGGGAACCGAGGTGGGCTTAGTCTTAAAGATATGTTGCAAGTTCCAGATAGGCCAATTACAAGTTCAAGGGCTTAATGGATGAAGATTCAGTTTTGATTCATTTGATAAGTTATGGAAATCAAATTGATTGTGGGTTCAAGGGATTTCATTCCCGCGGGTTCATATCAACTACTCACAAACAGCTCAGACTCAATCAACAAGATTTGTGCACGCGTGATTCTAGGATCAGTTTTGATTTGGTTGTAATGTTTTAATTTTCTATAATTATTTACATGTAAATGCTGCAGATTTACGTTACTACCTTCCATAGATAGAATATTCAAAATTCATGTATAAAAAACTTACCTTGTACATCAATAAGATTTTGAGTTCAGAATTCTTCCAATAGAAAGTGTTATTCCCTTTTAGGGAGAAAACTAATTCATCATAGACTTTCAAGAAGTGACTGAAAAATACAGGATCGTGGAAGGCAGACCCAAATTTTTTGATTGATCATTGGCGGTAATTCAGGAATTTGAAGATAATAACTCTCCAAGTGAGTTTAATTTCCACATGAATATTTTTGGGTACAAATTCATAATTTACCACCATTAGCTGGAATGACAAAAGAGATAGGTGAACAAATAGGCTCCTCAATTGGTAAGGTTGCAATGGTCGATGTGGATAAAGAAGGTCTGGGATGGAGCAAATTTCTCAGGGTAAGAATTGCTCTGGACATTACTAAACCACTTGCTCGAGGAAGGTGATTGAATGTTGGAGGATAACAAAAGTGGATTGGCTTCAAATATGAAAGATTACATAACTTCTGCTTCCAATGTGGAGTGCTAAAACATAAGGAGAGGGGATGTTCATTGCTAAAGCATTGCAATCAATCGGCAACAGGTTGTCAACAACCATATGGACCATGGCTCAGAGCACAACCTACTATGTAGGGTGCAACTCAAATAGACAACAACTGCAACTAGATGACACATCTGAAAGATGTATACAAGATCAATTGAGACTTTGCAGTTGATAAAAAAAAAAGTGCAAAGTTGGGGTTGGAGTCATTATCAGGGATTGGAAGGGAGATATAATGGCAACAATTAGGATGAACAAATCCTTGTTCCCAAATCCCTTACTAGAAAAGATGTTTGCAGCACTCCAAGCCACAAAATTTGGCAATGAACTAGACTTTCAGAAGGTCATTCTTGAGGGGAATGCAATACAAGTAATCAATGTTATCAAAGGCAACGAGGACAGTTGGAACAACAAAGGATTGTTAATATCTAATATTAAACTTATGCTTTCTAAATTTACCAATTGGTCTGTTATAGAAGGGACCTTAACAAAATAGCTCATGCTCTAGGCAAAGATGCATTGACTATTTCAGATGTAATCATTGATTTGAAGTCTACTTCTCATCGTATTGAATTTCTTTTGCGGAGATAAGTATCAATAAATACCATTTTGATTATAAAATAAAGTTTGTCCAAACTTTACAATTTGAAACAAAAGAAATATTTATGTGAACCCAGTCATTAAATATTTATCAAACATTCAATACTTTATGAAAAGCTTACACTAATAATTACAAATATGAATCTATTTTATATATATCCTCTTGTCTCTAAAATTCATAAAACTTTGGACACTTTGATCATTTTCTAGTACCTGAGATTTAGATAGTGAGATGAAAATTTTTTATTTTATATGAAAGTTTAAAAATTATTTTTTAATATGATTATTGTTTTGGGATTTGAAAATTTTGAATTGAGATTTGAAAAAGTTGAATTGTTTATTACATTTTGTATGAAAATTTGAAAAAATTATAATGATGAAATGAGATAAAATGAGAATTTTGTATGTCATCTCACTTACCAAACCTACCAACTTAATATGAGAGAAGTCACCGAGAAAGCCATTTGGCCTTTTTTTATGCATTTTTTTAGTCCTCTTAAACATGTTTTTTTTTTAAATTCACAACATTATTAAAGAATACTTACTTAATCATTAAGTAAAAAAAAAAAAAGTGTCAGTACATTTGTTAGGATGCTTTGTCGGGACACAAAGCATTTTCTTTAATTGATAATAATAATAATAATAATAATAATAATAATAATTTATATCTATATACTTAATACAATTTTAGAGTAAGAAGTTTTACACTTGTAAAATCTCATCTTGAACCACCCCATTATAGAGTACTATTATTAAATGAAAATTAACACTATTAAGCCACTTTCTCATTTTTGTTATTATTAAGTAAAAATAAAATGAGGTATATCATTAGAATAAATTAATACTAACATTGAATCATTGAAACTTTTTTAAAGTTTATATAAAACATCTTTTTAGATAATAAATTCAATTATTTATGCACATTGCACGTGTCTAAGACCATTATATGTAATAATGATAACAATAATAAAAATAAAAATAAAAATAAATGAATTGTTAAATAATGAGTGTCTTCAAGAAAACATGCCTCCGTTCACTCAAAGTGCAACCCAACATGGATACCCCCTTCCCAGCCTGCCCCGACCCCATAAGCACACTCGTGGGTTAACCCACGTGGGCAACAAAGACTGCTCTCTGCTCCTTTACTGCCTATATTTTTTTACAAGATTTCGGCGGAAACGTCAAGTACTGTAAAAAGATTCCATCAAGTTTATCTTACAATATTTATTACTCATATAATATTACTTTTATTTATATATATATATATTTATTTATTTTGTTATACATCATTTATTATTCATTTCCACACCTCACAATATATGAAAAAAAAATATATCAGGTGTTAGATATGAGAAGAAGAATTTTTTTTCTCATCAGTCATTATCCACCACTCCACACCCCACACTCTATGAAAACACCTTATACATAATGAAAACACACACTCTATAAAAAAACTATACATGTAGGGTGTGAGAATGAATAATAGCTGATGCATAGTAAACTATATATATACACACACAACTAGTGGGGAGTTACGTGCACGTATGCCTCTTCCACATAGCACCTAGTTAAAAAATAAAAATGTATATTTTATTATATTTTATTTGAAAGTTTAGAAAATTTGTAATAATTAGATAAAATGAAATGATGTCAATTTATTACCCAAACAAGATCTAAGTTTTATCAATAATTAGTTTGAGATGAGTTGAATTATCTTTAATCAAAATAAATAAAGTGGCTATCTATCACTACACAATAGACAATAAAATGAGAATTGAAATCTTGAACAATCACTCTGAGCTGTCAAAACTTTGAGATGAAGAAATTATATTTATACTCTTAGGACGTGTAAGCCTACGCATTTTCTTTAAAAAAAAATGAATAAATTTAAGATCTATGAAAATAATTATTATTTTTAATAATAAATCTCTTTTTTTTTTTTAAAAAAGAATAAGTAAAACTTTACTCCGTAAAATATTATGTAGCCTTATTCCTTTCATATAATACTCCCACAGGGATTAGCAGGGAAATAAATATGTTATGGGGATTCGGTTTCTTCGAGAAGTAGGACTTTTAGGGAGGTTAGAATGGTGAGTTGAGAAGATGATTTGAGATGAAAATTGAAAGTTAAATAAAATATTATTTTATAATATTATTATTATTTTAAAATTTAAAAAAATTGAATTGTTTATTATATTTTACGTAAAAATTTAAAAAAATTATAAAAATTAAATGAGATGAAATAAAATATTTTTTGTATCGAGCATTAAGTCTATGCAGTAAACATGACCCCTAAATCCTGACATGGATTGCAGAAAACATTTCTTTTGGTTACTAAATGAAATTAAGCATAGTCTTGTCGGCCAAAATTTGGAATATATTAGTGTTGGTTGTTCTATTAGTTAAACCAAATCCGGTATAAAATGCAACAATTCAGGACAAAAAGAATACTTCTGATGGCTCCCCCTTTTAGGTCCTGCCTGTTGTGCTGGCTGCACTCTAGCACCACAGCACAGCGCAGCGCAGCAACAGCAACTTATTCAGAGCTTGGTGCAGCAGCTTCTTACCCATACTTTTGGGTTGCACTTTGCACCAAAAGGGAGGCGCCCCCTGCAGGCATAATGACATCTTTCTTCTTCATCTTTTCACCTTTTTTTTTTTTTTTTTCTCCATACATGACAGTGGTAGGGCAGAGCAACCCAGATGTCACGTTGGCACAAAAGATAGAGCAAAAAGGCAATGGGAACAGTACCTTTGACAGGGAGAAATTAAG
The DNA here is from genome assembly GCA_022457165.1 of Juglans mandshurica. Taxonomy (NCBI): domain Eukaryota; kingdom Viridiplantae; phylum Streptophyta; class Magnoliopsida; order Fagales; family Juglandaceae; genus Juglans; species Juglans mandshurica. The sequence goes on along the minus strand of CM039633.1, from coordinate 15,082,974 downwards.
TAGGAAAGGCATGTGATTCAAACAAATGCTGTCTCAGACATCATGCTTCAACTTAGCTACCAAAAGAGGATATACATGCATCGAACAAAAACACAATAAAAAAGCAGTAGGGGTTGGTGTTTGGACGTGGTGGGGACATCAACCTAGAACCATTATTAAGTTTGCATCATTGGATCATGCCATGGCCAGCTCCATTTGGCAATTAAAGGCATGACATGCTCTCCTCTCTTCTGGTGCCCTATGTGTCATGCACCATGAAATACCATGGTCCATCGTTGCTTGCTTCATCCCCAAATCAACTTATCAATTTCAAGGAAAATAGTTTGAGAATTAAACTTTACACATGCATATTTTTTTGAATATTCTACAACAGTATTTGAAGAAATTCATGGACCTAACTCATCTCATAAAACCAGTTCTTCAAGAGATGATTGTTCATTCCTTATAAACATATCCAAAACCTTATCTACATGCAATGTAATATTATATTCCTCAACACTCTCACTCACGTGCAGGCTAATATTTTTTTCTGGTCCTTATCACGGGGTAAGTAGTATGGGCCACATTCATCCTGTGACAGGCTCTAATACCATGAAAAAATTCATGGGCCTAACTCATCTCATAAAATCGGTTCTACAAAAGATGATTGCTTATTCTTTATAAACATGTCTAAAATCTTGTTCACAAGTAATATGGGATTATTCTTCAACAGTATTCCCATTAGAAGGAATATGTATATTCTATAGTTGTTTAGAAGCTAAAATAGTTTGTTTTTGAAGTTCATCCGTTCAGTGCAAAAAAAAAAAAAAAAGTGAATCATTAGATAATGGTGGTGCACATGTATATATATACTCGTGTATAACCAAAGAAGATAAACAGTTTAGTCATAAAAGAAAGTTTATAAAAATAAATTCGTAAATTGACGTATATTTATATAGTATGTTAAATCTATTTTACAGTTTATCGTAATCACAACAAGCTATATTACAAACTAAATTCTCTTTATAGTCGCAGTGTTTCTCAACAAAAAATGTTATCAAATTTTACAGCATACCTGCAGGCTGCATAAGAATAGACAAGTTCCAAGTTCCAACTAGTAATTATATAAATAACAAATAGGATTTACTCCATTCAAGAACAGAACAGAAACCTTCTGTTGCCATTCAACAGACAATTTTTTAATAAAATAACTTATAAAAGAGTAATTTTAACACGTAGGGGCTCGTGTAATGATTACATAATTATGGAAATGGTGAAAGCTGGGAGAAAAAAAAAAGCAAAAAATAGTTGTCCAACAGATGTACTTGATTAATTACAAGATCACATCACCGACCAGAAATCATGGCCACATGCCACCATTCTTTAATTTACCTAACAGTGATCAATAATCTGGACCATCAAGCTGAGTTGCATGAACTTGATCAGGAGAATCTGATCTGACAAGCCTGAAAAAAATTGAACTGAATAGATTATTGTTAGAATATTATTTTTTTAATATTATTATTATTTTAAAATTTTAAAAAATTGAATTATTTATTATATTTTATATGAAGATTTGAGAAAATTGTAATGATGAGATGAGATGAGTTGAGAATATTTCTATATCCAAACGAGACCATTGTATAGTCGAGTTGAAGCTTGGTTTGATAATTTAGTTATATTTTCCCAGAAGTGATACAAATACAATTATTATACAACTTTTACATCATTTTTAATCATATGTTACTTTTGAATTAAAAAATACTGAAAATACTGCAGATTTCGTTAGGGTAGTGAGATGAAATGAGATGAGATAGTTTTAAATGAGTTGAATAAAATATTGTTAGAATATTATTTTTTAATATTATTATTTTAAGATTTGAAAGAGTTAAATTCTTTATTATATTTTGTGTAAAAATTTGAAAAAATTATAATAATAAGATATGATGAGATGAATTGAGATAATTTCTATATCCAAACGATCAAATTGAGGCAGTTTAAAAATACTATAGATTTTAATAATATTTTATTTAACTTTTAACTTTCATCTTAACTCATCTCATCTCAACTTAATATCCAAACCGCACTTTAGAGGAGAGCTAGAGCTCTGAAATGTTTGTGGCCCATGAATAACTCGTAGATAGGCAACACCGTGCCTAATCAGAGTTGGCCCATTTTATTATTTTATTAAAGAATTGGACAAAAATTACAAAATAGGTGCATCTATGTGACATTGACACCAGTCTTCAATGAAATACGAGTATAGTGCTTTCACCGTGAAGCAAGCAAAGTAGAAAACAAAGCACATTGTCACACGAAATGCAGCACGTTTGAACTTCCATCAGAGAGGAAAGTTCTCGGCAACTCCACACTTCAACCTCGGCAATGCACTTCTTTTTTCTGTTCCAGCTTGTGAATAATGCATGAATTTATTATTCTCTTAACTTATAACTCAATGCAATGGTAAAACCAAGAATTTTAAAGGTTTGGATCCAAATGGGAAAAGCAAAATACCATTTACTCATAATATGCACATTTACAATCGAAGAAGACTGCTTCTCTCATAGTACCTTTGCTGTTGCTTCTCCAGTCAGAAGTAACAAAACAAATAAGGTGCTCCAGATACCTTTCCTGCTACTAAAGAGTGCATGATGAGTATAAAGATCGTTTTCTACTTGGCTGAACACACCAATGATAGACTGACTTTGATCCACAGCAAAACCCTTGTAGGTTTTGTACATTGCCCATCAAGCTAACACAACATATTGACCAAAACTGCAAGATGATTATGCACATTAGACCCTCCCAAATGGAGATAGGGGTGGATATGAGGCATACCTTGCAGGAACAACTTCAATTCGATTTGGAGTCCTTATTCTATCACTTTGTGTCAATCTTGTTTCCTCCCAAGTTTTTTCTTTGACAGAGTCTCTGGGTTTGGAAAGCTCACATGGTCTCTTACTGTCTAATACAGCTATACAAATGGAGAATGCTTGTAAAATCGACAACGAAGAATTGAACTCGACTGAATAGATCCCGTCCTTCAAAGGGGCCAAACTGAAGAAAGGCTGGATTACTTGAACACCATCCTGCGGTCAAGTAATAAAATAAAAGATGTCATTATTGGCAGTCGATGGTATAATAGAGTGGGCATCATCTCTGTCCAAGTAAAAGACTAGTACCTGACAGAATAGTTGAATTTTATCTGTTATGGAACAAGCTTTGGATGAATCCAATTTGTTATTGATATGATTCTGGTCAGAAAGAACCCGAAGTTTGCAACCCAAATCCCACCCTCCACAGTCACATAATCCCCCTGTTTTCCAGCGTTCGATCAGCGATGAAGGTCCTCCCTTGCTTGGTAGACTATGCACACCACTTGGAAGTATGACTGTTGGGGTAACAAAGTTCCTAGTACCATTGAAAGGCAGCTTCTGGACATGTCCCCCAGTGCTGTAATAACATCCCATCCCACACTCTTTTGAACCAACCCCTAACAAGTCATTGCGGTTATTGCTTTTACACCCATCTCCGATTGGAGTTTTATTGATACTTTTTGGAATTTTGACAACAACAGCTGCAAGCTCGTTATTTGGTTGGAAGTCAGAGGTTTCATGATCTGACTGTTTTAGGTCCACAGAAAAAAGAACAAATTCTCTCGTACTGAAATGATCCATACAAGGCTGTCCAATCAAATTGGAAAACTCTGAATCATAAACCTTCATTTGTGCAACAACATTAGGAATGTAATCAGGACCTTTTCCTTTGCTTCTGCCTCCTTGATTTATCCAACTCCCGTTCTTCTTCTTGACTTCTTGAATCGTGAAGAAGGTATAAATCAAGTTGTAGTCGCCTTTTCTTGAGATGCTTAACTTCTTCACCGTGGCTGCAAGAATATCACTGTCATTTTTAACTGCAAATGTGATCAGAGGCTGGCCATTTTTAATTGCTACTCGCAGAAAAGCTTGAACAGTTGTATCTAATTTTGGTTTGCCAGAATACACGGCTTGGGAATCAAATCGTTTGCTGGAATTTTTAATAGTTCTATCCGTTGATATTGATTCTCCCTGTAATGGCTCCACAAGGTGATGGCAGCTGGCTGCCTTTGGCTTCAGTAATGGGTCGAGTAATCTTCTCAGAGGGCTGGACCTGGATCTGCCTGTAGCAGTGAGTTTATCATTGTTCGACATATCCAAGTAAGTAGAAGCCCCAATTTTCGCTGAACCAGATTTGGATAAAGTATACATATGAGTATCTAAACCCTCTTTGGAGCTGAAACTTTTACTTATCTTGCCCAAGCCAATGTTAAACCGCCGGAAAGGTGAAGAGCTTTGTACCTTTTCGTCCATAGATTTGTTTATGTTCACATCCAACCCCTTCAAAGGTTGGTTTATTCTATTGGTGGGTGTTAAGATTGTTTGTTTCTCTCCATAATTCCTGGATCTGGATGAACTGATTCCTACTTTAGCTGACCATGGCATTGGGCTAGATGTATCAGCTAAAAAGTTGACACTCTCCGCAGCTTTAATGCAGGGCTGCTTTAAGTAAGCGTGTTCATTGTCAACTTCACAAGGCAGTGGGCACGAGTGTGGGATGCTAGAAAGTTCTGCATGGAAAATCTCCTTGGATCTCTCTGTAAAGCTCCTTCGGCTTGCTTCTGCTGATTTACGACTTAAAGATGCTGTCGAATAAGAAGACCGGGACATTCTAGAATGATATTTTTGGGGGAGATCTTTTGGCAAAATGAGAACGGCAGTTTCAGGTTTTGCATTGACATCATGGTCAATACCAATTGAATTTGTTTGTCGTAACTTCTCTACTCTCTTCTTAATTTCACCATCTTGAATCTTTGTCTTCAAGTTTGTACATGACGCCGCCTCATAATTCCGATTATTTCCAATAAAACCACTTTCTTGATTAATCTTTGTGCCTGAATCCTTTCTCTTGTACTCTTCTGGCTTGATTACCGGATTACAAGAAGGCTGATCTGTTCTGAAGAACTTCCCCTGCCCGCTCAAGATGTTACTCTTTGCAGGATTAAGATCTTGAAAATTTCCAAAATTTCTCCCAAAGGCTTTGACATCATGACTTGGAGAATGACTTTCTATTGGAGATGCCATCAGATGGTATTGCAATGAAGGACGGCGCCTTCTAGGAACAGCAGGAGAGCAACTGTGACGTTTGCTAGAAAGAGCAGATGACCCATCTGTTGAAAATGATCTTGATGTATTGCTACAAGATTGCCAATAGCGGCTACTCTCACCAGGTATCTGCTTATTACTATAGTGCCATTTTTCAAGACTCCTCCAGTCAAGAACCCCAACATTTAAAGCTTTCTCCTTGAGATTCTCTCCTCTCTCCAGATAACTTGGCAAATTTGACATGAACTTCACAAGTTCATCTTCTTCCGTTGCCTTCCTACCACTCTCTTGTTTTCGGATATTCTCAGAAGATTTAGGTGGGAATTCCTTTGGATTGTTGGTAATTTCATGTTGAAAATCATGACATGACAGAATAGGCTTTTCAGGTTTTAATCTTCCTTGCAGCTTTATACCTCGACATGTCTGGGGCAATAAGGGCTTCTCAGAAGTTCCTATAGCTTGTCGATTGCTTGAGTTGCTTTTAAGCTCTGAAGGATATTCCATAGACCAGATATCTTTTGGGGACTCCACCAGTATTTGCAATTATTGGTTTCTTCTCTCTGCAGAAGCTTGCAACAAGGAATGTTTTAATATTTCTTTTTCAGCTGCAAATGTCAAACCAGTTTCACAATGAAGCAGATCTCTCTGGAGATAAAATGCAAAATGGTTTACTATAATACCATTCTCCAAGAAAAAAGAACAGTATAAAAAGATGCAACAAAATAATAAATTGACATCCATAACTTTACATGCATCTAAAAATGAAGAAATAGGCCTTTTTGCGCCTCATTGAAAGGATAATCTCGTCTCGTGGGTACCTACTTTTTACTCATCCTACAAAAAAGGTGCTTTCCTCTTGTTCGTGAGCCAACAAGCTAGGCAACCGAAGTTACAAACTGATCACAACCCCTTTAACAAGAAGCAAAATTTTCTTAGGACATGGAAAAAACCACCATCCAAAATTCACCTCATCAATAGATCAGGACTACCAAACCACATTTTCACTGTACAGTATATAACACGACAACAGAAAGTCTTTTTTTTTTTTTGGTAAGTTGACAACAGAAAGTCCCTATTAACTTTGTTATTAAGGAAACACCTTACAATAAGTTAAAAAAAAAAAAAAGGAGATTGGGAATTCTTCTTTTTACCATACTTGAAAGTATCCATAGCGCATAAAGTAATGCAGCATATCTCTAACCATAAGTGGTTAAAGGATGGATCATTTAATAGAGTAATTCTACATACAATCTTGAAGTGCATAAACGCCGCGTAATCGCTTTGAAAAAGAGTGGGATCCACTATTAAAAAATTAATTTTTTTAAGTGGGTCCCATGTTTTATTCATTTTTTTCAAAGCGATTACGCGGCAGTTGCACAATTCACGGTTGCAAATATATTTTCTCTTTAATATAATTGAGAGAAGTAGAAAGTGAAAACATGTAAACGTTATAAAATATTAGGCTTTTAGATTTTTCACTGTCTCATAATCACAGAAATTGGAATAGAACTTCAGTCAAGAAAAGAAAAACTGCAATATGCCTGAGAATTTTTTATGACTTGTCAAAACAAAAACATGCAACACAATTTATTATAAAGCAATGCTTTAGCCACAAAGAAATCCCACAATTTATTATATTATAGAATGTAAATTGCTGCTGGAAAACCCCCATCTACAGAAAACGCAAAGCCATTGGGGAATTTTATCCGTCAGGGCTTTCTTCCCTTCATTATGCATAAGAAATAAGCATGTACGGTCAGTTATCATCCACATAGCTCATCCATGCTCAGAACCAGGCAACTCTTACAATCTAGTGAAAACCCTTACATTAGTTTTACTTTTATCCAAATGTTGAAACAATTTTTTCAACTCGCACCGCGTGGAAGTTTGGGATACAAGAGGACAATTGGCAGTATATGGACCAAGATAAAAAGGGAGAAAAATACATCCAAAGACGGGAAAAAATCGAGTGGTCCATGAGAACCCATTTTTCAAGTACTTCGATAAGGAAAAACGACCTGTCATCGTTGTAGCTGTTTAGCTCTTACTACCACAAGTATCAGAAGAGACAAAGATCCTCCAGCTATACGAAAGCCAAAGCGCACTCATATTTCAAAATCCTAAACAGCAGGGCATCGTTTGGGTCTCCAAAATAAAGATAACAAAGAACAAAAGGCTTTTTCTTTTCTTTTTACCCCAACTTTCCCGAGTACAAAACAGTGTACAAGTATTTCAAACGGCAAAAAGAACGAGATCTCTGAATCAAAATTCAACTTAAAAAGATGCAAGTCAAGAGATTATAAAAAAGTAGAATAAATAATGACAATTATATCATTTCAAACATCAGAGAAACAACAAATCCAAACCTTGAATGAGCAATTTACATAATAAACAGGCATGGCAATCGGGATTTCCATCCAAGCAAACACAAAAACATTCCCCCTGGATTTCTCAGAAAGACTAAGAATAGAGTCGTACCAGACTCAGCGTAGGAAACGCAGAAGCGAGAAACAACCATTAACGGAAGCTCCAGCAGCTCGATGAAGAAAAACGCGTCGGTACATCATATGTGCGTCAGTGAAAGTTGAGACGTTACAGAGATCAGAGGCGAGTAAAAGAGTCGTAAAAAGAAAAGATGAAAGAAATAATAATCCGCTGGTAATCCCAATGCGACTCTTTTTCTTGCCCAAACTCCAAAGCCGTAGAGAATATTAGCAAAAAGATGCAAACCCAGAGCTCCACAGAGCCTTCAGATAGAGAGAGAGTCTGTCTGTAAGTGAGTGAGTGTGATTCTGGCTGGAGCTCATTTGTTTTCTTATGGGGCAACATACAGTCAAATCAAGCACTGTATCTGTGTGTGAGAGACAGAGAGGGAAGGAGGACGGAGAGGTAGCATGATAAAAATTAAATTATTTATTACATTTAATGTAAGAATTTAAAAAAGTTATTTTAAGATTTAAAAAAATTGAATTATTTTTATATTTTGTTTAAGAATTTAAAAAATTTATAATAATAAAATGAAATTAGTTGAAATGAGTTTTGACATCCCGTAAACCTTCATCGGACGGCTGAAAAGGGAGAACGAATAATAAGGTGGTCACATCAGAGAGGCGCGGACGACGTGGAATGTTCTTGGGTGCCATGAGATATTACGTTTTTACATTCCGAGTATTTATTTTTTATTTTTTTCAGTAAAATTAATACTTGAATTCCGATAAATTTACAATTAAGTTGTCTTGGAGAAATAAGATGAGATAAAAAATATATAAATAATGGTAAGATAATTTATAAATGGTAATGAAATTATTTGAGTTAAGATTTTTATAAAATTTTAATAAATGAGAGAAAAAAATTAGATAAAAAATTATAAAATTAAAATAGTGTTAGAATATAATTTTTATTTTTAAATATGAAAAATTTAAATTATTTTTTATATTTTTTTTAAAGTTTAAAAAAATTGTAATGATTATATAATGATTAAATGAAAATTTTAAAAATTCTAAATTGAAAAATGTTCGTGTTTAATTAGTATTTGAATGTTGAGATGAGATGATTTCAAAGATTTGTGAAATCAAACCAGAAATGCTTAGGTTTGGATACAAAAAATATTTCATTTCATTTTATCTCATATCATTTCATTATTATAATTTTTTGAAATATCTACACAAAATATAATAAATAATTCAACTTTTTCAAATACAAAAACAATAATAATATTAAAAAAATAAAATTTTAACAATATTTTATTCAATTTTCAACTTTTATTTAAAATTATCTCATCTTATCTCATTATCCAAACCTCACCAATAGTCTGCTCTATTAATTTATTGTTAAAAACTTAATTGTACTATTGACAAATAGTATTAGGAAAAGGAAAATGTTATTTGTATATATAATCTTTACTCACATAATAGTATATGATGATGTTTCAATTATTGATATACTGAAAATTATTAAATTAAAAAATAAAAATTTAAATTTAAAAAAATCGATAAAATAAATATCTCATTAATAATAATCATTTTGTGCATTACAATCAATAATCTTTTTGTATTTTACGGTTTTGTCTCATTTTCTTTCGTTTTGGGGAGAAGCAAATTTTGAGATACTATTTGTCGCTTTGATTCTTTGTACGATTCTCTGACAATTAACGTGTGGCTGACGTTGCTTTGATGGCAACCACTCCCCAGCAATTAGTTAAATAAATGGAAAATGATAATTATTTTGCCATTGATGAAGGGTACTTTCGCAAAATATAAATTATTTTAAATATAAATTGATTTGAAATAAATTATAAAGGAAAATGCTGGAGCTCCCGCTGGAGCTCTAGTGTATTTTTTAATTCTTTTTTTATATAGATGTTTTTAATGATTTTAAATATTTTTAAAAAATAAAAAAATTTATAATATTATTAAATAATACTTGCTTAATCACGAAGTAAAATATAAAATATTTTTTTATAATTTTTTATTTTACTTCGTGATTAAGGAAGTATTTTTTAATAACATTTTTTTTACTTCTTGATTAAGAAAGTGTTTTTAATGATGTTCTAAATTTATTTTATTTTTTAAAAAATATTAAAAAAAATTATATAAAAAACAACTTAAAAAAAAAACACATACAATATACACTACAGCTCCCAGCGGGAGCCCCCAGCGGGGGTTGTAGCACCATCCAATTATAAAATAGTTGTAAGTATATCTTAACAGTTCTTCGAGGGGGTAACCGGGGTTGCGCCCCCGCCGCGGCCCCACCTGACGTGGCATATGTCACGTCATCTTTTTTAATTATTAAAAAGAAAAAATGCGAAGAAAATGGGAAATGGAAATGAAATGGGTCTCCTGACTCTCCTCTCCATTTTCGTCGCCTCTCCCCATCCTGAGCTTCTCTTTTCCAGGTGGTCTGTGGCTGGGTCGTTCGTGCGAGAGCTTCCATTTCCGTCGGTTGTTGTGGTCGCCGGCGTGGGATAGTTCGTTGGCTCTGAGTCGTTGTCATTGTCGTGGGTGAGAGAGCAAGTGGTCGCGTTCATCATTGTTGTGGGTCTCTTACTCTATTTTTTCTCTGTTTCTGCAATTTTTCTTTGGAAAAAGCTTTTAACCGACCATGTTGCTTTGTATCTGCAAAGAAAACGTCGGCCCTAGATTTCTAATCCTCTGAATCTTTATTGGTGTTTGTTGGTGTTATTTTTATCTGCAACTCGTTCTGTGATTTTTCTCTCTTGGTTTTCAATCTCTCTATTACGACAACAAAAACACAGAGAGCGAGAGAGAGAAAGAGAGAGAGAGAGCTCTTTTGGGGTATCGTGGGAGAGAACAATCGAGGTTGTGTTAGCGGATATATGTCGGCTGGGTTTGATTTGGTTATGATCAGGGCTCTGTTGAAGCTCTGTCTTTTCTCTATTGCTACTTTTTTTGCATTGTTTGCCTTTGCTCTCTTCTGCTGCTGCATGCTTCTCTACTTTTTTTGGCAGAGGTTGAATCTGGTGCACTGTTTCGTTTCGATGCATTTGAGGCCAAAAAGTTATAAAAATTTTTTGTTCTTTTGTTAAGTATGGAAGCGTGGGGGAGAAGTGGAGTGCGTTTTGTGGGAAATGAAATGGGGATGGAGGCGAGGACCCCTTCGAAGACCCAAAACGAAGACAACGTCGTTTTGATTTTTTGTCACGTCGGATGCGAGGCCGCGGCGATGACACAAACCGATTGTCCACAACATTTTTCATATCTTAAAGATCCTGATAATTGATATAGTCATGCCACGCCAATTAGTTAAATATTTTACTGTTTATGAGGCTATTTTTGCATATGAATTTTTGCATTTTTCTTATTTTTGTACCTGATATAAAAAAAAAAAATTTATGTGTTTAGACGGTATAAATCTCGTGCAAATTATTTAAAAAAAATTAGGATATATATAAAAAAAAAATGAATCTTTGTAATAGGACTCACTTTTTAAAATGATCTATATAGAAGAACTTACTGCCTAAACCTGTGTTTAGAATTAGTCTTTTTAATTAAGAAACTCATTTTTATCATATATCAATTGATAAGTGCATCAAAGTTGCTCTTATACCCGTGCATTATTATTGTTTTTTTAGAAGTATTTTAACTATAAAGAGATTTTATAAAAATAAATTCACAAATTAACTTAATTTAATGTGATACGTTAGATTGTAAAATTACTTTTATTGTAAATTAGATTTAAGGTATATGTGGAGTTATATCATTTTGTTGTTTTATTTTTATAAAACCTCTTTGTAACTGTAACGAGGGGCGAGGCTAAGGAAGGTAAGAAGGCCTTGGCCGCCAAGGCTCTTACAAAAAAAAAAAATAAAAAAGATATATAATATATATTATAACCTTTTATAATTTGTATATCTTCCTTAGATTTTTATACTTTTGATCTTGTTTTTGTCTACAATTTATAACTAGCATTGGTCAATACTCTTAAATGGTCAGTCTTAAAGGGGTGATTTGCATGTTGTCAATAATTTTTCAATAAATCTTTCTTATATATCATCAAAGTTGAATTTGGTCTCATTTAAAATTTTATAATAACTACATTTTGGTTTTCTGCTTTATTTCAAGATATTAAATTATAATATAATATTCACATTAGATTTTTTTCTTTTAAAGTTTGTAATTATTTGGGTTAAATATATTTAACAAAAAAGCTTACGTTTATTGGATAGCTGGCTACGCAGTATGCAATTGCGCTACCTAAAAACTTTTAAATATATGACGTTAATACTATACATTATTTAGCAAAATACAAAACTTAATTTATGGTTTACAAATATAACTTGTTTTTTATAATTCTTATATAGATCGTGCATGGCTGTAGCACTTTTTTTTTTTTTTTGTTATTACAAAATAATAATTCTTAGGTCTCGTTTATTTTTACAAATGAGATGAGATGAGTTTAGATAAAAATTGAAAGTTGAATAAAATATTGTTAGAATATATTATTTTAATTTTTTTTAGATTTAAAAAAGTTGAATTGTTTACTTTATTTTGTGTGAAAATTTTAAAAAAAATATTATAATAATTAAATGAATTGAGACGAGATGAACTGAAAATTATTATAAAAACAAACGAGACCTTAATCTTTTTAAACAAAAGGAAAAAGATGATTTTAATTTTTGGGGATAGAGCTGAGTTCAAAGTTATTACTTTTTGGCTCAAAAAGAGAAGAAAAGAAAGGATGGATTAAAAGGGAAAAAGGAGAAAGAAAAAACAGGACAAAGTTGGGGCATAGAATGAATAAAAAGAACTTAAAGAGTAGACATTATCATTCCGAGGTAGATCTAAGATTTCAATGATCCTCTCGTGCTCAAATCACCACTATACAACCACATGATTGGTTATGATCGGACGGTGATTGTGGGACTTGATCAACTTTCTCTATTTTTTTGCGAGTAGTGACTATTTTATTTCTAATGCAATAATGCTCCGAATTCTGATTTAATAAAGTTCCATAATAGTTCTCCACTGACGTTGTGGGGTGGACCGGATTTTTTTTCCAGTTCAGTCTAGAACTCGAAAATCCAGATGAATTCGGACAATTATCTATCCAGATTGGACTTGGGCAACTCGAAAATCCGGATGAATTCAGGCAATTATCTATCCAGATTGGATCTAGGCGGGTAGAATATTCTATCCCATCCGAATCCAGTTATGAATTCGGTTATTTAACTGGTTATCTGTAACTGGGTGTTTTTTAAAAAAATTAAATTTTTATTACAAAACGACATGGTTTTTGTACATGAAAAATACAAAAACTAGAGTTAAAAAAAAAAAGTAGAGTTAAAAACCGGATACCCGCCCGGGTCGTAACTAGTTTTACCTGGGCAGATATCCGCCCTGTTTTTAAAATCCAGGTACGGATCTGGATATTTTCAGATATCCAAATGCACATTTCTAATGTTTTCTATAATTTTTTTTTTTAAAAATAAGTATTTATTCTATACATAAATCTTATATAATAAATTTATATACTAATGTGACTTAATGCAATCCAACCGATTGTAATTTTTTTAATCATAAGATATACCTGATGTATTAGATTAAGTCACGTCAACATATAAAATTTATTGTGTAAGACTTGTGTGTAGACCTACTACTTCTCATTGTTAAAATACTTTCTCAATAATTTTTTTGTAACTTAATAATAAATATATAACAAATATTGTTGTTACCACATGTATGGTAATCATAGTTAAATGATCATTAAAAATTTATGCAAGAAATAAATGATCAAGGAAATTAATTAGAAATGCCAAGTTGTTGCCACTTGTTTGTCGGAATGGAACAAGGTGAGAGCCTTACAGAAACTTCTAAAATACAATAGAGTAGGGAATAAAAAATAATGAACTATATTTAAATTTTCTAGATTAATAATAGCAATGCTTTTATATCCCCAACTACTAGTTCTGATAATTTCTGTAGTAGTATTGTAGTATATTCATCCAGATCTGGTGCTAAGCTCATGATAATTATCAGAATATTATATGATCTTATCACGGTGGAAAAGGACAGGGAAGATGACTTTTCTCAAAACTTTTAGTACATAATCTATTCGGATAAAACATGAGTTGTTTTGATTTTTGATTTTTTATCTATCAATTTAATCTTTTTAAAAAGAAAACCTCTATTATCAAGTCGGTGTCTAGAATACACATAATAAAGTATTTACATGACATAATTTGATTTTGAAGATAAATTTTAAAATTTGAATCTAACAAATCAAATTTTACAATTTAAGTGATATGGATGATGTGTTCTACACACCGGCTTGAAATATAGAATAACTCTTTTAAAAATAAAAATTATATTCTCAAGTCGGTATGTAGAACATACCTAGTAAAATGCTTACATGACATAGATTGATTTGGAAGATAAATTTTAGAATCTGTAGCTTACAAATCAAATTTTACTATTTAAATGATGTGAATGGTGTACTCTACACGCTTAAAAATAAAATAACTTAAAAAAAAAAAATCAAATCGAGTTATTTTATTATCAAGTTAGTGTGTAGAGCACATCATCTATATCATTTAAATAGTAATCATGTATTCTAAATCAAATTCTATTCTAAATCAAATTATGTCATGTAAGAACTTTATTAGGTGTGTTATCTACACCGACTTATAAATAAAATATTTCAAAACATAATAATAAAAAAGAAATGATATTTACAGTTTTAAAGTGTCTACGTTCTGCACAGTACTCCTTTTGAAAAATATGGATAAATCTGGAATTTACATAAAAAATTATTTTTTAATAGTGGACTCTATTTTTTTAAAGAAAATATCATGACTTGAACACTCTATAAATATATCTAACATTAATCATAATAAAAAGATCTCATATTTAATACACACACGTATAATACAAATACCATCAATTTGGAATAAAACTGGGCAAAATTTGAAGGAAAATGTTATTCTTCCTGCTGGAGCTCTCGCTATGATTTTTAATTTTTTTTATTTTGCAATTAATGAAGTATTTTTTAATCATGATATTGTAAGTTTTTTTTTTTTTTTTTTAAAAAAATATTAAAAAAATATATGTGAAAAAATAAACAAAAATAAAAAATTGAAAATACACTAGCAGGAGGGCTGTAGAGGCATCCAAACTTTAATGCATTGGGACTGTTGGCAAATTAAACTTATCAACTGAATATAGTCAAATGCAAAACTTCAAGAAAATGACCTGCAGAGTGTTGCCAATTTCTTGCACGCGTATTAGATTTAAAAGAATAATAAATGAATTATATACGTGTCAAGCATGCAAGCATGCATGCACTTGGTGATGAAGAAAATGATTGTGATAGGCAATAATTAGGTTTGAAATTTGGTGGATTTGGTCAGGAAATGAGGGGCCAATTAGAATCAAAACGTTACATCAATTTCGAGTAGTTGAAAATTTTGAACCTAAGCACGTGATCACTGCAAAACTTTGACCAACTATACCAATAAATATTAATTTAGAGATTCCTTCGCTTTCTTTTACCAAGCTTTTGATATATGTACACAAGCGGCGTGCGTTATAGCCGTTTTGTTAGCTTCTCTTCGGATAACGGGTTAAGATGAAATAAGTTGATTAAGGCTTCATTTGATTATTGAATTCAGCTGAGTTTAGTCTAATTTTAAGTTGAGTCTAACATCCAAACACTCAACTCTAAAATTACTAAACTCATCCCAACTTAAAACCTTCTTACACGTGGGACCTACAACACTTTTTAATCTAAAACATCTTAACACATGGGACCAACAATATTTTTCAATTTCTCATAAAAAATATTAAACTCATCTTAACATCTAAACACACTTTAAATTCAGTTTAGATGTGGTCCACATAATTCTCTTTACTACTAAACTCACTACTATTCATAAACAACTCAACTCAGCTGAGCTCAGTTTAACATTCAAACGCAACCTAAATGATTCGAGATAAAATTTAAATAAAATATTATTAGAATATTATTTTTAATATTATTATTTTTTTAAAATTTGAAAAAGTTTAATTATTTATTATATTTTATATGAGAATTTAAAAATTATAATTATAATAATGAGATGAGATGAAACACTTTCACTATCTAAATAGGGCTTAGTCAAAAAAAGAAAAAAATTATTATTAGTTACTTTCTGAATGCAGATGACGTGGTATTTTCATATGTTAACAGTAAATTTAACTAAAATTAAAAGTTTAAGATGGGGAGAGAGATCCCATCAAACTAATAAGTAAATCATGTTATGGTGAATAAAATAGAAAAGGAAATAAGAAATCAAATCTAACTATTTCGGTCTCATATTTCTCGATTCACTATCTAGAAAGAGCTAGATTTGAAAAGTACTATTTTTGTGGTTGATGGAGAATTCTATAACAATAGTTCTATATACAGTCGTCTCGCGTAGTCGGCTGACGTGGCGTCATGCCACGTCAGCCTTAAAAAAAAAAAAAAAAGACGAAATGAAACGAAAATGAAAAGCGGAGAGCTGGGTCAGTTCATTTCGTTTCCCGCTCGTGGTTCTTCGTGTATGCGCCGGGCGATTTGGAGAAACAGAAGCCATTGATTCTGGAGGATTCTGGAGCGAGTTTGGTCTGCAGATTGAAACCCAGAGATCGTCGGTGGGTGCGTTGGGCTGGGTCAAGGCCGGTTTGCGTTGGGCTGGGTCAGGTTCGTGGGCTTCGTTTGGGTCAGTTTCGTGGGCTTCAGCGGGTCAGTTTCGTGGGCTTCGGCGGGTCAGATTCATGGGCTTTGGCGGGTCAGGTTCGTGGGCCATCATCTCGGGTCAGCTGTGGGCGAGCGTTTCGGGTCAGCGACGTGGGTCGGTTTGACGGTCATCTTCGTCCCCATTCCGTCGCACTATGGGTCAACTTCATCTCTACTTTGATCTGGAATTCTGCCATTTATTTGATTAAATGTTGTGGTCACTGACATGAAGCAAGGATTTAGTTTGCTTATTTTTTTTCTTCTGTGATTTAGGTGATTTTTTTCTTCCATAGATTAGTTTTTTTGTTCACAGCACGTTATGATTTAGGTGATTTTTTTCTGTTGTAATTTAATTAGTTTTTTCCTTACACAGCCTGTTATGATTTAGATTTGATATTGTTAAATTCAAAATTTTTGCATTGCATAGAGTTGTTTATGTGAAAATTTGTTAGCTGAACAATTAATTTAGTGGTTAAATATTAATATTGTGGTTTAAATATTATGGTTTAGTTGTTGTTAAATATACAACAGGAAACATCAATAATTTTGTGTATGAAATTGTTTTCTGCATTTTACTTGGGATTATATTTTCTATAGAAAAATCCAAATTAAAGCATCATGCAAAAGAAACAAAACCAACTCTATCATAATATGAGCTGGAGATGAAATACACTGATAATAAATGCCGGAAAAATGAGGCCTAGATTTATTTTTGGAGGAGCTTAAGATTATTAATTAAGGAGATGGAAATAGAATAACTAATCACTGATCCCAATTTGGAGAGAAAAGTCAATGAGTGGTTGTGACTACCTTTGGGAGTCAAATGATATCTTTGAATTTAATGATTCCTTAATGGATTATGAGACGGGATTTTGGATGTTCGTGTTATATGAGTCAAATTTGTCCCTCCATTGATTCCCACGTGTGCAACTCCATCATCCATACATATAATTTGTGTTGCAGAAACCGTCGGTCAATGTAATTGTTATTAAAAAAATTATAATGTGGTACGTTAAATTCTAAAATTGATTTTACAACTTCTCAAAATTTAGTTGAGAAGAAAGGCATCAATCATCTCCATCATGTGTAAACAGTATTTGATGCTAATATTGAACAACTTAGTCTTTTGGTTGATGCTAATATTGATGATAAAAATATTTGATGCTAATATTTTTATCATTTTTTTTTTTGTTGAAAGCAGTATGTACAATATTAGTCTTCTGGTTGATTGAAGTAATTTTCTTGATAACTTATCAAAGACTGATCTTGGATATTGAACAACTTGTACAAGGCATGGGAAAAGGAGAAGAACACCAATTTCCGCTAACACCATCTAACTCAAATCCGTCAAATTCAGTATGTTGTTTCATAATTAAGAAAATTAATTGTTACTTTATGTTTAACATTATAATTATTAATATTATTATTATTTTGTTAGGACATCCCTCAAACTGGTATACTAAACTATCAAAATTACATGCACGGTTATTTTGGACCAGTGCCTGCATGGTCACCCGCTTTCTTGCCATATCCAGATAGGACCAATAATCCAAGCAATATGCTGGTGATTTTTCAACTCTTTTATTGTTTTTTAGTTATAAGATAATAATTTTTTAAACAAATTAAATGTTTTAGTTTTTTTGTTTTAAGCTAAACGTTGGTTACCCATTTCAATTTGGGATGGGACCTCCGAGGCCATTTATCGGTACAAGCTCTAGAACGAGCGCAGAAGTTGGTACTGTTGGTACTGAAGAAGATAGACCCGATTGTCTGCAAACTGAAGCGCCATGTACTTCTGCTAGACCAGATGAACGGGAAACTGACGATGACACTACCGGTACACCAACTGACGATGGCACTACTGGTACACCTCAGGTAGTGCCATCGTCGGATGGTGATGATATCGTTGAGGAACCAAAGTCGGGGATGGAGTTCAATTCATTTGAAGAGTTGTTCAGCTATTATAAGCATTATGGTAAAAAAATGTGGGTTTGGGGTGATGACACAAAGGAGTGAGAGGTCAGAGGATCAGAGTGTCAGATATGTCACCCTTGGTTGTGCACGGGGAGGGAAGGCCCGAAATAAGAGTTCTAATCTCGCCAACCCACGTCTGACGGGAAAAACGGACTGTAAGGCAATGATTAATGCCTTAAGAGTTGAGAGAAAGATGCGGTTGACAACAGTCCATAATACACATAATCACGGTCTGAGCCCAATGAAATCCCGCTTCTTTCGATGTAACAGAGAAGTGAGTGACTCTGTTAAAAGAGTCCTAGACACAAACGATTTAGCTGGGATCCGACTGAATAAGAGTTACGGATCTCTTGTCGTTGGCGCAGGTGGCTTTGAGAACTTGCCATTTTTAGAAAAGAATTGTCGCAATTACATCGACAAAGCACGACATCTACGACTTGGCGTAGGTGGTGCTGGAGCACTTCAAGATTATTTTATGAGGATGCAGTACAAGAATAATGAATTTTTTTCATTGATGGATTTAGACGATGAAGGAAGGTTAAAAAATGTTTTTTGGGCAGATCCACGTAGTCGGGCAGCCTACCAGTATTTTGGTGACGTAGTTACATTCGACACCACATACCTGACGAATAGGTATGGGATGCCATTTGCACCATTTGTTGGTGTAAACCATCACGGGCAGTCGATTCTTTTGGGAGCTGGGTTAATTTCCAGTGAGGACACTGAGACTTTTATATGGTTATTTCAAACCTGGTTACAGTGTATGGACGGTATAGCTCCAAAGGCTATTATTACTGATCAAGACAGAGCAATGAAAAATGCAATTGCTACTGTCTTTCCAGAAACTCGACATAGATTATGCCTATGGCATATACTGAAGAAAGTACCTGAGAAGCTTGGGTCATATGCTGCATACAGAAGTGGGCTGAAAACTGAACTAATGAAATGTGTGTACGACACACAAACTATTGAGGATTTTGAGAAATGTTGGGCCGAGTTTCTTAACACATATGACTTACATGAGAATCCATGGTTGAAAAGTTTATATGTAGAACGTGAGCATTGGATACCGGTTTTCCTGAAAGAGCACTTTTGGGCTGGAATGAGTACAACCCAACGCAGCGAGAGTATGAATGCTTTTTTTGACGGTTATGTGCATTCAAAAACAAACTTGAAGGAGTTTGTCGACCAGTTTGACAGTGAGCTGAAGAAGAAAACTGAGAATGAAAATCATGCAGAATTCCAATCATTTAGCCAGGTCATTCCCTGTGTATCGAGATCTCCAATTGAAAAGAAATTCCAAGAGTTGTATACTAACGCTAAATTTAGGGAAGTGCAGCAGCAAGTAATAGGTGTGCTTGATTTGGATCCATCTCTACGTACATCAGATGGTGTAATGAAGAGTTATTTGGTAGAAGATGAAATTCGTATTGAGGAGTTCAGTAAAATGGTTACATATTCAGTGAACTTTAATGAAGAAGACTGCAATGCTAAGTGTTCATGTGGGTTATACTGTGTAGGCATATTTTGGCTGTATTCAAATGTAACGGTATAAAATCATTGCCAAATCGGTACATTTTAGACCGATGGAGAAAGGACATCAAGAGGCGATACATGTTAATCCGCAGTAGCTATGACGCAGGGGATCAGAGGCCTCATGGTAATAGATATTCAATTTTGTTGAATATGTGTTATGGGATGATTACATATGCGGCGGATTCTAAAGAGCAATTCGATGATGCAAAGAAGAGGATACATGAGATGACTGAATGTTATCGCGAGCAAACACGCAACAGATCTTTGACCCAAACAGGTTTAAAGTCTATTTATCTTGTTTACTTCTTTATAAGTACTTAATTCCTACTTATGAATAAAGAAAAAAAATTACTGAATTTTTTGTTGTTTAATGATGTCATATTTAATCAGTTCTTTGCCCATAACAGATTCGAATGCTGGTTACATGACACTGGACACAACTGCAGTTGCTGGTTCACAACAAGTCAAGAGTCCACTTGTTGTCAGAGGGAAAGGAAGACCCCCATCTCTGAGAAGAGCATACAGGATGGAGACAGACATACGAAAGGTGAAAGCCAAACAGAAGAAAGCCCAAGCCAGAGGGAAAGCCAAACATGTGAATGTTTTAACATTGGGAGAATTAAAAATAACCGTTCGATTCCTTTAACGTGTGAATGTCTTGTACTTTTATAATGTAAACTTAGAAAAAGTTTTTTTAATTGTTACGTTATTGTTAGGGAGATGTGAGTTCCAATGTTCGAGATACACTAGCCATTGGCACGCGCAGGAATTTATTTGGGCAATCAGAAGTGGATATCACCAATCCTGGACAAGTGCAGGTATCAAAAATACCTCTATTTATAAGCCAAACAATTATTTTCGTAAGTTGAAATGGTAACTTTTCATCCCTTTACAATTTACTAAGTATTTTGTTATTTATAAACAGACTGTTATAGACAGCTCAGTAGTTCACAGTAGTGGAATCGAACACCGAGAAACAGTGATGGGTAGCCAAAAAAGTGTAATGTTTCTAAACTTTACACAATTTAATTGTAATATTTAAATGACATTCATATTTTCATATTGATCGTAACAGATTTTTTTGAGTTCAATGGCGCACGACTGGACCTCCCTGGATTGTGATGGATCACAACCAGTGCAAGAAGTTGAATATTAGTGACTCTGCAAGCTTGGCAAGATACACAAGGTATTACAATGTAATTTATGAGCCATATCAAAAATCAATTGCTCTTGATTGTTGCTTGGTGTAGTGTAGTAGTTATTAAAAAGAATTTTAATAACTTCATAGAGGCTTCTGAGTGTAATAACTTGGTGACGTAGGATTTTTAAAAAGAATTTTATTTGGGAATTGTTGTGAAACGTTTCTGGATTGTTGCTTGGTGTAGGCTCAGTAGTCATGCTTTTTATCAAGATTTTCTCTTCTTGATCCAAGACTATATAGTATATTTTCCAGTAGGAGTGCTTTTGATGGTGTAGAGAATCCATGAGTGAACTCAAGTGATGGACTTGGTTACTTTGAGTTTCTCCACGTAGGCATTTTATGTAATTTGATTTTGGTGGAGTGTTAGCATTAATTACTCCAAGTTACATTAAGTTGATCATATTTGATACTCCAAGTTGATCAATTCATGTTCTGTACAACGCAGCCTTAGTTTTTGGTGCTAAAAAGAAGTCAATAATTTTATTTTATGATGATAAATGGCTTGATTACAGAAATGCCTTGGAAAAGGATTGAGTTTGCTAGATGTGATCCTAATTCTAGATGGGGTTCTATGCGAGCTGCAATGGGACATCCAGAACTTTTGAGTTGAGCCATGTTGCTCTTGGGAATGAGGATTGCGGGAATAAGAATTTTCAAGGTTTCCCACGTGTGTCTTATGGTGGCATCGACTTGTATTTATTTTGTAAGAAGAAATGTAGGTTGGTGTTATTTGATGAGTTTTTGTAAGTATTTTGTAAGAAGGAAGGTATAAATGTATTGACCAAGTATTTTGATTTTTATCTTGTAAGTATGAAGGTTGGTGATTAAATTTTGTGTGTAATCTTGTTATATTCACATAGCTTCAAAAGTGATACTATTTCACAATATTTTTGGATGGGTGTGCAGATTTTTATCTTGTAAGTATGAAGGTTGGTGATTAAATTTTGTGTAATTTTGTTATATTCACATAGCTTCAAACAAGTGATACTATTTCACATTATTTTTGGATGGGTGTGCAGATTTTTATTGTTACTTATATTAATATTAGTAGAGTTCCAAGATTGAGCAAGTCCCTAATTGCCAAATGGTCAATTGGATGGCTTCTTTAGTTGCTGCAGATTTGTGTTGGTTGTATTTATTTAGTAGTTGGCCAACCAGTGCAGGTGGCATTTTCAATTGGCAAATGGTCATTCACGTACATTGCTAATGAAGTGTAAGGATTGTTTTAGGTATTCTTCACTTTTTCTCAAATGACGTGAATGAAATTGCTATCATTCTTCACTTTCGAATGTCCTTGCCATGGAGCTTGATCTATCTATGCAAACTCACTGTCTATGCAAACTCACTGTCATGAGCATGGATCTCCAAGACAAGAGAATCGAGAAATAATTATAGTTCTTTAAATAATATAAAAAAAAACAACTAAATTTGAGAATAATTTAACTTCAAAAAAATTAAATAACTTATAACACCTTATATTAATTATACAAATCTAATTATACAAATTAAATAACTTATAACACCTTAAATAATACTTAACTAATAAATCAGTTTTGTAGATAACTAATAACAGTTAACAACTAATAACACTTAAACTAAAGATTTTGACTAAAGATTTACAGCACTAAATAAGTAATATATAACACTAAATAACTAATAACAATTAACCTACAACTTCCGAATATTTAAATGTAACATAAACCACTACCAAAGGTATAAATAGCAAAAAATAATTACAAAAACACCAAAGTACAGACGGGATAACATGCGTGAACGCCTTAGGGCAGCTTCTCTCTCAAGAAGCACCGACTCCTTTTTCCGGATCTCCTCCGATATACTATATAGCACCAACTCTATCTTCTTGATGTCATCCACTATCTTAAGGAGCTCAGTTACTTTATTTTCGATATCGCTGAGTCTATTTTGGAGCTCTTCCTCGGTTTTCCTTGACACTAAATTTTTTCTTTCTTCTATCTTTATGTCTTGCTCACTATCTACCCACTTGAAATAATTACAGTGTGGTAATCCCTGATATTTGCACAGAAAATCAATTCAAATGTTAGATACGTAATATTAATCAATTCATTGTTTACTGATCAAAAAGTAAGTCCTGTAGCTACCTTCGTGTTGTACTTTGAACACCCTAAGAAGGGTCGTCCAGGATTTGCCTTAGTATTTGAGTATCTCAAATAAGCTTCAACGTCACAGAAGCACAAGGGCTTTGCCGCAGTACGTTTGCCAACGGATGAAGAAGACAGTGATGATGACGACATTCTAACATGAACTAGAATCACAAAGGAAAGCCACACATATAAAAAAGACACACATACAGGGAAGCACTGAAAAAAAAGCACGACCCTTCTTATTTGAAATAAAATTCCCTCCATTCTGTCACACGACTTTTATGGAGTTCTTAACCATTCAATAGATTCTTGTTTCTAAAAGCAGTGGCAACAAGTCAAACAGAGTCTTTTCCAACACTAAAACAAGAGGCAAAAGGACAGAAATTCCCCTCATGCACTGATTGTAAAAGCATACCAAATAAAAAAAAATTGGTTGCCATAATTTGAGGGTCTAGTATCATAGCAACCAGCAATCATGCCTCTAGTCTTTTCCTACAACCAAAACTGAAAAAGTTTCTCAAACCACTCTGCACCTGCAGAAGAACCTAATTGTGCAGATGCAGAGTGCTTTGAGATTATTGTATATACTTAGTGCAGTACTAATATTCCTTTTATATTCTTTTGTTCTTATTGTGCAGATGCTGGTTGGTAAGTTAGTTGTTCTTGAGTTGTATGGTGGGGTTGGGAATTGATGGACACGATTTAATGACCAACCTCAATAGAATTGAAGCTTCAACTAATTCGACCCCTGCTACATACTGAACCTTCTACGCTCCGTATAACAGCACAAGTTTGCAGGATATATTAAAGAATCAAACCAGTTATCCTGGCATCATAACATATATATACATATTGCCCACTTCAGCATTTATAACATATCCTTTTATGCTTTGGTGTTCAGATTTCTCAATTGCGTTCATGGGTCAACAACCCACGAACATATTCAATTTCTAGTTGACAAACATCTAAAACTAAACAATTCAAAATACATGCAGTATTTTGCTCAAAACTTTATAAATCAAATTCCCATCAACTAGGTAAAAGTCATCCATATATTCAATTTATATGTTTTGCAACTAGAAAATATGGTTCTCTACTTGCTAATATTAAACATGTAAATCTGGATGGTCCCTGAAGGTGATAACCCCACTTTGAAGAAGATGACTACTGTTTCCAACTTCAAATTGGCGTTTCTTAACATCACACACAAAAAAAAAAAAAACCATACCCGTTTTAGCTACCTTGGAAGTTTTTACAATGAGAATATATCAAAAGGCTTTGAAAATTTGAACCTGCCTTCAACCTGGACCGGACAGGGGCGACTCTCTTCCTTCTTCCTTAATGAGCTGGGTCACGGCTAGGGTTTCGGGATGAGGGAAAGGGGCTGGTTAGGGTTAGGGTTAGGGTTAGGGTTCGGGTTGGCTGGGTTAGGGCTAGGGTTTTGGGATGAGGGATTATTGGCTGGTTAGGGTTAGTGTTTCGGGACGAAGGGGATGGGCTAGGTTTGGGTTAAGGTTTCGGGATGAAGGGGATGGGCTGGGTTTGGGTTAGGGTTTCGAAGTAGGGAGGGAGGAAGGATGGAAGAAGGAAGGATGGAATCAGAGTGGAAGGGCTTCCGCGTCGCGACACAGAGGAATGGGCTAGAGTGGAAGGTCTTCCATAGATTCTGGAGCTGGATCTTTGCCTCGCCGCGACACAGAGACGATGGGCAAGAGTTTTTGTGCGCCGGTGGGCTTCGACTGGTGGGGTGAGAAACAAAGAGGAAGGGCAACAGTGGTCTTCGATTGGTGGGGTGAGAAACGGAGATGGTGGGGTGAGAAACGGAGATGGAAGGGTCTTCGATTGGTGGGGTGAGAAACGGAGATGGAAAGGGGGATTGGGGATCTCAGACTCGAAAGCGGGAAGGAGGGAGAAATGGGGGAATGGGGGGAGATTGAAAATGCAAACGGCGAAAACGTGGAAAATTGAAAACGACGCCGTTTTCAATTTTCCACGTCAGCCTTTTGCATGGCGACTGCACGACCCCGTTTGCATATAGAGTTTTTGATTCTATAACAATAGGATAGATATTGAAACTGTTTGTGTTGAAGTGGTCAGCGAGATCGCTCTGAACAAAATTGGAAGCATCCAATCTTACACAAAGTAGTGTAGTTGATAAGTTTGAAGCTCTAGATATGTGTACAAATTACTAGAAGTGAAGGCACGAGACATCCATGCACAATGGATGGAAGTGGCTGATGGATTCGACGGCTGCAACACCGGTGGTGGTAGGCTTGAGCAAGAAGCCCAATGGGCCGATCAACCCGTGTAGCCCGAGTAGATCCAACCCGATAAAATTGGACTAACATAACAATCGGTTTCAAAACCATCGGACCTGATGAATGTTGATGGAACCCATCTATTAATACTCATTTTTAAGCTTCTCTCACTTCTATATCAAACCCTAACCCCTGGAATGACTGTTTGTCGATGATTCTTTTCCTGAATTTTGCACACCTTACCTAACCGGAAGTTTAACGGAAAAGCCTAAGAAAGAAGGGCCGGAACCGAAATCGGAACTGGTAAAGTAGTGTTTCAAGACTCCTGTTCCAGCTAAGGCTAGAAGCAAGCGCATGAGAACCGGAGGCCGAGTTTGGTCCCTTAGGTCCCCTTGAGTCGTCCTCGAGTTCAACCTCATCGACCTCTTCCTCGTCCCCTTCAAGTATTTGGCTCATATATCCCACGGCGGCCTAGAAGGCAAGATTGATCCAAATAGTTTATTCGGTGGAAAAACCACCAACGAAGAAGCATAAGAAAAAATCGACGCCGGGGGAGCTGGCGTCAGTCTCTTTAGGGCCCAACTACCGAGGCAGTGCAGCCATTGCAGTGTCCAGAAGACACCATAATGGAGAACAACTAGGAAACTCCCTTTTTCTATTAAAAAAATTAAAAAATATATAAAAGAGAAACCCACCGTCCGGTATTTTACCCGACCCGAATGTTTTGGGTCGGTCCCAAATCAGCCATGGGTGGATCGGGTTGTACTAACTCATCTTAACATTCAAACACACTTTAAACTCAGTTTAGATGAGTCTCACATAATTCCCTCCACTACTCAACTCACTACTATTCATAAAAAAATGAGATCAACTCAACATCCAAACGCAATCCTAATCACTCACAAGTATGAAGATCAAAGACAAAATAATGACAAAACAAAACTAACATAAAATAGAAAAATAAAAGGGGAGATAGGAGGAGAATGCAAATCGGCCTAGAGGAAGGCAGTTTGTTTTAAAAAATGAGAAATGATATTTGTATTCATAGAGTACACAAATACTATATATTTTTTTTTAAAAAAAAGAACGAATAAATATAGGATTCATATAAAAAAATTAATTTTTTAATGGTAGATTTAATTATTTTTTAAAATAAATGCGTTGTACTTATATAACTTAATGACTATATGTTGCATTGTAGCTTGACCGAGACGAGACAGCACTTGAGTCGCACTCCAAAGTAATTAAATGAGGTTTTGCCTTTTTATCTTTTCTCCAAGACGAGGAAGACCATACACACATTCTACAAACTGTGAAATCTAACTAGCTCTATATATATAATAATGTGAAATCTACAAACTGTATCTATCTCCTTCTGAATTATAGAGGGTATTTAAATTATAAAATTGCAGAGGACGATGTACATACATTTTAATATTTGAGAAGTACCTCCGCACTAGCTACAACGTCAAAACGACAAGGACTTAGATGATCATCTTTTGTTGTTGCACCACAAGAACAGAAGTTCTAGTGTTGAGATCTGAGGAGGCGAGCAAGTCTCCAATAATTCCTAGCTCTGGAAATGTACTCAATTCTGCAAGCCCTGATGTTTGAGGGGACTCCATCTTATGCCGTCTACCAACTATAATAAGGTCATATTCATCTACCATAGAACAAACCGTCGATGTCGTTTGAGGTCCGTCCTGGACTATCTCCTCCAAGTATCTCACGTATTCATCACCCACATTGTTGAGAATAACATCTTTCAATGCCTTAGAGTCGAGCACGTTTTCCAAGTAATTGGTAACATCTAATTCATTACTGCCGGGAGAAACAAGATGAATGACAGTCAGGGAGATTTTCGAGTACTTGTTGGACATGCGTTTAGCAAAAGACAATGCTTCTCGATCATCGTTTCCTCCTAAGAAGATCATGGCAACAGAGTAAGTAGATGAATCTGATGAAAGCATTAATGTCGACGAACAACCCAAATTATAATCATGTCCCCGGTCAACAAGGATCCCTACGGAGCAAGGAGCATGCTCGAGGACATTGCGATTCAAGGTCTGGATAGTACTATCCTCGGATGCAACACTCCCATCAACAGACCATTTTCGGTGGAATGGGAGTATGATGAAGGATGCGAGTTTATCCAGTGCAAAGGAGCAGATGCCCTCAGCCATGACCTTGGATGGACGGACTACTGTGAAGAGTTTTACTGAAACTGCAGTACCCTGAATGTCTCTTTTGAAGTGACTGAAAGCTTTGATGACAATCTCTGAATAGGAATTTCTGAACGGAGTCTTTTTCTGCATTTGATGAGAAATAAAAACAGGCCGAGAGGCTTCCTCAGCCAGTTTAATAAGGTGAAGCACATAAATGGCAAGGCGGGGCCTTGCCGGAGATGAGGATGCAGCTTCTAGCAGTCTGATTACTGCACTAAGGTTAGTGGACCGGCGTATGCACACAAGGACTCGGAGTTCTTGGTTGCTTCGGCAACCCAAAATGTTCCTTTTCTGACAACAAGCATATCTCCTTGAAGGATCGTATAAGAATTTCACCAGAATTGGCAAAATAATCACATTCAATAGCAAGACAACACATTCGAAAGAGAGAGATTGGTCTCTTAAGGTCACCGTCTAAATACCAAAAAAGAAAAAAGTTGAAAAATGAAACCATTAGCAGGAAAAATCAACCCATCAAATTGGCAAAAAATAAAAGATTAAACATATATATATAGTGCGTGGTTAATTTCTTTCCTCTAGATCTGTCTCTATGCTGTAGAACAGAGCTAGGCAATCAAAACAGATAGAAAAAAAAGAGATGTTTCTAGGAGAAAAAACATGATCAGGAAATTAATTAAAGATATTCGCGTACCGGGTAAAATCCGAAGAATGTATACAAGCTCAGGTGGACAGCGCCTTTGAAACTCATAATTAGAGCGATTGCTAAAGCATCATTGAAGGGCATTTTGGAGTAGTACAAGGAAAGAACCAAAGACCCCAGCATTTTGGCCAAAAAGGCGGCAGAAACGAGGATTGCGTTAAATATCATGGGTCTGCCATTGAAATTGAGTAAACGCAAATCTGTCCTCATCGCACATGTTGTCACAAAGAGTGGATGAAACACATTATGAGTGAAGGAGTTGAGCTTCTTGATCATAATGGGTCCTAAAGGCAGCCCATATGGTATCGCCAATCCGACAAGATATGGTCCCATGAAAATAGACATGCCATGCGATAAAGTAAACAACCCAGAAAAGAGCATTACAACCATGATGATGTAAATATATATATTTTTTACAGGCTTCCCTTCTGGTGTCTGTCTCACTATCCAGAACATTGCCGGTCGGAATGCATATACAACAACCAAAAGCAACAGCATGATTGCTCCAGCTTCTTTAATAGCGTACATAGAACCTTTCACCTTACCAAGTTTAGCAAGTGTGCCAATAATCAGGAGAGTCAGGCTACTAAAATCACTAACCAATGCTGCCGACAGGCCAAATTGTCCCAGCTCAGAATTGAGCATCTTTAGGTGCTCAAGAAGGTAGATAACGACCGGAAACGAGGTTAGAGAATGCATTGCCAATAGAGAAGACAAATTCAGAAGTTCTTCACCGTTTAGCCAAGATTTTGCAAGTTTTGCTTGGAGTAAATATGAGCCGATTAGCATAGGTGCCATTACGGAGGCAATACCTGTAAACAAAGCTTTCTTTCCCAATCTCTTTATGCTTCCGATATCCATTTTCACCGCACTCAGAATCAAAAAGAGCACATGGCCAAAGCAAGCCAGCATACCAATTATTTCTTGACTTCTAATGGTAAACAAGTCCTTGAATATTGTGAAGCGACCAAGGAAGGATGGACTGAGGATCATGCCCGTCTGGTAATTCACATAATTAACAGTCAATTCAGTACTAGTTTGAAATAACATATCACACGCACACATGATCCATGACACACTGCTGGCCAGTGGCCTGGGAAGAGAACAAAAAATATATAAAGATCATGCAGAAGTAGAAGATCAGAACATGCATGTACGTACAATTAGTTGTGAAGCAAACGGAGGGACTCCCATAGGCCTAAAAATGCGATAGGAGGCCTGTGTGATGGCGAATATAAGAACCAACTGCATCTCAAGTACTGGCAATGAAAACGACGACATGGACGTTCCAGAACGAAAGTTTTGCCACATGCCTGGTGAATTGACCTGGTAGGGAAACTGAACACATTCTTTTATGATAGTTGTGAAGTTTTTATGAGAAAATAGGCTTTGATCAATGGCCACAGGAGATTTTATTGCCATGCCGGCACTACTTTACGTGTAACTCTCCTCCTGTTCTTTTCTCAGGCCACACAATGAATAATAACAGGGTTACGTACGTACGAACGTAGGAAGAAAAGAACGTATG
Source organism: Juglans mandshurica (assembly GCA_022457165.1). Classification (NCBI taxonomy): domain Eukaryota; kingdom Viridiplantae; phylum Streptophyta; class Magnoliopsida; order Fagales; family Juglandaceae; genus Juglans; species Juglans mandshurica. The sequence goes on along the minus strand of CM039633.1, from coordinate 15,053,131 downwards.
TACAAGCTGGAAAGCTCTATATATATAGTTGGGTTTTATATATATATATATGATTTTCTGGAAAATTCCAGGCAACAACAACAATATTAGTTCAGACACCAAAAACAGTTCAACCTCAATCGTAGGTTGCCATGGATAATATTATTATTGCGATCTTTTTGCTTCTGAAAAGTGGCATCATGTCTTCTTTAATGCACAACACATGGATTAAATCGAACGCCATTGCTTGTTTTGGAGTTCAGATCATCGAGTACCTTTAATATAATGGAACTGTATGTTTCACAGGTACCATCAAGATCTGTCATTTATATATATGGTTGCGGTATTTTTGCTAAAATGAAAGGGTTTTGCAACCAGAAGAATTGTATCATGGGAAATTGGTTGTACCGAATCCTAAAGCTGTTAAGAGGTTTTCAACCAAAACTCCTATAAAACGATTACTGAGAACGAAGTCATCGGCATGGAGGTTGATCAGGTGCAAGTAATATTGATCGAGGCATGGACAATATTGCTATGCCCCCTAACTAATTTATACAGCTCAATTTGCCTTGTGCAACGTAACTTATTAAAAAATTAAAAATATAATTATAAAAAAATAGAAGAAATTTAAGATTTTAATCTTCTTCTTTTTTATATTTTTGAATATCATTTTATTTTAAATATATAGTTTTTAATTTTTAAAGTTTTGTAATAAAGCATATCAAAGTGATGAGTGATATAAATTAATAACATCGTAACATTTTCCTTAAAAGGTATGAAAAATGCTAGAACGCACGAACGAGAGGAGGCATGAAAAGCACGAAACCCATGTCAGCAGTCTGAAAACTCTATTTCACCCTTGCATAAAACAATCATGTCGTTATTAACTACATTCCCATTATTACCTGTCATTGTGGTAAATTTTGATTAGAGCTTGTACAAATCATTTCTCATTTTTAATAGGAACGTTCTTCGTTTTTTAGGCATATGTGGCTTAACCATTGTGTTCATGGCGAAGTTGGTGCTAGAGACCAAGGGTCGAACACTTCAGGCATCAATGAACTCATTTGCATTAAAAAGATAAATTTTGCATGCCTTGCTGTGCAACACCAATCCGTGTTTGAATAAGCAAAATGACTGAAAAGAAAAACTTTTTTTCTAGCAACTGAAAATAAAAGAATTTCTTGAGGTAGAGAAATTAAGCTTAATGCATGTAATGCAACTTGAAAAACTGAAACTGAATTATTTTTTTTTCAAATTTTTTTTAGTTGTAGAAGGCCTAAAGTATACACATACAAATGAAGATAAATTAGATACTATCAATTTAGTTAAAAATACTAAGTACATATACAAATAAAGATAAAATGTAAAGAGGATAATCTCGGATTGTAAAAAAAAAATGTTTACATATCACTTACACACGTATTTTACCCAAGAAAAGAGAAATGCTGCATGCAATATCGTGGATGGACGAATCGTCAGCACGGGAGAAGAGAATCAACCAGCGACACGGGAGGGAGAAAAGCAAAAAATATAAAAGAAGCTTCTTGAATCCGTTTTGACTTTTTTATTATTTTGTTTTATTTTTTATTTTATTTTTCCTGTTTTTATTCACCCATCCGTGCGTTTCGTGCTTTATATGGAGCTCCCCTTGTAGCAATTCTCAAAAGGTATATATATCACGAGTCTTATCAGCTGGATCTTAGTTGGCATGCATGGTATGCACGTAGTACGTACAGTCGGCAGTTTCTTCTAGGTTTATAGGTTATGAGAAATAAAAGTTGTAATCTTGAGTGTGCAAGCGCTGTGTAATAATTTTTAAAAAAGTAAATAAATATGAGACTCACATGAAAAAATAATATTTTTTTTAATAATAGACTTCACTATTTTTCAAAACGACTACACGACTGCATGTAACATTACTCTATAAACTATAGCTCTAGCTAGGCGACTTTAGGAAGGTTTTTTTCTTGGAAAAGAGATAATTTATTTTAGCTTTACTTTTAAGAATTTACGGAAAAAAATTATATTTGTCGCCAAATTTTAAAAATAAGTATCTTATTATGCATTTAAAATGATTTTAGATTTTAGAAAAAAAAAATGGAAAATTCTCATCTATAGGTTGGTTATTAAAAATGTGCGCCATATATCCCATATTATTGTAAAATGATAAACTATCTTTTACAAGTATTTACACTATAAGAGATTTGAATTTTAGGGACGAAATTTGTTAGGAATGAATTAAATTTCATCCCTAAAAGTCATTCTTAGAGACTCTTAAAAAATATCTGAACTACTAAATTCATTCGAACAAGATATTTTGTGATGAACAAAATCGTTTAAAAAATGAAAAACCGTTCGAACGGAACAAAATAGATTCGAGTATAGAAGTAATATCTGTTCGAACAGTATATAATCTGTTCGAATAATAATACTGGCAGAAAATTAATTTATTTTTCCTGGGGAAAGTTAATAACCGTTCAAACTTAAATTTAATTGTTCGAACGGACATTTTTTCCATTAATTTGTTTATCATCATTAATTTGTGCATATATTTTTTTCATTAAAGTAATAAATATTTTTTCCACTAATTTGTTATCATTTTCAAAATATAAAAATGTGTATATATTATATATTATAATTTGCGGTGAGTTAAAATATTTATAAATTTATGAATTAATTTTATGTAATTAATTTCAAAACTTTATAATGGTTTCTTTTATGTTAAGTTTATATAAATATAACTTTAAAGATAGTATCATTTTTTATATTGTCATGAACGACAAGTAAAAAAAAAAAAAAAAAACAAGGTAGCAAATACGAAAAATAAAACCATACATTAATTACATCCTAAATCTATAATGTTTAATACAACATAAAAAACTAAAATAATAACTAAAACAATCAATATTTACTAAGTAGATCAACATCCTCTTGTAACATTTTAATGCATCCTTCCAGATCCCTAACCTTCTCCATGATTGGCTCAACGAATTCTACAAACAGAGCTCGTACCTGATCCAAAGTGGCCCAGGAGGCTGTCTCTCAACAGCGGTAGTACTACTAGAAGCTAGATCTGTCGGCGTGGCACTATGCCGTTTTGGTGCAGTCTTTTGCAAGTGCCCCTTGCTCTTACTGAATGTGATCTTGTTAAGAGGCCCCATCTGTAGCGACCTCCGCTCAGTCATAGACAATGTAACCCCCGATCGGAGTAGGAGGTTAGATATCAGCAGTGCAAATAGTAGACTATCTCAACTGGAATAGCGTGACTCCGATTGAATGCGGAGGAAGAAATACAATGCCAGATCAATGGGGTCCCCCTGTGTTATCCACAACAAAAATCTGGCTCGATCAATCCCAAAATCAGTCTTATGTTTTTTCGGATCGATATTATAGCCAACAATCAAATTTAGCATTCTGAAAAATGCTATACAATCGGCCTGTCAGATCACCTTGCTCCCATCATATGGAGGAGCCGAACGGTCTTGCACTAGCTGGCGCAGCTGATCGTCTGTAAGACCATCATCAGGTAAATCATCATCCTAACTACATCCGAACTAGCATCCGACTCTACATTCGGGGCTAGCGTGGAGGATGTGGCCGGTGTGTCGAAAACAAATAGTGCAGCCGCTGCAGGATATGCATCGCCCACGCGTGGGATGTCAAGGAACTCAACAATAATGCGGAGATAGAAAGTAATACTCACTCTCCGGACTGATAAGGTGTATAATAGAGCATCAGCACTATCATCTCTCGTGGTACGGTAAAACTCACTGACCATCTCTGGATATGCAGTCCCCCGCTGCTAGCAGATTAGTATCCATCCCCGCTCGGTGAAGATGGACTGTATGTTACGTCCCTCCCATGAAAGACCGGAGAAGTCAAACAAAATGATCTCACGCTCGACAAGTATAGGCCCTCATCTCTTGAGCATGAGCTAATCCACTACTTTGGCTGGGCTGATCTCTCGCACGTTTTCTTCCGTTAGATGTCATTAGTATATTGTTTAACTACAAAGAAAGTAAGAATATAATTAACCATAATATTTAAATTATATTATTGAAGAATTATACTATATTGAACTGAATTGAAATAATTAGTTCGAACGGAACATATTCTCTTCGAACTAGTAAAATCTATTCGAATGGACTGTTTTATTCATTCGAACCGGAAATTTTTGTTCATTCGAATGAATTTATTTTGTTTGAATAGAAATAAATCTATTTGGCAACTGAGCGTTTGAACGGATTAGAGTTCATTCGAACGGGAACAAGCCAAACAACCATGGCTTAGTCAACTCAGCCCCGAACGAAAAAACTCAATCTAGATGTTATCTTTTGCTTTAATCGGTAGAAATGATTAAGGAGTGAAGCCCAATCATTTCTACCAATTATTTTGATGTTATTTCTATGGAATACACCAAAATGGGGATTTCGGATTCGAAATCCATACCCCCCAAACACAACCCATTCGAACATAAAACCAAACAATAGATGTGAAGACTTGACTCATACCTCTTAGAAGTTCAAATGTGGGGTTGCTACAGAGGTTGAGTGGCGGTTTTCGCAACGGAGGTAATGGGCGAAACCGTTGCTCTCGATGGCTGCTGGTTTGAACTAGAGTGATTTGTTTCATTGTATTCGAATTGGGTATATAATGACCGTGACGTCTCGTTCGAACTGGATAAATATCCGTTCGAACGGTTATTATACTAATATATTTATAATTATATTACTAATAGTAATATATAATAATACTAATATTACAAAGTACAAAAGTATAAAAATAAAACTAATAATAGTATTATAATACTTTTATTTAATGTATCTAGTATATTATTTGTAAATATATTTATTCTATTACCTATAACATACTAAGTACTTAGTATAATTACAAAGACTTAATTATATAGCTACTATATATAAGTTATGATAATTATACTCGTATAATTTATATAATATTATAACACTAACTATAGTTACTATTATAAGTTATGATAACTGTACAAGTTAATATAATTAATATATATTAATAAGTTATATATATATGGTACTTATTAGTTATATAGCTACTATAGTTTAAGTATTATATATAGACTATATAGGTATTGCTATTATAAGTTATGATAACCATACTCATATACATTATATGATATGAATAACACTAACTATAGATATACGTTACTATTATAAGTTATGGTAACTATACAAGTTAATATAATTAATATATATATAGTACTTATTAGCTATATAGCTATTATAGTGTAAGTATTATATAGTTATTATATAGCTAATGCTATAGCTATTATAAGTTATGATAACTATACTCATATAATTTATATAATAATATAATACTAACTATGTTATAAGTACTATATATGAATAACTAGTATATATAGTATAAGTATTATATTAACTATTAGACCAAAAGTATATTATATATTATCAATTATAATATAAAATATAATATAAAAATATTTTATACAATAGATTATTAAAAGTATAGGAAATTACTTATAAGGATAATAATACTATTATTAGTTCGAACCCAATAACGTCTCGTTCGAACAGATTTATCTTGTAGAATGTGTTTGGAGGAAAACTTCGCACCAAATACTCTAAATGTTAGTTTTTTCGAGCATGAAAATTCCTCGTTCGAATGCACTGGTCGAATTGTGTTACGAAAATACCATTTGAGCTTCTCTACATTTGAAGCATATGCCAATGAATATTCTAATTTGTTAGTTTGAACAACAATATTATATATTCGAACGTGAATTAAATCGCGGCAAATATGGCGCCTATTCGAAATTTTTGTGTTCGAATGCGTAAATTTTCAGTTCGAATGGGACTTCACAGATTCAAATATCTCAACCTCCAGTTCATTTTCACAATGAACTTGAATTTCTTTGGAGGTAGAGCACGGCATGCGATTTTGTGTGTGAGAGAGTGTTGTTGAGAGAGAGATGAACATACTTGGTGAGAGAGAAGGGATTCTTGAGAGAGAGGAGAGGTTTATAAGAGGTATTACTTTTTTTTTTCTATATTTGTTTTTGTATTTCGAGTTTCATTAATGTTAGTTTATTGCACATGATTTAGGATTTTCTCATAATGTGTTTTATGCTTATGTAGGCATTGTGGATTCATATTTTGTTTCGATTGCTTAAATTTGAGATAATATTTATATTATTTAGATTTTTTTATAATTTATAATTTATAATTAATTATGTTAAGATTTTTGGTATATTTGTATTTGTGCAATCCCATTTAAAGTGAGTCGTCAACTAATATGCATCTTATGATATTATGTTTATGAAAATTGTGTTTTGTGGCAAATATTTTATCTCTGTTTCGTGTCTGGGATCTGGGCTTGTCCCGTTCTCGAATGCTATAATGTTCGTTCGAACGGGATCCTGTCCGAACAGAATCTTGTTTGAACAGACTAATAAGATCTTAAGTGCAAGATTTTACTTAAAAGACTAATAAGATATATAAAAATTATACTTAAAATATAAAATACTTAAAGAATTATTACAAAATATTTTGCACTTAAATTAAAATGGAAACATAAAATATAATATAACATAACAATTATTAATACTTAAATTAATGTTTAATACTTATAAAATATTTAATTAAAAAACTATATAGTATAATTACAAAATATTTTGTACTTAAATTAAAATGGAAACTTAAAATATAATATAACATATCAATTATTAATACTTAAATTAATGTTTAATATTTATAAAATATTTATAATATTGGTGATTAGTAATGTAATTTTACAATGTATTTGTGATTTGGAATGTGATTTGCTTTCAAATTTATTGTATAATTGTAGGAGCTTGACAGTTTTGGATTTCTGGGTTATTTTTATATGTACTTGAACCTTAGACCCATTCGAGAGTTGTGGCCAAATAGTCTCTTAAAAAATGTTTGGGTACAACTCTTGAATTGTCCAAAATGGTCAGTTTGGGATTCTATAATCTATACGGCAGATATATTCAGTTTAAGCTCTCGTGTTAGTTAATTAAAATTTTAGTTCAGTGATTCCTTACATATTTTGGGTATGTTGTCTGAAAGTTTTTCGGCCCATGAATAGGGTTGAAGACTTATCGTGACTAACACACTTAGAGAATTGTAAGGAAATACTGTTGAATTTTTTACTAACATTAGAGTTTTGGACTGAGTATATTGCGATATAGATGATAGTCTCTCGAATGAGATATGATCAAATATCTTATAAAATAAATGGTAAACAAGTATGAATATACTGTTGATAGTGTTTATCTCATGAATTGGGTATTTTTTTATTGACATCCGACAAGTAACGGAAATACAATGGATAAAAGTTGGATGCTGTTGGGAGATAGACTTGGGCGAGATTATAAGGAGTATGCACAAGGGGAGAAGTTTTTTATAGAGTTTGCTCGCATGAGTGTTGACAGTCTAGGATTTATAAGATGTCCGTGCAAGAAGTGCTAAAATCTTAGTTCTTATAATTTGGTGGTAGTGGAAGCTCATTTATTTGTAAATGGAATCAATCATAAATACTCATCTTGGGTCTTAAATGGCAAACTATTTCCCAAAAGAGTTAGATTTAGCAGTCAGACCAATCAAATGGAGGAGGGTAACGACTTCGATATGGACGACAGTAATGTGGATGATCCTGATGACAGTGATGATAATAGAGAGGATATGACTGAGATGTTAGGCAATCTGAGTGCAGGAATATTTGGGACGAGGGATGGAGAAGGAACATCTGCACAATCATTTGAGCGAAATGGAAACTTTGCAAAACTGTGGGAGGATGCACAAAGAGAGTTGTACGAGGAGTGCACTCGTCATAGCAAGTTGTCTTTCACGGTGAGGTTTCTCCATATTAAATTTATTTCTCGTTTTTCTATCTTCCAAACGCAAAGCAACACGTGTGACATCCCCATCCATTACTGACTCCCTGTGTGGTTCACCTGCCATGACTAGTAAGCCAACTCACCAGACCCAGAATAAGGTATTTTATCAAATTAAATACCACATTTTATGCTCAATTTATGTAATATATCTATAAAATAAAATAATTTAATTAAAATACATGCTTCAATTACTGTATATATAGATGTTGTAAGCCAAGGTCGAGGTAGAGGCACTACGAGGGGTGTCTGTAGGGGTGTCATATCGTGTTAACGGGTCGTGTTCGAGTCGTGTCAAGGCATATACATTACACTTAATGGGTCAACACGAACACGATCCGTTAAGGATTTCGTGTCAAAATTTCAAACTCTAACACGACACGATAAGATAACGAGTTGACATGATACGACCCATTAGTGAATACAAAATAAATTGACACGACACGATACGATACGATATGACCCGACCTGACCCGACCCGACCCTGCCCGTTTTAATCCGTCTACGTTAATGGGTTGAATAGACACGACACGACACAACCCGTTTGACCTGATTAATTTTATATAAATATAAATAATATCAACAAAAAATTAACTACAAGCCTAAAATTACAATCCAAACAAATATGATCCACACACATTGTAATAATATATTAAAATTACATCCCAAATATAATAAGCAAAACACACATTGTAAATATATTAATGTTACAATCCCAAATATAATAAAAGCACTGATCTAAAAAAAATTTAGAATTTGAAGAAGGAAGTGGAGCGCCCTCCTTGCCCTTGTTGTTCTCCAAGTCCATCACATCTTCGGTTAACTCGTCCAATTTAAATTCTTATCTGCATAACAACAAAATAGAAAAGTATCAAACTTTATACAATAACACATGTGAATCAAAATTTCTCAAATCTACAATAAAATGTCCACGTATGTTAGAGTTTATAAAGATAAGCAACAAAAAAAGGCCGCATCTAAAGCTAAAGTACACTGATCTAAAATGAAATGTCTACTTCCGCTACGTTCAGAATATAAACAAAAAAAATAGATTTGAAAAAAAAAATTCAAAATATACAGTACAACATATTCGAAGCAAAAATTTCTCAAATATATAGTCAACTGTCTACAACTCTTTGCATAATCTATGAAGACCTGTTAAATTTTTTGCGGAAAAAAATAAATGGAGAAGAATAACTATATGACCAACAACAACAAAAAGAGTACAATAAAAAAAAAAAAAAATTTTAGGAGAAATTTGTAGTCCAACAGATCTGAATAAGAAGTACTCATGTTTAGAGTAAAGGTAAAAATCTGTTAAAATTTACAACGATAAAAAGAAAAAAAGAAATAATGGAAGGATCTAAGTATCTAACACAGGCAAACTAATTTACCAGAATCAAATTTACACAAATCCAGAAGAAGTCGCATTAGAATCCCATCTTTTTTTCTTTTTTCTCGGTAACTAAACACTAGGTAAAGGTAGAGTAGAAATCTCGGCTAGATTGACTTACAATGGGCAACGCGACATGGGCAATGGGCGTGGAAGACGGGTTGCGTGAGTCCGTGACTCTGAGTCTGTGTGGGCGACGGATGGTTTGAAGAGAACTGGATGGGCAACAGACTTTGAGTCTGTGTGGACGACATGTGAGTTGAAAAGGCCAAGAGTGGCGCCGTGAGCGTGGCGGAGCCGTGGGTGACGAGGTACTAGGTTGAAGTCGAAGAGGGGGACGGCGTGAGAAGTTAGAAACTTAAGACTTAAGAGTTAGAACTAATGAGGGGCGGTGGCGTGAGATGAGAACTGAGGGAAGAGGGAGTCGCTGCGGGGCCATGGGTTGAAGACGAAGAGGGGGGGCGCGGCGTGAGAAAAAGAAAAGTTAGAAAAGTGAGTGGGGCGGCATGGGTTAGGTAACAGGTTTAGGGTTTTTTTGAATTTTAGGTCAAGGGTATAAAGGTAAATTCAATTTTCTTAACCGGTTATCACGGGTTGACCCGTTAATGACCTGTCAAGCAATTGTATCTTAACGGATCAACACGTTTTGACCCGAACCAGTTAAAGCTAAAGCCTAACCCACTTTTATTGTGTCGTGTTCGTATTGAGTTAATGGGTCGTGTCACATATTACCACCCCTAGGTGTCTGCATAGAGAAAGTAAGGAAAGTGGGTAAAATCAAGGTTGATATTCCTGATGATCACACCGGTGGCTCCGGAGATTCGGCAGCATGGCTTGCTTCTTCTCTTGTTATGCTTACTCGCACGTATGCATTTATTGTTACATCCTCTTGGTCTAAAGTTTCCCAAGATGTGAAAGACCACATCAAAAAACGTTGCTTAGTAAAAAAACTACATCTCAAGCAACTAAGTATATAACATGTTACTTTCAAGTTACTTTGTATTTATAGTAATTGTTTATAATTTTTGAAAGGATGAGTTTGACTTTAATTTTGGCCGACGAGAGGATCGATTAACGGTTGAGGAACTGATGTTGAATGCATTCCGAAGGTACAAAGGTCGATGCCATGCACACTATAAGAAGTTCAGTACTATAATAGAGGCGTGCCAAAATCCATTCCAAACAATTCCACCAAACGAATGGGAGAAGGTTTGTGATATGTTTGAAGATCTTGCTTATCAGGTAATTTTGCTGATATATTTTTTTAATAGTATATGATAGATGTATTAAAAATATAGACTAATATCTTTTTTAGCAACAGAGTACTGTGAACAAAGCAAATAGATCAAATTTAACAATACACCATCATGCGGGTTCTTGATCTTTTCATCGTTTGTCTAACAAAATGATAAGTTATTTTAATCCCCGTTAAATATTAAAATAAAACACACTTTTTTTTTATTTAAGTTCTAATATAGATTTTCCTTTTGCAGAAAGAAGAAAGTCCCGCTGACTATGATTTGACCCAATCGTATGCTAAAACACATAAAAATCGTGATGGTGCTTGGGCCAGTTCGAAGCAAAGGCAAATTGTGTAAATTTAAGTTTCTTTAATTCCATTGTCACATAATATTTTTATTACTCGTACCAACTTTAATGTTTTTGTTTTTGTAGGACAAGATGATATCTTTTAAGGAAGCTGTTTCGAATCTATCTGATGCATCATCTGTCAACGATACTCAGATCCTTTCTCAAGTTCTTGGATCACGTTCTGGATATTTGAGGGGCTTAGGATGTTGCTCGAAGCCATCCTTAACATCATCATCCTCTTCTCGAGCCAGATCAAATGACGACAAGACTAAGGAATTGAAAGAAGCAACAATTGAGATAGAACGATTGAAGTCCAAGAAAAAAGAGTTGCTAACCCAATTAAATTAAGCAACGGATATTGAGGCGAGATTAGAAGAGAACATGCAGAGGTGACTGGGGACGGAGGTACAAAAAGCTGTGATTGAACAGTTGCAGTCAATTATGTACCAAAACTCTATACCACCATCACAATCTTAAAATTTATTTTTTCTTTTATTGTCTTTTCTATTATTATGTTTCAAAACATTTAAACAATTGATGATTGAAATTTGTGTAATACTAGTATGATATTTTTAATTAATTAAATTATGTTATGTATGATTAATACCATTTGAATTGGTTCGAATTGGTTATGTACCGTTCAAATGGTATTAATTGTTCAAATATAATTAAAATTAATTATATTTGAACAATTAATACCATTTGAACGGTACATAACCAATTCGAATGGTAAATTACCATTTATAAATCCATTCGAATAAAAACGGACTCATTCAAACAGAAAATAACCAATTTGAACGACAAACAAGAAATACAGTCTGCACGGATGTTTGAACAATAAAATATTTCTTTGAACAACATTAATTTTCAAAACACCGTTCGAACGGACAAAATGTCACAAAATAAAATGTGTGTTCGAACGAACATAATATATATTCAAATAAAAATCATTCGAACAAAATTTATTGGTTCGAACACTCTGTTCGTTCGAATAAGATCAAATATAGTTATGTGTTCGAATCAAAATTTTAATTTGTTTGAATGGACGGGTCGGTTTGAACTGACAAATATTCTATTCAAACAATCTTTTTAGATGAAATTGATTCGTCTAAAAAAAAAACTCCCGTTCGAACAGTTTTTACTTGTTTTGCAAAATTTCATCCCTAAAAGTAATTTTTTGAGACGAAAATTGAATTTCGTCTTCAAAATCCTTCTAAGACGGTCTTTTAGAGGCAAAATATGGAGGAAAATCTTTCATCTCCAAAACTAATTTGGGACGAAATTGGTTTGGGACGAAATTGGAAATTTTTGAGACAAAATTCTTTGTCTCAAAAAACCATATCTCTTGTAGTGTTAGTAATTCTATTTCAAATAAAGGGTATTAATGTAAAATTCTTTAATGAAGTAATAATTAATGTCTCATTAGTTAGTTCTTCAAATTACGTAGTTATTAGATTTGATTTGTAAAATTCAAATTTTAAAATTTTTCTTTAAAATCAAATTATACCATATAGGTGCTTTACTAGATATGTTATCCATACTGGGTTATAAAAAAAAATGGTTAATACTAAAATAAATTGTAAAATAGTTTAGGATCAGTTTCATTATCCATTTGTAATTAAACAAAATTCAAGTTGTACAATCGATGAGAGAGCTGTCTTTGAATTGCTTGCATGTTAGCACTTGATGATGCACGATAAGTGGACAAGCGATTGGTATGGCATTTAAAGTGATTAAGAGGTGCATTCTAGTACTCTCTTGGAAAGTGCTCTTAGGTTTTTTATTTTTATTTTATTTTTTTATTTTTATAATCAAAGATTTCATTGAATCAACAAATAATTGTCCTTACACAATATTGCTTCTATCAAGCCAAGCAGCTTGAGATACAAAAGAAGGACCCCATTCCCACCGTATTTCAATATCATCTACCCCCCATGCATGTCTTGCTAAGAGATGAGCTGTTGAGTTGCCCAATCTATTGACATAAGAAATTTGAACATCTCTTAATCCACGTATCAACCTTCTAATATCGCTAAGTAAATAATCAAAATATGTTAAAAAGATAGAACCATCCGGCAAAGCATCTACCAGAATCAAGCAATCAGTCTCCAGCAGCAAATTCGGCACCCCCCACTGAGCACACAGTTGTAAACCTCTCAACATTGCAATGGCTTCAATAAATTCTAAAGAAGGAACTTCCCTTTCTACTTTACTACAAGCCACAATCACACTGCCTTTATCATCTCTGAGAATTACACCAATACCAGCTTTCTATTGATCAAAAAAAGTTGCGCCATCAACATTCATCTTTAAATACCCAACTGGAGGAGGAGCCCAACAAACTACCCTTCTAATTTCTTTATAGCCCACATCGAGAACTTGCACCTTCCTAAATTCATAATGCACAGACAAAGAATAGAAGATTACAAATATAACATCCAAAAGTTTATGCTCAAATAGAAAATGGTTTCTTCTATACCATAGTCCCCAAACAATGCAAAGGAACTTTGAGAA